>JARQZK010003015.1:77500-177500 GCA_030704885.1 Cynegetis impunctata | reverse complement strand
TTCAATAACGTTATTGAAAACTTCGTCAAAAGGGTACGCAAATGCCAGCAAAGCCGCGTCGGCCATTTACAAGATATTTTGTTTCATACATAATTCCTTTATGTATATTTCCTAAATCAATTAATATTTCAATACTTTGCTACAGAAAACCATGTTTTATCGAACACTGAAATCTTGCGCTTATATTGAAACAACCTTTATAAGAAATGAACTTAGTATTCTTCCAAAATAGTGTCCATGTGAGATGTATTAAAATAATTCTCTGGTTTCAGTGAAATAAAGTGACACTTGGAGGTACCATAATTATAACACGTCAAGGATGTATGGAGTAAAATAAATTTTCAGAAGTAGTTTCTTTCTCCAGATTCTGAAGTTGATTTAAATAAACTTCGCATCTTAAGTAGCTCCACATATAATATATTAACTATTACCTTGATTCTTTATCGTATTCATCACGATTTATCATCATATTGCAACAATGCATGCCGTCAATTATTTGACCAATATTTAACGTTGATTGTACAATAATTAATGTGAGAATAGCATGCCCCGAATGTAATGAAGTGCTAGGTTAATTGGGTTAAATAAATTCGCATCAACAGCGCTTTTGGGTGCGCAAATAGAGAAACGTCCATTGATATAATATTTGAGTTGAACGAGAGAAATGGTAATGTAAACGTATGTTGACACTACAAAGTACCTTTCCACCGATCTTGCAACGTGCAATGTTGCCAACTCAAAACAATTTCTTCTGTATAGTGTAGAATATCTATAAGCTGAAAATTTGCTGATATTTTGTTTCTTTAAGAACTATGTCCTTCTGAGAATTATGGTTTGAAGAACGATAATATCAAAATTCGTAAAAATACTAGCTATTTGGTTTCCTTGTCATACTGAAACGTATATCTATAAAGGAGAAACAATATACTTTGTTTTTAACTCAATTTTCATTTAAATGTTTACGCACTGCAGTTTCGAGTAATAATCAAGCAAATGAAAATTTCTTTTATTGTACGAATATGTAGTAGACATATATAATGCGGAAGGGTATGAAAGATTATCACTACTGACAATTTCATATTTTAAGCTAAATGAATGAAAGGTTTACTTCTAACCCTGTCTGTAAACAACTGATAATAACTTTTCGATCACCGGGAAAAATTTATAAAAGTTTTTCAATTTTATATGCAGTTTTTTCTAAATAATATAGACTTGAAGAAACTTGGGTAACTGGGAATAATATACGAAATCACATAATCACAGAGCACCGAAATTTATCATAAATAATATATTCAACGGCACTTATTTCTTGAGTCTATGGAAGAGAAAAAAATTAGATAAGATAACATCAACAAATTTGTAAGGGTCTGGCAATTTTGTATCTATAGTTACGGCTCTTATTTTTGAACGAGACTCAATTCACATTTAGTACTTGATATAAGAAACTATTAACATAAAACGTTTGACTATCTAACTTAAAATAAAGTTATTAAACATTAAAAACTATGAAATACGTTTACACATGATGTTTATTTTATAAAATTTATAGTAAATTCAGTTGTATTTTAGAAACTGAAAATTGGAATTGAAAAATATTCAACACTTATTATTATAGAAATCATTGGTGTCAGAACTATAGTTGTGATATTAATTTAATAATTAATTGGTGGAACTAAATTGGTTAATAAGTTCTCTTCTACCGATACTTAGTTGGTGGTTGGTTGCTGTCACTTATTTTATGAGTCACAATTTCCTATAATTAATGTTTTTGAATCTAAAATAACCTCACCGAGGTTTTCATCTGTTCTATGGGTATATTTTTGTTTTTTTTCCAACGTCTTGGTAATTGTTCTATAATTCTTACATTTGTCCTGAAGTAGTACAACACTAGTACACTAGATAAATTGGAACGTATATATATATATATATATATATATATATATATATATATATATATATATATATATATATATATATATATATATATATATATATATATATATATATATATATATATATATATGTATTTTCTTCATTCATTTCAGTTCAACGGCAACGCTGCACTTAAGAGTGTGTATGTGAAAATTCTATGGGTATATTTTTGTTTTTTTTCCTACGTCTTGGTAATTGTTCTATAATTCTTACATTTGTCTTGTAGTAGTACAACACTAGTACACTAGATAAATTGGAACGTATATATATATATGTATATATATGTATTTTCTTCATTCATTTCAGTTCAACGGCAACGCTGCACTTAAGAGTGTGTATGTGAAAATTACTCCTCAAAGGAGATAGCTCCATTACTGCTTTGAGCATCAGGCGCCAACGAAATTTACTAGGTATGGTGCCGTATCCGGTGCAAAGCAAACAGCTTAACTCTGCATCTAGTGCACTAAGGAGTAATACTTGACGTTAGATGTCCCTACGCAGGTGTGCGACGAGAAAGGATTCAAATATTCATGGGCTGAAACATGAGACATTCCAAGATTTCGCCACAGACCGTCGCGAAAGCAGATAAACCTAGAAGGTTTTCACCGTATTCTTGGATTCTTTCATATTTGTCTGTTTTTATGTTGAAACTGATAGATCTTCATATATATATATATATATATATATATATATATATATATATATATATATATATATATATATATATATATATATATATATATATATATATATACATTTTTCAGGGAAGCTAAATACAAAACTCTTTATTTTGTCACAAACTTATTTGTGTAACAATTTCATGACTTCTTGAGCAGTACGACATCTAAAAGTGACAAGAAACTGAAAAACATTTACACCACATAACTTATCTGCAGCTGTAACAATACAACGTATTGTTACAGCTTATACAATTTCATGATTTTTTGCCCATTTTTTAGACTTCTCCCCTCCCTAGTGTGACGTCATATATTTTTCAAATTTATATTTATAAATTATTGAACGAAAATAGCGGTTCCGGAATCTGTTTTATTCACATTTGAATTATTTTTCAATAAAATTAACATCGTACCAAAAAATTAACAAAATAAAAAACAATTAATTATATTAATTGAAGAAATTAACGGAACGAAAAACGATTGACTAAGTATGTTAACTAGCTCAATTAACGAAACAAATAATATCAATAGAATTATATTAATTAAAGATACACACTCAATAATCTTGAGTCCATGGACTTTGAACCCATTTTTCTAAATTATTTATAACTGGCATAGCAGCCACTTCGTTCTCGCTTGGGTTGTTAATGCCAGTAATATTAGTTGTGTCAACATCTTTTTCATCCTACCATACAGCATCATTCTCATCATCCACACAAAGAAGTTCTCTGGCACGTCTAGCTGCAATTCTTTGAGGACGAATCTTCGCGATAGGTAAAACTTCTTGTTGTCTCTTATGTTGTTGCTTGTGTAGATTAGTGATCAGAGATGCCACATGATCGTTTAAACAAGTATGCTTCTACACTGGGGCAATAGCTTTCATACGGAACTTGCTTCAAATGTGATGACGCTAGGAGATCCAAAGCTAACTGAAGTAATAGTGGAGCAAATTTATCTTCGGAGTCATCTTTTCCTGTGGTTACTTAGCCTTTTGATGTCTGAATAATTAAAACAGGTGGTGGTAAGAACCCCTCTTGCAATAGTAGCCAAAAACTGGATCGTCGCACACCATAACATGGGACAACCTAGCATTTTACTATTTGTAATAAATATTCAGATTCACGCACATGATTTGCGTACCAAGTAGATTTTGAAATGTGACGTCACCAAATTTAGGACCCCTCTCACCCCCTTGTCACACAATGTTACACTTTGTCTACCCCCTCCCACCCCCTTAATGTGTGACGTAATTTATGGATGGCCCCTTAAGGATAATGTAAAAATGTGAAAAAAAAATAACTAATTTGATCCTAATAATATTCAGTATATTTCAATTTTCAATATTGATCAAAAAATAATTCTTTTGAAGTTCATAGCTTGACATTTTCGTGAAGCGAAAGATTCATCAACTTAAAATTGCATTTCAAAATTAAATAAAAGAATATTATATCATATTATTTTACTACCAGATTAAGATGATAAAAAATCGAAGAGGCCTCTGAATCCAAACGAGATTCATGGTATTTCAATAGTACTCTTAGTCCAAGCAACAGAGCACAATATAAGTCGTTTTTTGACATCGATTCCATCTGAAAACCAACTATGCCATCGTGAGCAGGGTAATTCATAGATTAATTGTGTTATGTTTTGGACACGCAAATACCATTATTTATTTTTTTATGAACAATTTTAATAAAAAAATCGTACTTTTATTACTTTTTCATTTATAACTAATAAACTAATGGAGTAATCTGGATAGTGTCAATAGCAAATTTGTAGATAATTAAAGTACGAAGAGTATGAGACCTCGCCCGACTTAATCGGATGATTAGTAACGAAGATAACAATTGATAGCCAAAGAATTTTTTATTTATTTATTAATTTAATAATTTCGTTAATTTACAACTTACAGGTCTCTGCTTTTGCAAAAAGGTTGCAATGTTTAATTACTTAAAGTTAGTAAAAAGAACGAACGCTGTACGATAATTATTGTTAACGTAATTGCAATTTTATGTATTTAACAGGACTAATTGTAAAATAGCTACTATCGACTGAGGTACTCGGATTTCAATTTTGGAAAAAGATTAATTAACTAGACGTAGAGTGCAATAAAACGGTCATCTCGGATTTTTAAATAAATTTCATATTATATATATATTTATTATATTACTATTAAGCGTTCTCCTCTTCTCCTTCTTCCCCCACTACTGCACCATATTCGTCCGGTCGGCCATTCGGAGCCATTTTTGCTCCCTTTTTTAACTAACTTTGCAAAATTTATTTAAAAATCCGAGATGAACGTTTTATTGCACTTTACGACTAGTTAATTAATCTTTTTTCAAAATTGAAATCCGAGTACCTCAGTCGATAGTAGCTATCTTACAATTAGTCCTGTTAAATACATAAAATTGCAATTACGTTAACAATAATTATCGTACAGCATTCGTTCTTTTTACTAACTTTAAGTAATTAAACATTGCAACCTTTTTGCAAAAGCAGAGACCTGTAAGTTGTAAATTAACGAAATTATTAAATTAATAAATAAATAAAAAATTCTTTGGCTATCAATTGTTATCTTCGTTACTAATCATCCGATTAAGTCGGGCGAGGTCTCATACTCTTTGTAATTTAATTATCTACAAATTTGCTTTTGACACTATCCAGATTACTCCATCAGTTTATTAGTTATAAATGAAAAAGTAATAAAAGTACGATTTTTTGTTAAAATTGTTCATAAAAAAATAAATAATGGTATTTGCGTGTCCAAAACATAACACAATTAATTTATGAATTACCCTGCTCACGATGGCATAGTTGGTTATCAGATGGAATCGATGACAAAAAAAAATACCTATTGCTTAGACTATCTAACGATTTTAATAATTCACGGTGATAATGTGAAATAATTTCATGATTTTCATCTCTCTCTCTCTCTCGGAAATTCATCTTTTTAAAAATTTAACAGAATGGCAGAATTGTATCTAATCAGATTTTTATATAATTTGTAGACGTGAACTGAAATAAGAATAATTTTTCTGTAGTGATTTGTGAATCTAACTATAAACTTCGTTATTTATACCCTGACGATTTTGTGAGGAACTATCAATATTTCATTTCGAAATTAACTTTAGTATCTATTGCCCTAAATTCCAAAGTATTTCAATCGAGAATCTCGATTTAGTAATCAAAATTTTCCCGATTCGCCGCCCCATAAATCAGAATAATCTTATGGCGAAAACCAAGACTGGTAATTAGGAATAGGTATTCAAACATCCGCAATGCCATATCCTCAATTTTCTCTCAAAGTCTTTATTGGAGAGCGTTCAGGGGCAATTAATAACTTTCCTGAGGGGAATAAAATCAATGGTGCATAAAGCAGGAAAGTTGATTCAATTCAAATAAATAAATTGGCCCGATGTGTTCTGCGGATTCTGCAGAAAATTCGTTCGAGGCAAACATTGGTCGGCCCTGGGAGTTTGCCTGACTGCTTGGTAATTAGTCCGTTCTAATTGAACAGTCAGCAACTTCGCTGGCCCCTATGAAAGAGAAGTGCAACAATGTGAAACTCATCAAAACAATTTGGATTTCTATTTGAAATTATTTTGATTGAGTTTGTAGTAAAACACATTTCAATTTCGCTTTGGATTTAAATCCAGACGTGTTTCATTCAACGATTGTATTAATTTTGAATTTGACTGAAACGTCTACATGAATTAGTGGCAAATTTAGATGGAATCCAGAAATCAGCAGTTATCATCCTGCACTGTTTCACATTACTGACATGATTTACTAATTAAAAATATTGTACCAATTCATTCAACGAAATGACAGAATGGTGTACCTAATGTTAGGTTAATACAAATAAATGGTTGTGTAATAAATGAAATTTTTGTAGGGACAAAAATGGATCCCTTCTTAGCAACTGTTCAGATATCGCTAAAAGGTGGATGGAACATTTCAATGATCTTTTGAATGATGACCATCCAGCTGATTCATATGAATAAACCGTACTGTCTCAACCAACGGACACTTCCCCTAGACCTTCTCTCGAAGAGGTGCAATTAGCTATTGGAAAACTTAAGCTGAATAAATCCTCAGAGCCTGACTCTATACCGGCTGAATTTGTTAAGGGGGAATGTTCTAGGATGAACGAGGCCATACATGAAATTATTTTGGCAATTTGGGAAGACGAGGTCCTACCAACGGATTGGACTCGTGGCATACTATGTCCTATTTATAAAAAAGGCGACCCAACAAACTGTTCTAATTACCGTAGAATCAGTTTACTGAATATATCTTACAAGATCTTCTTAAACATTATATTTGAAAGGCTTTCACCACTGGTTGAAAGCATTGTTGGTGAATATCAGTTTGGATTTAGGAGGGAAAAATCCACATGTGAACAAATTATCATCAACTACATAAAAGTCAACCGAATGAAATTAGCCGGGCACCTGTGTATAATGAATCCCGACTCGTTGACATCAAGAGTTTTTCACTTTAAACCAATCGGCACCAGGGCTAGAGGGAGGCCCAAACTTAGATGGATTGACTGTGTCGACGAGGATTTTGGAGCATTGAAGGTCAGCAACTGGAGGTCGATTTCCAAAGAAAGATCGGAATGGAAGAAGATTCTGAAGAAAGCTTTGGCCCACAAAGGGCTGTCGAGTCAATGAAGAAGAAGAATAAATGAAATGCTTTTTATTTCGATATTAAGATCTCTCGCCAAGTTAAACAAGTAAATAGATTCATTAGGCAGACAATGTTGTGGAAATGTAAAGCTACGCGTAGAGATGACTAATTTTTGATAAAAGGAATATTCAAGTCTTTGAATACGTTTAATCGATTTTGGAATAGGATCACTCATGGAACTATGGTTCAAGTCACATACCCCTTAAAACGATGCACTCCCCTTGGTCTTGTTGTTTGCTTCTAAATAATCCTGAGGACTGAACTTTTTCTCTTTCTTATCATTGATCTGTCCCACAATAACTCTCAGTCAAGAATTGTTCTATATATGCGAAAAAATTTGATTCAAACGACCCGTTTGACAACTTTTAAGTAGCCTCTTTGTCTAATTTCTAAGTCCCTGGGTTGTGTCTGGGCCTCAAGTGACTTGCCGGTCAAGCTCAACAGTTTGGGACAATCTTGAGGTCATGCTCGACCTACCGATACAATGATAGGGTGCCATTTCATTCTGATGCATTTCTTTCAAGAGAAGAAAAAAATTACATGATACTAAACCTTTGGTTCTCCTGTCCCAGGGAAAGGTCCGACCATCAATTATGTCAAATCACCAGGAAGGTATTGCCAAGATCTGTGCATCATAAGGTTCAAAAGGTCCTTAGACTCATATTGTTAGGAATTATGTACCTATTCAGGTTGAATTGAAATCGAATTGAATTGGATTCAATTGAGTTGAATATTAGTTGAGTTAAATATCTAGTGATCATGTTTTCTTATTATGTTCCATTCAACTTTCTTCTCTCTTGTTTTTATTCATTCTATTGATTTGCATCATAGATAAGTAAATGTCTTGTATGATACTTTGGTTTAACTTTAAGGATACTGGTTGATATTACTTGTATTTTGTTTCATTTTGGTTTTTTTCTTATTTCACCTTCACTTAAACTGTTTTCTGTAATTCGATATTCTGCTTATTGTAAATATAAAAGTTAGTATTATTATTATTAAAGGAGCAGGTAAGTGATTCTTTTGGTTTTTTCGAAACAAGTAATTTTAGTTGTATTTGTGTGTTCAAAGGTGGATTCAATAGTCGAAAATTTTACAAATAAATTCTAAAATTCACACATTTGCACCAATGATTGTGTCTTAATATTGAAAAGCTCACAAGGAAAATGATATAAACGATAAACCTACGTTTCACTTAAACTATGTCTTGTTACTAGTTGAAACACAAATTCCTGAATCCGGCTCTTTAGTATTTTAAGATACGTATGCATACATTGCCCCAAAAACTTTTCAAATAAGATCCAACTGTTTATGTGGAATAAAGAATAAACGAGAAGCCACTTTGTGTGATATATTCACTCAAATTAATATTATTGCTACAGTTACGGTAAAGATAAAAGTTTCGTTTGCCTTCGACTACCATCGGGGTGGAATAAAAGCTTCTCGACATTTCGCACGGTCGAAGAACGAAGCGCAGTACGCGGGTCATTGTATTTTTCTATCGCGATGCGTCTTCTCCGCTTTAGTTCCTTGTCACTACCACCGAACGTAATAAATTCACTGGCTGAATGCCTTTCTCTCAGCTTTCCAAGGAACTCGTCTCCGTTTGCACCGGAAAACCGTCTTCGCAGGAAGAACCTTCAAATGCATGAATTATAATATTCATAAAATATTTTTCCTTCAAGTATCTAACTGTAACTGAGAAATTATTATAATAAAATGTGACCGCAGAAAAATGATCGTTCAAAATAATCAACTTGAGAAAAAAACTTATAATATGTCGAAAGTTCGGGTAAAATGATTTGATAACAGAAAATATTGAACTAAACAGCTCAAAAATATATTTAATTTCTAGGTCTAGCGGAAAGTTTTTTGTTTTCGAAAAAACGACAAAAGTCATTAATCTGCTCCGTACAAGGCTCCTAGGAGCTGCCAATGCTATCGGTGTGCACACCTTCGGTTAAAGCTTGCTAACACCTCTCTAATAATGTGAAATACTTGATCGTCCTACCATTTCAAGGGAAACGAGAACCAACCAAACCCAAAATTTCAATGAAGCTCGGATTTTTGTTCCTTGGATCACCAGCACCAGAATACTGACACTTAGCGAACCTCCTTAGTGATGTAATGGTAAAGAAAAAGAGCAATGAGAACATCTTCCCTACGATGCTAAATAAAAAGGAAGAATTGAAAAATTAATCCACCAGGCAAACTTTCAGAGACAATATGTAACAGAATACTGACACTTAGTGAACCTCCTTAGTGATGTAATGGTAAAGAAAAAGAGCAATGAGAACAACTTCCCTACGACGCTAAATAAAAAGGAAGAATTGGAAAGGTAATCCACCAGGCAAACTTTCAAAGACAATATCACAAAGTAGTACATAGAAGGTTCAAAATCCACTCTAGAAGCTGGCGCTGGAGTATATTGGGCAGGCACCAAGTGCACACAGTCGCTGGGCTCCTGTGTTGGCAATCGAAAGATTACGTGTAGATTTGAACCAAGAAAGAAAATATCAGAAATGCAACATAGCGATCCATTCTCATAATCAAGCGGCTATCAAATCACTGAGCTCCCATGTCATCGGTTCAAAGTTGATTTGGGAGTGCCAACTGAAACTCAATGAAATAGGCAAGAATAACAAGGTCTCTTTAGTCTGGTTTCCCGGTCACTCGGGAATCAAACGAAATGAAGAGGCCAATTTACTTGCCAGAGGGAAAACACCATTTACTGGTCCTGAACCTTTCTGTGGTATAGGAAAATATACCTACAAGAGAAACATCCGGGTGATGGAGAAAACCTGAAGAGAAACACTTTGCAGGTATCTTCTAGGAAAAAGTAAATCTAGAAAGTATCTTTAGAACTTAAAAACTGCAAAATCCAAAGGATATCAGTGAGAATAAATTACATCTCCTCACTGGCTTCGTTACATGAAACTGTCAGGAAGCATCTGAGTAGAATAGGTTCATCAGAAACTGACTAGTGTAGGTTCTATGAAGAGGAGGAGGAAACTCCTGTTTACATGATTACAGAATGCTTCACTTCTTAATATCCTTATTGTCTTCACTTCTCAATATCCTCATTGCCATTTCCAAGGTTTGCTGATAGTGTTGGTATTCCAAACTTTGCAAACCCCTGCCTCCCTGAGTTCGAGGAAGGTATATTCTCTGTGTCGAGCAATTGGGATGCATGCTCCGATTCATGTTCATTACTTTTCTTGTGGATCTGTCGAGATCGAGAATTTCATTTACCGCCCAGTTAACCACCTCATTATTATTATTATTATTCAACTCAATCAATATAATCACGGATCCGGGAGTCCGTCACTCTGTGCATAATGCATTTCCCCTACCATAAAAAAAATATTAAATATATATATTATGAATAATATAATTTTAAAAAATTAATAAAATGAAAATATAATACAATAATAAAATTAATTATTAGTAATAATAGTAGTATCACTAATTGCTGAACACCTTATGCCATTTTATAAGATCCGAAATGTTTTCCGCTCGTAGTAACGGGCAACATTTCGAAGATAATTTATGAGGTGCAAGCTATACGACTCAAAGTATACATTCCACGGAAAAAAATTTCATGAAAAATTTATAGTAAATTTCATGCTCTACAAATTTGGTTATAACCATTTTTCATGTACCATCAACCGTTAACTATATATTTAGCAATAAACAAATTGAAAAAAGCTTAGCTGGCTATAAATGAAAATCTATGCATTGTACATAAAAAAGTTGAGATTAAAAGTAGTAGAGAATGTTATTGTCTACGAAAATGATCACTTCTGTTCTGCCGTCCTAAGCAAGAAGGCAGTATCTCCAATTTTTACTATTTTCGAATTTCCTCTTTCTATAGACTCCTCATACGACTATGAGTATACCTTACAAAGCTAGAGAGCAGTAAGTGTTCATCAATCGGTCTGGTAGACTATAAAAATTGCAGTAACTCAACTTGTTATTAGGTATTCCTTAGCTTAAAGGCAGTAACTACCTTATACAAGTCTTTAAAGTAGTATCTCCTTCAGAAAATGGAGATACTGTTTTTTAATTTAGCTACATGCCCCGCCACAATTCTTATTTCCTGGATGTAAACTAACCTCAAACGTGTTGGTTCCTGTCAGTTTGCTGTGAAAAGTCCCTTTGCGTGTGTACGCGTTAATCTCATCAATAATACAAAAATTAGTGCGTGAAGTTAGATCCATTTATTTGCTTCAAGTAGTTTCAAGAGGTAGGTATTATTATTGACTCGGTTGTTAATAGTTTTATTGCCATATATTATTTGTTAACAGTTAAACTAAAGATACTTAAATTATGGAAAGCCGCGGGAAGAAAATATTGCGAATGCTGCAGAACATGGAAGCCATAAATCCAAGTTCTGATGAGGGAGGGTGTGACAGTGAAGAGACAGAAGCCAAAAAATATTTTAACTTAGAACCGGTCCAGCTGGAAACCACCGAAAGTGAAGATTCAGCTTTGCAAACTACATCCACTTTAACGAATTTCCTAGCGGATTCTGATGGCTCACTTAAAGACCCTGACTTTTTGCAGTCTGATTCAAAAGATAGCGTTGAATCAGAATCAGATGACATATCCAGAGCCAATAATAATACTTCGATCAATAAGAACATTACAACAGCTGCTTCAACCAGTGTCATAGCTTCAACAAGTATTACCGCATCTTGTAGTGAAACACCTGAAAATCGAAGATAATTTTGGCAGAATCTTCCCATCAATGATGCTGCTGTCGATTTAAGATCGGATTTTGATGATATTTAATACCTACATGGATTTTGTGTTTTTTGAATAATTGATTTTATGTCTAAGTATTTGTTTTCGTTTTTGTTTGTGTATTCTGTATAATTGAGTTAATGGTGTGATAAAAGAATTCTTAACTGATAAAGTAAAAAAAATGCTTTTTGCTTTTTGTTGTCACCGTGCTTTCCACTTGAGAAATACTACACTTAAAAGCAGTTACCGCCAAACAATTGGATTTACTGCTTTTTTATGCAGTTCATTCTTACCGATTGTAATGATATGCTTTGCTTAAAAGCAGTAACCGCCATTTCAATTAAAATTTATAGAAATATGGCATAAATATATGAACGTATTCGATGATAAGCGGAAGAACAACAACCCAGTAGAACAATTCCAGAATCCATAAATATTTTGATGGTGGCACAGCTTCATTTAACAAAATCTGCATTATCTCGAAACTAACATTTGTGGAGATACTGCCTTCTTTCTTAGGAGGGCAGTGTTTTTGTCGTACAATACACATTTCACGAGATATTTGATAAAACGTTTTTTCCAAGATGACTGCTGACACGACCACACCATGAACATGTTCCAGCAGTCACATCAATTCTTTTCTTCTTTTTCTACTTCTTCCTATTTTATGTAAATACAATGCACAACTGAGTATTTGTCTATACTTACAACTAATCCTAGAGGAAAGTATTCCGAACCAAACATTTGTCTTTTAGAAATATGAAGAAAGTTACCTCAGAAGTTTAGCCGAAGCATAATTAAATATTCCCTAGTATTAATAAATTCATGTGCCTTTCTTTCTGCTTTGATTTTCCTATCATTGAAACCAGTTTGCGTTGAAGTTATGAAACAATATATATGTATGAAGTTAAAGGAAGCGAGGGGAACAAATTTTTAGACCATATTTCGATGTCAGAAATTCGGGAAAATTTAAGAAGTCCTCGAAACGTCAAATATGTAAACCAAATGAAGCTTCCAAAGTAATTATTTAAAGTGACCTAACCAACGTGCCTGACGTAGATCAGAGGTTCTCAATGAGTGGGTCGCGCCCCCTTGAGAGGGTCATAGAATATGTTTGGGAGGGTCACTTGATACAAATGGAAAAAATTGGAATAGATATTGTTGCAGTTATTTATTTGAAAAAGGAGCAACAAAATTTGTAGGAGATTTTACAACATTTTTCAGTTTAATTAATATAAAACTTGGGGTTGCAATTACCCAATTTTCTCCAGTATAATATAATTAATTGATTTTATTTTCAAATTCAAATGTGGAAAATTCTTGATAACAGTTAAAGAATGTCGCAAGGAGTATCAAAATAATCAACGCTGCATTGGACAGTTGTGGGATTCCATTCTTATACTTTTCAAAATTTATTGGCAGAAGGAAAGTTTACAGTAAATTTCATTGTCTCATCACCTGACAGCTCTATAAGTTCATCGCGAAGATGAACTTATTTCAGCAATTTGTACTGATTGCTCTTCAAGTGGACTGAAGAACCACATTTAATATGTTAATTGTTCAGTTCAAGCATCACGATGAGATAATATGAGTAAGGAGAGAAAAAAAGTATCAAGGTATATAAGGAAAAAACTCTTTAAATTCTAGAGTATTCTTCTTCATTCGTGTATTCCAAACAGTGTGATGTAAGTTTAATAACCTGAGTTACGTGCACATGTAAAGCATTATCTTATCGAAGAAACGATCATCAATCGGAACATTTTAATGATTATATAACTCATGTGTGAATAAGCCAATAGAATCCGTGAATTTTGCATAGTTACTGCGTATTGAAAAGTGAATATACCCTTGGCGAAATGATATAATCGTTTCGGTGTTTAGCCTCGTGTCAACATGGGAATGTTTTCATGTTGACGATGTTTTGAAGTTTGTCAGAAAATATTTTTCATTCGTTCTTGTAATATATTTCAATGTAATATATTTTTAATGAAACACGTATTCAAATTAACTTATATCTTTATTCTTCGCTGGTAATATTGGTACTGCTTCTTATTACTGCTCATTAATACAATATACAATAATGTAGTGGGGGAAACATAATACATGCGCAATTAAATACATTACATTTTCCACCCCTTAATTTAAAATAATAAAAATTGTTTTATATACTATATAATTCACTTAATTCTATTTCAGTAGGTACATACTATATACAATATTCTATGCAACTAAATTATGTAGCTTGATAACGCTCAGGTGGTTTAACATCGCGTTTAGGTCTTATATTTACAATTTCACTGCTACATTTACTATTACAATTATCCGTTGTAACTCTACTATCAACAACAATAGTATTTGGATAAATTATATCCGGTAAAGAATGTTTTAATTGATTAGCATGTCGTTTCCAAGACTTTTCTAATTCTGGAATATTTACAATATATGTTACTCTACCAATTCTTTTCTGAATGATTCCTTTAATCTAACTTGGTTTATTATGATTTCGGTAATCTTTTGCTAAGATTTTATCACATATTTTGAATTCTACTCGATTATTACCTTTAAAATATTTTTTTTGTTTTCTTTGCGCTGTCAGCACTCTATTTCTTAAATTACTACATTCGGGTTTATACAATACTGCGTCAAATCTTGTTATGATCTCGCGGCCAAAGATTAGTTTTGCAGGGGTTTCTCCGGTTGTACAATGCTTTGTAGTTCGATAATCTAATAAAAATCTGCATAGAACTGTGTACATGTCTACAGTACCAGAGCGTTTATCCACAAAAGCTTTTTTAAGTGAATTCTTTACAGTCTTTACAGAATTCTCGGCAGCACCGTTAGATTGAGGATGAAATGGGGGTATTGAAACATGTGAATGGGGGGGGGGGGTGGGGGGGGGGGGGGGTGGGGGGGGGGGGGGGTGGGGGGGGGGGGGGGTGGGGGGGGGGGGGGGTGGGGGGGGGGGGGGGTGGGGGGAAAGCCGCGGGCAAAAAATATTTGCGAATGCTGCAGAACATGGAAGCCATAAATCCAAGTTCTGATGAGGGAGGGTGTTGACAGTGAAGAGACAGAAGCCAAAAAATTTTTAACTTAGAACCGGTCCAGCTGGAAACCACCGAAAGTGAAGAGTCAGCTTTGCAAACTACATCCACTTTAACGAATTTCCTAGCGGATTCTGATGGCTCACTTAAAGACCCTGACTTTTTGCAGTCTGATTCAAAAGATAGCGTTGAATCAGAATCAGATGACATATCCAGAGCCAATCATAATACTTCGATCAATAAGAACATTACAACAGCTGCTTCAACCAGTGTCATAGCTTCAACAAGTATTACCGCATCTTGTAGTGAAACACCTGAAAATCGAAGATAATTTTGGCAGAATCTTCCCATCAATGATGCTGCTGTCGATTTAAGATCGGATTTTTTGATGATATTTAATACCTACATGGATTTTGTGTTTTTTGAATAATTGATTTTATGTCTAAGTATTTGTTTTCGTTTTGTTTGTGTATTCTGTATAATTGAGTTAATGTGTGATAAAAGAATTCTTAACTGATAAAGTAAAAAAAAAGTGCTTTTGCTTTTTGTTGTCACCGTGCTTTCCACTTGAGAAATACTACACTTAAAAGCAGTTTACCGCCAAACAATTGGATTTACTGCTTTTTTATGCAGTTCATTCTTACCGATTGTAAGATATGCTTTGCTTAAAAGCAGTAACCGCCATTTCAATTAAAATTTATAGAAATATGGCATAAATATATGAACGTATTCGATGATAAGCGGATAAAGAACAACAAACCCAGTAGAACAATTCCAGAATCCATAATATTTTGTGATGGTTGGCACAGCTTCATTTTAACAAAATCTGCATTATCTCGAACACTAACATTTGTGGAGATACTGCCTTCTTTCTTAGGAGGGCAGTGTTTTTGTCGTACAATACACATTTCACGAGATATTTGATAAACGTTTTTTCCAAGATGACTGCTGACACGACCACACCATGAACATGTTCCAGCAGTCACATACAATTCTTTTCTTCTTTTTTCTACTTCTTCCTATTTTTATGTAAATTACAATGCACAACTGAGTATTTGTCTATACTTACAACTAATCCTAGAGGAAAGTATTCCGAACCAAACATTTGTCTTTTAGAATATGAAGAAAGTTACCTCAGAAGTTTAGCCGAAGCATTAATTAAAGTATTCCCTAGTATTAATAAATGTCATGTGCCTTTCTTTCTGCTTTGATTTTTTCCTATCATTTGAAACCAGTATTGCGTTGAACCGTTATGAAACAATATATATGTATGAAGTTAAAGGAAGCGAGGGGAACAAATTTTTAGACCATATTTCGATGTCAGAAATTCGGGAAAATTAAGAAGTCCTCGAAACGTCAAATATGTAAACCAAATGAAGCTTCCAAAGTAATTATGTTAAAGTGACCTAACCAACGTGCCTGACGTAGATCAGAGGTTCTCAATGAGTGAGGTCGCGCCCCCCTTGAGAGGGTCAGTAGAATATGTTTGGAGGGTCACTTGATACAAATGGAAAAAATTGGAATAGAATATTGTTGCAGTTATTTATTTGAAAAAAGGAGCAAACAAAATTTGTAGGAGATTTTACAACATTTTTCAGTTTAATTACTATAAAACTTGGGGGTTGCAATTACCCAATTTTCTCCCAGTATAATATAATTAATTGATTTTATTTTCAAATTCAAATGTGGAAAAATTCTTCCTATAACAGTTAAAGAATGTCGCAAGGAGTATCACAAGATAATCAACGCTGCATTGGACAGTTGTGGGATTCCATTCTGTATACTTTTCAAAATTTATTGGCAGAAGGAAAGTTTACAGTAAATTTCATTGTCTCATCACCTGACAGCTTCTATAAGTTCATCGCGAAGATGAACTTATTTCAGCAATTTGTACTGATTGCTCTTCAAGTGGACTGAAGAACCACATTTAATATGTTAATGTTCAGTTCAAGCATCACGATGAGATAATATGAGTAAGGAGAGAAAAAAAGTATCAAGGTATATAAGGAAAAAACTCTTTAAATTCTAGAGTATTCTTCTTCATTCGTGTATTCCAAACAGTGTGATGTAAGTTTAATAACCTGAGTTACGTGCACATGTAAAGCATTATCTTATCGAAGAAACGATCATCAATCGGAACATTTTAATGATTATATAACTCATGTGTGAATAAGCCAATAGAATCCGTGAATTTTGCATAGTTACTGCGTATTGAAAAGTGAATATACCCTTGGCGAAATGATATAATCGTTTCGGTGTTTAGCCTCGTGTCAACATGGGAATGTTTTCATATTGACGATGTTTTGAAGTTTGTCAGAAAATATTTTTCATTCGTTCTATAATCGTAACGAATACCACTCGAGCAATCGAAAATAATCGATTATACTGACCTCGTCACTCGACGTACTTTCGCAAAACATCACTCGACCTGCGCTCTCGTGGATGTTTCGCAAAATACGTCTCGTGACTCGGAAGTAAAATCGATTATTTTCGATGCTCTTATGATATTATAAATGATAACATAACTCATGTGTGAATAAGGTAATAGAATCTGTAAATTTTGCATAGTTACTGAGTATTGATAAGTGAATACACCCTTGAGGAAATGGTATAATCGTTTTTGTGTTTCGCCTCGTGTCAGAATGTGAAAGTTTCATATCGACGATGTTTTGACGTTTGTCAAAAGAATATAATAATCAATTTTGGTTAAATTTCGTTTAACTTTCAATATGCAACGCTTTGGTTATAGTTCTGGAGCTGTTGTTTATTCTTTGTATAATCGTAACGAATACCAACTCGAGCAAATGAAAATAATCGTTATACTGACCTCGTCACTCGACGTGTTTTCTTAAAACATCACGAGAGCGCAGCTCGACTGATGTTTTGCAAAATACGTCTTGTGACTCGGAAGTATAATCGATTATTTTCGAAGCTCTTGTGATATTATAACTGAAAATATTGTAGCTTCATAAAGTCATTGTATTTATTACTTATCAATTAGTAACACCGAGTTTTACAAGTGAGAAATAACAACTATTGTGATTTAAAAATTCGCCAAAATACTAGACCAAAAAAGGGGGTCGTCGAGCCTAACAGGTTGAGAAACTCTGGATTAGATGCTTGTACAATAGTAATACAGCCGTCCGACGTTTTCGCGTTTCCAGACTCGATGATTGTTGTTGCAGAGAAATAACATTGTTTCGGAAGTGGAAGGTACACAAACTTGATAATTAATGGTGGCATGTTGTTCCAGAGCAATTACGCCTCGATAAGCTATTGAGAATCCACTTCCGTCTGGTAGAGTGCTCTTTCCTCGTTTTCGAGTATCCTCCTGATGAGGGGAAAACCTCTGTCTCATTGAAATTTTCCAAGGGTAGGAACCGAATACCTAAAAAAGTGATTAATACATTTTATAAGAATATTTATCATCAAAAATTGAGTTATATAGGCATTCACGTGATTGATGTTTATTTTCATAATTTAAGAAGAGGAATTGATATGAAGCTTTGGGTTATAATTAATGTTATATCAACGAAACAATCAGAAAATTTAGATTAATTGACTAAATCAGATATTATCTATACTCAAGTCAATTTTCAAATTCCAACGGGATAAATATTGCTTATCGCATGGCCAACGTGTGTTTCACGAATTCTTGAGTTTAAAATAAAGTTTCATACCTCAGTGAGGTGCAGAGTGTAGATTTGCATTGAGCATTAGCAGTTTTAAAGGCGTTTGGGGTATTTTCGCTTGTGTTGTTTGAGTATGTAACTTTAATTTCTAAGATTATTTAATAGAATATTCTTATACACTTTTAAAATAGTAGTTTTTGTAAATTACTCAACTCAATATATCATATACGTGAAAAGAACCAGAAGTAATCTTCAATTTAAAATTATCAAACTATCCTCCAAAGTAGCTGGTTATATGTATTCTGCGACGTGAAATCTGCATTTACAATGCAACAGTGGATTATAGAAAATGTCAAGTCACCTCAGCTCATGATCTACATACAGCTGTTTCTATCTTATAAGATCTCATCAGTGCTTGATTCGGAGTGAATTGACATATTTCTTATTGATCCCCAATATAAGTCGCGGTCGAACCACCAATGATTAGCAATCCACAGAGCCCTCCTGCAAAGATATTAGGAACGAAAAATTCACTGTTTATACCGAAAATACTCGATAAATATTAATATACAAAAAAAACTTTCCCAATTAAACTTGAATTACGGATAATGCATGAAAGAGGGAAAATCATAATAGAATAATAATCATAAAATTAATAATGAAGAAAAAATAATAATAAAAAAATAGACTACCTATAATAGGTAATAATTTTTCTAAATTAAAATTAACGAAGAAAAATGCATGAAAGTAATAAATAATAAGAAAAAGTCGATATCTTTTCTTGAAAAAATTAATGTCTCTTTTTTCCTCATATTCACAAAAAAAGTCAATTCCACTCCATATCTATACACACAGTGGCCGATACTCGGAAAGGTTCTACCTTAATGGCCTGCAACATCGCGGTATGTGACTTCCACTGCTCTTCTGCCGTGTCAGCTTCATTCTGTGCCTGAGGAACTCGTTCACAGCCAGTATACCCATTGCGAGGAAAAAACCTATTGGCACATCTCTAGCATCCCATTAGCTCTAAGGATGAACTAGGTTGCTGCTGCACCTTGGGTTTTCATCTCGCCATTCTTGTCACTTATTCAAACTCACCAATTAAATGTTTTCATTCACTTATTCCTACTGGCAGGATCGCCATGTAATGACGGGCCTTGGTTAGTAAATAATGCACAGGTTCATCTTAACTCTTTGGCTTTAATTTGTTATAAACTATATACTTCTCGCATAACCTTCGGGCCGAGTGATGAGTTATCTATATCCCGAGGGAAGTCTCTTGTGTTTATATAAATATATTACATACACTTACTATTGACAAAGATCGACCTTGGCCGCACGTAGTTGTAGTTTGTTTACAAACTAATATGAAACATAACAATATTCATCAAACACGAAATATAACAATGTTTGAAACTGACCTAATTGTCTGCTTCCAGCACACCGTCGAAAAAAAAAATATTTTCTGCGATTTCTACTACAGTGAAGTATGGTATTCATACTTGTAACAATATTCGCAATATTCAACAAGCAATTCATGTATCGTATAAACATAAAGTGAATAAGGAAAATTCTTCAATAATTTAAACTTATCTAACAATCCTCCAAGGGAGCTGGTTATATGTATTTCGCAACGCAAAATCTGCATTCACAATGTAACAGTGAATTATAGCAATTGAAACAATAGATAAAAATAACAATTTACAAATTTATTATAAAAAAAAAAAAATAACGCATGACGCACGTTTCGCACCTTCTTCAGATACTAATGGCAAACTGCAACGTACGTCATGCGTTATTTTTTTTTTTATAATAAATGTGTAAATTTTTATTTTGAACAATTGTTTCAATATGTTTATTAATTTACACCAAGTATCGGCCCAATAAATTTAAAATTATAGAAATACTGATTTAGTATGCTCTGGAATCTCATGCACTACTGTAGACCAGTAGGCAATAGGCATCTGCATGTCAGGAAATATTTGTTCTTTCGACGGGATTATACATTTTTGGTATAGACTGTGAATTATTGGTTTTTAATATATTTGTCGGGGGGCGTTAAGAGTTTCAAGTATGCTGCCCTGAAGAGATCTAATAACATGGAAACAGCTGTATGCTGATCTTGAGTCGAGGTGACTTTACATTTTCTACAATCCTGCAGGATAATCCCTTTGTTTTTATTCTTCAGTATTGTTCCTGTTATTCATATATATATAATAAACTGTTATATAACCATAAATTTAATTTTTTTCACAACAACCTATTTCGGACCGGAAAGGGCCAAGACAATTATCATTGAAATTTTTTATTGGTTTTGAATAGTATTATGATGATCTTTCTGATATTCGTGAAATAGTTATTTATATACCAAGTGCGTTATATAGATCCTATCGCCGATGTTGCCCGATGGGCGTTCCGATCTAGTAATGCACGTGGTGCATGCAAGATTTTATTTTTCACGAAAAAATTATTTCATTATAATGAAAAATTGATTTTAAAATCGGTTCATTGCTCCTATACTTTTCATTTTACTACTCATAGTAGGCGTGTCATATGTTGATATTTTGACGTTTGTGAATATTTTTGTCAACATATATAGTGAAAATCGTTGCTGCTTTCTTTGTGTAGTCTTATAGAAATAATGGAAATGAAAATGAATTTACCCAAGAATATCATAGGAATGCAGCCAAAGCTGCGAATAATTCATTGCCGGAGAAACCAAGAGGATTATGAAGTATTTAATCAATGAAAGTTGCTTCATTTCTCCTCGTACAATTAGCGAGTGGTATGAGCCATAACGCCTGCTCATTACGCTCCTCTAGGGCATAATGGGTGTGTATATAGCAACCGTATCCAAGGTGAAATGAACATATAATTCACGAGTGAAAAATCAATTTTTTCTACAAATTAATTTTTACAATTTTTGTATCTGTATTTAGTTATTATCAAACCCATGAAGTTTATACAATTTGAGTAGCTACACATAGTTATTTCTGAGCATGCTGTTCATATTTGAATTGTTGGATAACCATCATCAACTTGAAAACAAATGTATTCAATTTTTCTCTGAATTAATGAGATACAATTAAATACTAGTTCACTTGGTCGAAATCAACAATTATCTATATTGTGCTACCACAAAAGGCTTCGAAGTACGAGTATTGGGATGTTCGGCAATTCGCAAATCCACCAATTCAGTTCACAAATTGAAGTCAATTCATTTTCGACTCCCTGGACCGAGTTAAATAGGCATTCCAACGCGCTGGGTTCGAAAATTCCTGGAATGAAGGATGTTCCTATCTGTTGTTGGTTGACGGCAACTACACGTATATAAATCGAATGCTTTAAAGTCTTGTATATAAAACCCAATTAGATAATTATCGATTACCATGCTTATATAGTAAGAGAACATTTCAAACGAATAAAAATAGTATATTATATGTATATCATTCATAAACACCATTTCAGTAACTGAAATTGAATTCTCGTACATCACTCTATGAAACATCATAAAGAATAAAGTTTAAAATTCAATTAAAACAACACTTGGCTTCAGTTTCACTATAAAATAATTATATACTGTACTCAACCCGAAAGGATAGTCGACATGTTCGTTATGGACTCTTTTTTAGGACTAACTACAGGAGGGTATTGCGATCTTATTTAATAAAACAGACAATTGCAAAGTGATACCTTTCAATTTATTCTTTCACAAGAAGTAATTTACTGTTACAGGCGGAACTTATTTCGAGAATTTCAAGAAGGCCAAGGCGCTTTCCTTTATTACCTGAATGCAACAATTGGGTTTTGTTGAAATCCACGAAATGATTGAATTTGATACAATGTTGGAAGAGGCCAGTGGTGTTTTTGTTCTGTAAAACTGATTTTTTGTGTTCATCAACACTAATGTTTATATTCCTTTCTGCTTGTCCAATATAGAAAGCAGGACAGTGGTCGCAAAATATTTTGTAAACACCATTGTTTTCTTGTTGTTAGTCTTTTTCTTAGTATTGACCAAGAATGACTTCAAGTTTCTTTTATTTGTACAAATTGTTTTAACGTTATTTTTCGATAGTTTGAAGAGAAAACAGTGGTGTTTACAAAATATTTGGCGACGAATGTCCTGCTTTCTATATTGGAAAAACAGAAAAGAATATAAACATTCGCTTTGATGAACACAAAATGTAAATTTTACAAAACAAAAACACCACTGGCTTCTCCCAACAAAGTACCACATTTTCTGGATTTCAACAAAGCTCAATTGTTGCATCCAGGTAATAAAGGAAAACGTCTTGACTTTCTTGAAATTCTCAAAATAAGTTCCTCCCATAACAGTCAGTTATCCCTTGTTAGCGTCAAATTGATTTTCAGTTATCACTATTTGTATTTTCTGTGTTATAAAATTTGATTGCAAACCTCTCCTGTAGTTAGTCTTGATAAAAAGTTCATAACTGGAAACGTGTCGACTATCCTTTCCTGTTAAATACAGTACATAATTATTTTATAAAGTGAAACTAAAGAAAGTGTTGTTTTACTTGAATTATAAACTTTATTCGTCATTTTAGTTACGACTTCTTTGAGGCACATTCAGAGTGAGTTTTTAAGGAACGATATTCCTATGTGTTTATTTCATTAAACGTTAGTTTAAACATACAAACTTCGCCAAGTATTAGTTAAATCAAATTGGATGTATTTCGATGACTGTTAAGGATATATTCATATATTACATCAATTGAACAAGGAAAATTCTTCAGTAATTTCAAATTATCAAACAATTGTCCAAGGGAGCTGGTTATATGTATTCCGCGGCAAGAATTCTACATTCATAATCCAACAGTGAATTATAGAAAACGTCAAGTCACCCTTACTCAAGATTTGCATACAGCGATCTTCTTTTGTCTATTCAGTGCGGTATACTTGACTCATAGAGATATTGATACATTTTTTTGTGTTCCCCAATACAAATAGCGGCCCAAATACTGTATGGACAACAACCCGAAGCGCCCTTTGTGAACGTTATTGCGAAGCAGTAATTCACTCTTGTTATATACGTAATAAAAAGTTTTTACTCCCTACTCCGTGAGTACTTTATTATGAAAATGATTTGTATGAGGTAAACAAGTTTGACAATTCTAGGTCGGTAAATAATAACCTACTCCTCTTGAGAAGTAAGCTAAATACTCTGTAGGCATGACATATTTAAAATTCTAGTGCCCATTGAAAGGACTGACTTATTTTCAAACAAATGTTTTGTCACAGTCACTGAATTACTCAATTTAAATAATTTAAAAACAATTTCTTCATTTTGGGAAAACTCGGGATTATCGGGCTATTTTTCCAGCTCTCGCTACCACTCAGATGCAAACTACTACATTGACTGATAAGTATTCGTTGCCTTTTTTGTAGAGTTAATGAATATTAGTGCCAATCTTTTGAAAACATGTGTTGTCATTTCGAATTTATATAATGAATTATAGTCTACACTGAAACATTAGAAACATTTAGGTAACTTATGGAAATATAACAAACTAACGTAAATGAAACGTAACTTTGATAATATGTTTTACAATTTAACCTGAACAAATAACCTCAGGTTGCGGTCGGTTTATTGCATAACTGCTAAAAGTTTTTATTATGACTTAGTTCTTGAGATCTGAGAATAAATTTTATAGAGAAAATAACGTTAGTTTATCTAGCAAGATGGATATCAAATTTAGATTATCCAAATTTGGAATCTTCAGAATCAATTTTTCAGATGAAGCTTCTCTCAAAAAGTCAAAGTAAAATCTTATTTTAATTTTTTACTGTGTTCCACTAAGTATTGAGCGAGCAGTCAATTGATGTTATCAAAAAGTCTTCTTTCCAATTTCGTAAATTGAATCATTGAAGTGAAACTTCTTTGCACACATGAGGTTGAAATTCTTACGGATGAAACGCGTCACGTTTTTGTCCAAGAAGAGGGAGAGAGCGACTGAAATCGATTGAGAGAGAGTGAGAAAGGAGAACGTAGCATGAAGCACATGGCCATGGAGCGAGAGGAAGGAGAGAGCGAGTGAGATCGAGTTAGAGCGAGAGAGAAAGGAAGATGAAGAAAAATTACACGCTATTTGTTGATGTATTCGTTTAGTAGTTAAGAATTAGATGGCAATTCTGTCGTATAACGTCTTGTACTACAGTATACGCAGACATTTTTTATTTATTAAAAATACTATTAGTATGTATATATTGTGTGAACAATGGGTAAAATTTTGTGATCAATTTGTGAATCATCCTATACTAAGCAGTTGTTCAAAGTAAGTAATGTATTTATTATCTTTTTGTTCATTTACAATTTGGTATGTTAATTCGTTTGAAGGTTAGGGAATTTTAATATTTACAAATAACATGGGGCATTTTAATTTACCACCAGTCATTTGAGCATTTAATATACTTTCTTCATAAAACATAAAATAAAAATATTTCATGAATTCTCTTTTCTAAATTTTAATTTCAGAAGAAAAGAGATTTAAAAATTAGTTTGCTCAATAAGTTTCACTTCTGACGTTTGTACTTTGTACGCACGCACTTTTTTTTATCACTTTCCTGAAAATTGTTCATGTCACGTATTCCCGCTAATTTCAAGTTCAATTAATGTTTTTACTGAATATTCCCGGCTTAAACATCCCGCCAAATATAGAATCATTTCAATCGTGGCACGAATCCCCAACCGAACATGTATTTGCTTCAACAGTCACGGACGAGCCGAACTAGACGTGTTCAATTACTCTCGACGTTTGAATAAGCATGTAAACTCCATCACGCTGAACGTGAGGAATCAAATGGGGATGATATGGCGAATATATTTTTCCACACTTACGAGGATGTGATGTATCGGTCTCGTACATCTTCCTAATGGACGCCACGCAGAGTGTGCTGACTACAGCGTTGTCGTTTCTGCGTGCCCCGTCGCCCGATGGCTCCTACATTGGATGCGGCGAGGTTGCGTCTTTAAACTCTCATCAGGAAAGACACGCGTGGCAATTTAAAAAACAATATCCGGTGAGATTCGGTGCTTAAGAAGAGCGTCTATGTGTTGTTTCTTTATTAAATTCGACGCCAAGACGAGGAGTTGCATTTTTGGAACGAATTCTTTATAGAACGTTACAGTCCAGAGAATTGGCGAATGAAAGCTATACCTGAAAATGTGCAAGAGTAACAGTCACATACGCGTCGACTCTATTCGTATATGCTTATTTGTTCAGCAAGTCATGCAAATTATATTACTCATAACTTCTCTTATTTATTTAATCTCATCACTCCATCGTTTGTCATTATTTTATTAATGAAGGATGAATTATAAAATTCATTCCGTAGAAGTTGATGATAGTGATGATAAAGACAGTTGAGTATCTACCAATATTTTTGAATTTCAGTAATATACTTGTAACGTGTAAATTCTCCACTTAACCGCCGCCACTGAATTCACCATTGAAATACCGTGATTCACGCTATAAAATGATACCTCACTTTTGTTTCACCGATGAACAATAGACTCGCCCAGTTAGGAATGACTTGCGTACGACGTGAATATCGAGATAGCGTCGAATCTGCACGCGAGACATCGCTCTCTTTTGGCAGGTATCCGTTGAAGAAACAACATCGTTAAGAGTCAAATAATATTCAATATCTATTGATAGCTAGAACTACCAAGCAACTAGGGACGAAGATTTCCAAGCGTGGGGAAAAGATTGGGCAATCACAAGAATACAAAAAGGGAGAGTGCTTACAAATTTGGGCCCCACGGTGGGCGCCATTTATGTAAGCACTCTCCCTTTTTGTTATATGCCCGAGCTAGCTGAGAGATTGGTTATACATATATAGGTCCTAGTTAGTTTTCAGAAATAACAACAAGATATAAAATGAAGGTATTTACTACTTTCTTATTATATATACAAAGAGACCTATTTGTTTTTCTATTCAATTTTCTATCGATGTTTTATTGTGTATACTATAGTTCAATTGTATTCTTGTGATTCCCCAATCTTTTTCCCACGCTTGGAAATCTTCGTCCCTAGTTGCTTGGTAGTTCTAGCTGCGGTTATATCGTAGCTTCTGTTGAATGTTTCAACCAAAGTGGTTTTTAGTTCCAATCAAAAGGCTTCCTAGCTCCAGCCAAGGTCACGTCTATCAGACGCCACAGATACTTAATAATTTTAATAAGCTGAATATTCGTTTAATAGATATTGAATATTATTTGACTCTTAACGATGTTGTATCTTCAACGGATACCTGCCAAAAGAGAGCGACGTTTCGCGTGCAAATTCAACGCTATCTCTATATTCTTGTCGTACGCAACTCATTCCTAACTGGGCGAGTCTATTATTCATCGGTGAAACAAAAGTGAGGTATCATTTTATAGCGTGAATCATGGCATTTCAATATAAATTTCAGTGGCGGCGGTTAAGTGGCGAATTCACACGTTACATACTGTACATATTAAATTAATGGTTTATAAAAACAATTTACACATTTATTAAATAAAATAACCCATGACGCACGTTACGGTGAAACTTCACCTTCTTCAAATGCAAAACTAAATATATTTGTTTGTTATATCGAATACAAAAAATGAATACATGACGAATTGTGTAGAAATAGTAAATAAACGGATGGCTTCAATTAATTAGTAAAATAGGAAAAACTATTCTAAACTGCTAGTCAGGTAGTTCGGTGATTTTAAAAAGATTCAGAAGGGGGCTTGTACTTTGAATTATTTGACTATTCAATAGATCAGAATGTTTATATGCATTCATCTACAATGGTTTTAGAATATTAAGTTTAATTCCCTTACTTTCAGCATGTATTATTAAGTCAAAATTGAATATGCGATTTTTTTGGTTTAAATTGTTTGGATAATGTGAATCCAACTTTTGATTGACAAAGCTACGTTTGTGTTCTAAAATTCTGTTCTGAAAACTTCTGAAAATTTTACCAATATAAAACTCCATATTTAATTTTATAATGTCCGGATTCATTGTTTTTTTGAACTTTTGATATATAATTTTTAATGTTATTTTCTAAGATTTTATAAATCATTGTTTTAATATGTTTATTAATTTATTTTGAAGCAAATAAATTTGATATAAATCATCAATTTTTGCAATAAAAATGAATTGATTTCAATATCTACTTTTTTGATAAAAATTCAGTGCCCTTTTTATAATGTCGCTTGGATTAATTTGTTTTAAGAATTAACAATAATTTATGTGCCCTACTTAAGTTATCCCACAGTCAAATCATTACTAAGATTGAATATACAGATTATATTCATCCTTTTTTAATTATTAATAATAAAATATATATAATAATAATACATACCTGATTATAATATATAATTAATAATAATAAATAAATATATTTTAACTTTCAAAAACTTATGAATTACTCTCTAACGTTGTTAATCTATTTCATTGTGCCTACTATTTAATACATAATATATAGCAATATGTGTCCTGTGGTCAGCGCGTTGGAATACTTAGCAGAAGGTCGACGGATCGAATCACGGCCGAACCAACGAACTAATGCGGAGCCACCTCTCGGAAGGCAATGACAAACTACCGAGTAGTATTCTGCCTTGTAAAGCCTCTCTATAAAAACGTTCGGAACCGTCGTAAAACTGTAGGTCCCTTCTATTCGTATCACTGTATCACGCTTAACACGAATAGTTGCAGAGAGGTCGCCTACGCCCGGACTGGATAAGGCATTTGAAAAAGATATAGCAATAGAAACTTCTTTGCAACGGCATCTCTCGTCTTTCTGTTATTGTTACGTAGTACTAGTGTTCATCATGAATCAATTTAATAATCATTGTATTATTAATGATATCCAGCGGTTCATCTGTCGGAAGAAGAGAGAATAATTTTGTCTTTTTCATGCGAAAATAATTGGTACTATCAGCACAACTTCACCGGATTTTCAGCATTTCTAGCAGAAATAATTTCAGTAAGCAAACTTCGAGACTTATGAGCAGACATGGGAGTGTCAGTTGAAGGAATTAATTATTTACCATCAATTAAAGTGGCCTCTGCTATAACAAAAACATATAAATAGTCAAAGTATTTTGAAAATGTATCAATTTTTTTCTATCTGTAACTGAGCGTCAACTATTTTTCAATAGAGATTGTTTCGCAGTGGACGAAAAAGGCTAGCTGATGATGATGATCCTCTAGTGGAACTAGCTATATGAGTCTCGACATCAAAGACATTTCCCTTCATCCTTAGAGAGGCGAATGCAAGGAATATCGAGATGGCTATCACAATGGCTAGAAATAATAGACAGCGGTTTTCGCCTTATTGTGGTCTCCTCATTATTGTCCATCTACTGAATGTAGCGATCATCTAGATCCTTCACTTATCCTTGACAACTCCGAAGACGAGACACCGTGACATATAAATACACGCCAGCGCTATCTTCTGGATATATCACTTCCAAACCTCCGAATATAACATTTCGGGCGAACTAAGGATATACAATTCGTAGATACATATATTTAGTTCAAATGAAAAATACCTCATGGGTTGAAATGATGAGTAAGAAAGATTAGTTTGAAGTTGACTTTTCGTTATTTTCGAAAATTCGCAAAAAATTATTTGTTTAGATTCTCTTGAAAAGTAAAATTTTTGTTGTTAAAAGTAAAACTCTTATGAATTCAATAGTTGACATAATGTGAATGAAAAAAGACTAGAGCAGTAGAGCTCCATTAATAAGCTCGTATTTTTCGCGCTAAGTGCTTCACGTTCAGATGCCATTCGAACAGGTAGAATTTATATTTTGAAAAATCACTCTTAAATATCAAATTGAACCTAAAAAACAATTCGCGAAGTGCATCGTGGTTTTAAAAAAAAAGTTGAAAGCAACGATGGAATGTACCTCAACATCAACATAATTCACGTACTAAATTTCAACTAAACTTCTGTTGTGATAAAAATTGCAACGCAGGTAAGAAAGTTTAAATCAAAAAAGAATTTGAAGTCAACATAAATTCAATATACGTACCAAACTTGAACTCTCTAACTCAATCTGTAGAAGCTGTGGGACAATTTTTCAAAAACCACGAAAAAAAAACCTACGTTAATATGGCGGCAGTTGGAAAAAGTTGACCAAATTTTCGCAGTTTCGTTCTGCAACGAACACAATCCCAGGTACCAAAGTTCAGCTCATTTGACTCGATGGGAGCCGCTGGAGATGTCAATATGTACCGAATTTTTCGAAAATTGTGGTCTGGTGAGCGGTATGTTCGGTTTTCACTGAAAAAAAAAAAAAAAAAAAAAAAAATAATATATATATATATATATATATATATATATATATATATATATATATATATATATATATATATATATATATATATATATAATCTTTTGATAATTATTAGCAATAACAGGCTGGTTGAATCTTAAAAAACTCAATTTTATCAAAAAGTTGACGCCTCACCACGACATTCGAAATTGAAATTTCTTTGACATTTATTGATTTGAAAAAATTGAATAAACAGGGCTGCTTTGTATATGCTATTCAGTCTAATATTAATATTCAAAATTGTAATTATTAGATGGTAAGGGAAACCAAAGAAACCTTTACCTACGTAATGTTTGAAAATAATAATAATAGGGTACTATTTATCTAACAACAAAGAAATTAGTTATGGGAACACATTAAAGAAGTGGAGTAGAATTATCGGTATAGTACGCTTATATGGAAGCAGCCGTTGACACGTGTTTCGGACTCTTTGGTCCTCATCAGAACGGCGTAGCTAAGTATTGGATTGAAAATTTGGAGATGAAAATAGTTTAATAAATAAAATCCCCTGTTAGGGAAGAAAATCACTTATTTGTGGTTTATTGTTTGAACTCTCCGGTATGGGAGATTTGGTCAAACTTTGCCACGGAGGCGATTAATTTCATCCGAGAGATCTCAGAAAGAGTAAATTAATATTAAAAAAGAAAATTTGTTTTGGGAAAATATTAAACAAGTAAAGCAAAAATTATCGGTATAGTTCGTTTATATGGAAGTAGCCTTCGTGGCAAAGTTTGACCAAATCTCCCATACCGGAGAGTTCAAACAATAAACCACAAATAAGTGATTTTCTTCCCTAACAGGGGATTTTATTTATTAAACTATTTTCATCTCCAAATTTTCAATCCAATACTTAGCTACGCCGTTCTGATGAGGACCAAAGAGTCCGAAACACGTGTCAACGGCTGCTTCCATATAAGCGTACTATACCGATAATTCTACTCCACTTCTTTAATGTGTTCCCATAACTAATTTCTTTGTTGTTAGATAATAGTACCCTATTATTATTATTTTCAAACATTACGTAGGTAGAGGTTTCTTTGGTTTCCCTTACCATCTAATAATTACAATTTTGAATTTTCAATTTCGAATGTCGTGGTGAGGCGTCAACTTTTTGATAAAATTGAGTTTTTTAAGATTCAACCAGCCTGTTATTGCTAATAATTATCAAAAGATTAAAAATAGATCACAGGCAACAACAATTCGAATAAATAATTATATATATATATACGTATATAATATTGTTCGGTTTTAACTGAAACGAACTATATTCGGTAAAAAATGTGGAGAATATTTATCTTTCTTTTTTTTTGTCACATTTTTTGTTGGTCGCAACGCAACGCAAACCCTGCCAGATCACAGACACTTTTGTTCGAGATTTCGCATTGTGAACATCGTTTCAATACACATACCTATTCATATAATTTAGTGATTAATTGAGCGGAGTGCCTAATTACAGACTAAAGTGGTGTTCTCAACTCGGGGTACCCCTAAAGAAGAGATTTACAAATCGAAGAACACTAGAAAGGGTGAGTCTTGGTACTTTTTGCGTTTTGCTTAGTGCGACCTATTTGGACTACAACTCGTCGAAATAGTTCATTGTCGAAAATAGTGTTATTCGAACATTGTCACGCACATTTTTTGTGTTTTAATCACTAAATTATATGAAAAGGTACGTCTATCGAAACGATGTTCACAATGCGAAATCTCGAACAACAGTTTGAAATGGATAGAAAAACTACTCCCGCACCTAATGTCTTTTCTTTGATACACTGGAATAGTATGTATTTCATTGGAAAATACAAAGATAAGGCAAGTATCGATATAATTAATTCTTATAAAATGAAAGCGCAGCGAACTAATTGAAAATTTAGTTTGCATTTTAGTTTTAACTCTGAAATCAATAAAGAACATTATTTACATGCTTGAATTGACAATTATTCAAGTTTGATACTAGTGAATGAATAATCAAATAATAGTCGCTAAGGAATAAATAATACATTAACTTTATATTTTCACTTCTGACTTTGTTGTTATCATGCTCAAATATCAATTAGTTAGTTTTTAACCATTTCCACTTATACGCAGAGTATGCTGCAATGACCTTAACTTCAGAGATTCCCCGAGGGTCGCGTTGTAACATATTGTTCACCTTTTAATAGAGAAAATCAATGAGGAGGTGCAATTTTGCTTCACTTTCAACGTGTAATCCATGAAATTCGTACAAACTCACCGAAGTTATCCTACGGGCATATATATATATATATATATATATATATATATATATATATATATATATATATATATATATATATATATATATATATATATATATATATCAGGGGCGGCTAGTCAAAGGAGGCTAAGGAGGCTAAGCCTCCTCAAAAATATTCCGTGTATCACTAATATATATATTATATTGAATAGTCAGCATTCAGCATATTCATATTAATCAAAATCATATTATTTTATGCACCTACCTTCCTTTCAACCTACATTATATAATATAATTTATTAATTAAGATAGAAGGTATTTACATTTACTGCATTTCATTCATTTCAAGATTTGTGGCAACGCTGAAAGGCTTAGAAAGGTATATTCTCAACGTTCATTATGCCTGCCACACAAAACCAAACTCACACCACTCAAAAACAGAATACTTTCTTGCAGTAATAAAGCAAAACACATGTAAATGGCAACACGGATGGAACCCAGTTTCGACCAATCACAACTATAAAATTCGCGTGAGATCGAGTCAATTTCGTTGGAAATCGTAATGTGTCGTAATTCGTAATTCGCTAATGGCCGCCAGAAAGCGTTCGCGTATTGTGTAAACATGAGTTCCATTACTGAATCTGAAGTAAATTTCAAAAATTTCAATGGTGACTTAGTGGAATATTTGTTATCCCATAACTTTAGTGCTCTAAGTTATGAGGATAAAGTTTTGATAAAATCAGTGAGACCTACCCCTGAATTAAAGAATTTGGTGCAACGTAACAGTAAACAAAACCGCGGTTTCAATACAAAGAACTACGAGAGGAATCCTTGCCTAACCGGATCACAGGTAAAAAATAAATTATTTTGTTGGCAGTGTTTACTTTTTACTAGTGAAAATGTCTCTGTTTGGGGCCGCTTAGGATTTGACGATTTAAAAAATTTATCACGTTCTTTGGAAAGGCACGAAAAATCCCAGGAACATGTCGTGTCGCGGATCAAATTTAAAATGTTCGGAAAAAAAAACATTATTAATGTTATTGACACAGCACGTGTTCAAGAGTTAGAAAAATACAACGAAAAAGTTAAGGAAAACAGAGAAATATTGGAGAAACTGGTCGACATTCTATTAATTTTATGTCGCCAAGATATAGCGATTAGGGGACAAGATGAAACAGACGAATCTAGCAATAAGGGAAATTTTAAGGAACTCCTTGATCTATTTTGCAAATATGACGAAAAGCTGTATAATTTCATTAACAACGCTACAGTTTTCTCCGGAACCTCAAAAACAACCCAAAACGAAATTATAAACTCTGCTTCCTATGTTTTGGAAACTTTTATCGAAAATGAACTTAAAAATGTTAATTTTTTTTCCTGGCAAGTAGATGAGACAACTGACATTAGCTGTAAATCGCAGTTGTCGATAATATGCAGGTTCGTAAAAGATGGAACATTATTTGAGAGATTTTTAGGTTTTCATGATGTCAGTTCTGGAAGGTCTGCCAACGATTTATTCGATTTTTTAAATGAGAAATTTTCGAAGTTTAATTTTCAATCTAAACTTATAGCACAAACCTATGACGGCGCAGCGGTTATGGCTGGCCATTTAAACGGTCTACAAACAAAAATTAAATCTGTTGCTCCTCAAGCTATTTTTACACATTGTTACGCACATAACCTGAATTTGGTTTTAAGTAACGCTTGTAGTTCTATTAGGCAAGTTAGAATTTTTTTTTCAAATTTATCTGCATTTTCAACATTTTTTTCAAAATCAACAACGCGCACAAAATTTCTAGATGCAATAATAGGTAACAGAATTCCAAGTAACGCACCAACTAGGTGGAATTTTACTTCAAGAGCTATCTTTACTATACACAATAATAAGGATAAAATTTTAGAGGCTCTTAATTCTATAGTTGAAAGTGAGGAATTTTTCACCGATAAAGTAACTTTAAATACCGCACGCGGATTAATATCTTACTTACAAGATAAGGAATTTATATATTTTTTAAACATCTTTAGATTAATTTTTGAACAAACAGAAATAGTTTTTCAAATCTTACAGCACAAGTTTTCAGATGTGATTTACTCACGAAATCGGCTCAAGTTTCTTTTGGAGAAAATTTCAGAATTTCGTGCAGAAGTTTATTTCAAAAAACTATTTTCTGTATTTCAAACGACTGATGATACGACTCAATTTAGCCCAAAACGAAAGAAATTCAGTTTCGCAGATATGGAGCTTCACTATAAGCAAATATTTTATGAAATTTTGGATACTATTAGGGGTCAAATAGAAATAAGGTTCTCTGATTTGAAAGAACTGCATTTCTTCGAATTACTCAATAAAAATTTGTTTACCGGATTTTCGGCTAATTTTCCAGATAACCTTTTGGAAAATTTATGTCAAAAATCACTTATTTTGATAAGGTGGCCATAAAATGTGAAAGTGTGTTGTTTATAATGACAATGAAATTTTGGGGAAAATGAAAATCATGTCATGACTATTAAATACCTTTTTGATAATGATTTGAATCAAGATTTACCCCAAGTTTATAAACTCTTATGTCTAATTGTTTCTATCCCGGTGACATCGGCTTCCGTAGAGCGCTCGTTTTCCACTCTTAAGAGAATTAAAACTTATTTACGAAATTCAATGAGCCAGGATCGTTTGAAAAATATTAGTTTGTTGTCTATTGAAAAGGAATTGGTAAAACTTATGGCGAAAGACAAAAAATTTTATGAGGATATTATAGATCATTTTGCTAACGTTAAAGATCGCAGAATCCCGCTAATCTTCAAAAATATATAACTTTTTATTTGCTGTCCCACACATATTTTGCACATTTTATTTTTCACAGGTTTTGTTTGTGGTACTAGATACTTTATTACTTAGTATTATACCAAATAATTCGTTGTTCCTTGTAAAAATCTTAAAAGAATTTATTTTTTGTTTGATTTTATGCAAACATTATTTTTTATTTAAGGCTTCTGTCTTGGCATTGGCATCTATGCAGGAATTATAAAAAATAGATGTCTATGCCAAAGAATTTATTTAAATTTTTTTTTAGGTCTAAATGTATATTTTATTATTTTATTTCATTTTTATTTTGTTTTTCTTTTATGACAAGAATTTTATTTTAATCTATTTTTGGGAGGGTCCTATTTTATTTTTGGCAAGAAAAAACTCTCACCTCCCCGTTGGTTCTTGCTGGGCAACAATTGATTAATTCCTCGAATAAGTAACAAATTCGTTAAGTAGGTAGATGAATTGATTAATTGGCTGAGAAGAGTTTTTGTGAATATTATAAATAGGAGTTGTAGGTCTCAAGGTATACACTCGAAAGTGAAAACAATTTTGTTCCAAACAAATTAATAGCTTAGGGTGCTTGTTTTACTTTGATTTTAAATTATAAGGCGGTTGACCTTGAAATCCTGAAAATTTTCGCCTATGGTGTATTTTTTAACACCTCTTGTAGCCTCCTCAAACCAAAACCTCACGAGCCGCCACTGATATATATATATATATATATATATATATATATATATATATATATATATATATATATATATATATATATATATATATATATATATATATATATATATATATATATATATATATATATATATATTTGTTGAAATTATAATCAATATTTTACTTCAAAATCATTCGAAATCAGTTATTCAATAAACTAGTTTATTAATGATAGCGATTAATGGTTGAGATATTTTGCTGCTTTTTCTGACAAGATTACAAGAGAAGTGTTAATAGTTCGAGACCATTAATCGCTACATTAATAAACAACTTTATTACAAGATCTTTCCGTCGACCTCATTATCAATTTAGTATAAATTCTTGATTGAAATAAATTTTATTTTGCATGACAGATACATTTGACACAATATAAATTTGTATGTTCATTTCGATATATTTATGTTTATGTTCCCGATGAAACAAGATGGAACAATTTGAGACATTCATACATGGAATATTAGACATGTGACATTCTGAATAGTTCACATTACCTACAATATCCGATAAGGAATATGTGGAGTTGGTGGAAGCTGAAGTGTTTATTACTTTCGAACGATTATTGCCTAGAACTTTTTCCGCAGTTTCTACTTTATTTTGTATAGAGTTAGATTTTTCGAATTCATTTATGAATTTCTTTTCTCTGTGGAATAACAGTACATACACAGAATAATTCAACTATTCCGTGGTGAATACTTCTGTGTTTGGTTGCCCATGACAATCAAACATTAAAATAGGAGAAATTGTACATTAAAATGAGTCATTGATGATCAATTTCGTGTACGTTAAAGTCAGCTTTTACTTAGAGGTCGGCGGAAAAATAAATTACCAACTACTTACTTGTATATTTACAAAAATAGTTCTATACTAGAAAAAAGAAATATAAGTTTTCAATTCGCATGTTTAACTTATATGTCTCTGATGAAACTATGCAGCACGTGTTGGAATGATCGCCTGTCAAATCACATAATACGCATATACGAATATAGCTGATGTCGACATAGGTTACTTTTACTGTTATATATTTTTAGGTCGAGCTTCCACTGTCCGAGTGTAAACTGCTGGGAGGAATTGTGTATCGTGGTCGTACAAGCATCTAATATCTTACCGTTATTACTCTGGATAGCAATCTGAAACGAGAATTACCCAATATATAAATTAATAGAGCAATTTTCGTTTCCTGCGTTTTAATCATCTTTAGAAGCGACAATCTGATAATAACTATTATTTCACGAGATATTCGATATTTCATATCCGTTCCTGAGCGTCAGATAAAGTGACAAAGAAGATGGGGTATCTTTATATGATTAGTTAATAATGCTCTCCAGTAGAGATGAAACGGATAGTGGTTTGGCCGGATACCGGATATTCGGCAAGCTACGAGGCCGGAGCGCCGGATATTCGGCTACCAGATATTCGGCCCTTAATCGCCTTACATGACGCGATCAGTTTGATTTGAATATAGGCTCGGTGAACAAGATCGAAATATTGGGGCGCGTTCGGGTGTTACCGCACGTAAGCGGAGATCAAGACGATCGCCAACTTGGCCATATTTTGATTTAAACAGTGACAATAACAAGTACACGGCATGTTCATTGTGTCAGATTTTTGAATTTTACTATCCGGAATCTTGCCGGATACTGAATTACTATTCGGTATCCGGCCGGATAGTGAAAACAAGGCCGGATACCGGATAGTTACCGGATATCCGTTTCATCTCTACTCTCCAGCAATTAGTAGTTGAAACGAGGAATTCATCAAAGGAAAATTTCTTCAGATTGTTTGATATCGTTCTGCATGTAACATAAACCATCGCCTTGGGCACTCAGAGAAAAGGAATTGGGTCTAAACTCACGACATCTTCACCACTATTTCTTTTATGAAGTGGAAAAACTCGCGCGAATTTTAAAATAAATGGATGAATAAATGGATGAGAGATTTTTCCATACACTTTTATTCTCGAAACATATATAGACGTTGACCATTATGAAAAATACAATCATTTCACTACAATCGTATAAGAAGTTCAACAAGTTAACATTTTTGGAATCTTGAATGTATACACGGGTCGACTAAAATATTTTCAAGATGGTGGCACTTCCGGTTATACCGGAAGTAGATACCAACTTGCTCATTTTAAATAGGACACCCTGCATATTAATACATTTTTAGATTCTACGCAAGTTTTTAGGCAGATTTTATTTAATGTCCTATACCTAAGTCTAACCGTTTTCAATATATTCAGGTATTTATGTCAAAAATTACGATCGCAAGCCCTAAAATAATTATCCATTTTTCCTATAAGGAACTCTTATTAAAATTTTCAATGTAAAAACTTAGTGCCACGACGTCATATTTCTGATTGCACAATAAACGTTAAAGTGCCAGGACCCTTGAAAATTTTGTTTCGAAACACATGTAAATTTGAATCACTCCAGTTATGAGAATGGTGTCGATTAAAGGCACTATTTATGGTAAATTTAGCTTCGTCTGCCTAAATGATATTATCCAAAAAAAAAGGGTTTCCTTGCGCCCAAGTTAAGATAAATTTACAGAATGCCACTCGTCTTGGAAAATCAGTTTTTTTTTGAGATGTTGGACTTTAGAAAATAAGTAGGGATTAAATTTGTGTAAAATTCCATGAGCTGTTGACTTGGATAACCCTGACTCTAATGCAGCTCGTTTTACGGAAAATGTTGGATATGCGGCGAAATATCCCGAAATGGCTATTTCAATATTCTCATCATTAAGGAGAGGTTTATTTCTTTGCACTACTGTCTTGACAGATCCAAAGTTCTTGAAATTTTCTATAATTTGCTTTACAGCCTTTCCCGATGGCTTTTGTTTTTGCTGATATGGGGTGGCAAATTGTTCACATAATTTTGACAACACTTTATCACATTGTCCATAAATAATAAATAAGTTTAAATAATATTCGTACGTATAATTTAAGCGCCCCGGCATGATTATTAATAATTTTCAAATGATGTGTGACAGTGACAGCTCAAAAATTTATTTAGAAATTGATTGTTTCATGATGCCAACGTCAGAGCCAACTAAGAGTAACTTGGTCGAGGCATAATCGTCATATAAAAATATTAAATTGTCAATATTTCGAAAACTGAAAATTTGTTGGTATAGATAACCTTATACAAAGTTACCATAATCTTTGATGCTAAATACTATGAAATTAAAATAACTGGAAATGTCCATTTGAAAGAGTTTATTTTTGACAGTTTTCTCAATCTCATTTTAGATTCTATGTTTTGAACATCCTGTATGACTAGTTATCCAAATATTATACAAAATCTATTGAAATAGGTCCTTTTCAACAAGGAATTTAACCTGAAGTTAGTGAAAACGGCTTCCTCATAGGAACAATTGATAATTACATTAGGGCTTGCAATCGTCATTTTTGACATAAAAACCTAAATATGTCAAATACGCCCAGACTTAGGTATAGAACATAATACATAAAATCTGCCTAGAATCTGGTGAAGAATAATGTATTAATGGACAGGGTGTCCCATTTAAAATAAGTAACTTGGTATCTACTTGCGGTATAACCGGAAGCGCTACCATCTTGAAAATATTTTAGTGGAGTTGTCCCTATCGACATATGTATATATATATATATATATATATATATATATATATATATATATATATATATATATATATATATATATATATATATATATAGCTGACCCAGCAAACGTTGTTCTGCCATTTAAATTATTTTTATTTTTCTATCTTACAGTCTATCTATCTATCTATCATTCTATCTCTCTATCTATCAATCTATCTGACCCGGCAAACGTTATTCTGCCATATATAAATTACTTTTATCTATCTATCTTTCTATCTATTCATCTATCTGCCGATGTATCTCTATCTATCTATTTATCTAGATATTTATCCATACTTCTATCTATTTATCTATCTAACTATCTATATATTATTATATCTATCTATCTATTAATCTATCAGACCCGGCAAACGTTTAAATTATTAAAATGGCTATTAAAAATATGGGTTGTTGATAGAAGGGTGAAAATTTAGAGTTTTATGTATTTTTTAATGCAACATCATAAAAAAATCAAAATAAAAATTTTGTCCAAAAAATTGATAAAAATGTTTGAGGTGGACTGCCATACCACTAATCACTTAGGGGTATGAACAATATATTACGACCTATTCTCGGACCGACTATTGTTATTTTCGATTGCCATCTTGCAATCCTATTGCGGATCTGTGGATGAAATACAAAAATTGAAAATCGCGATGGAAAAATAGGGGTTGATCGTAGAAGGGTGAAAAATTGAAAGTTTTATGATTTTTTTCATTCAAAGTCATGACAAAATGAAAATGAAAATCTTTCCAAAAAAATTGAAGTTTTTAATTAGCAAATGAAAAATAGGGGTTGATCGTAGAGGGGTAAAAATTTAGGGTTGAATGTATTTTTGGATGCTGTATCTTAAAAAAAAAAACGGATGAAAAATATATGTTGGCCGATTCTCAGACCTAGCCGATATGCATACAAAATTTTATGAGAATTGGTCGAGCCATTTTGGAGGAATTTAACAAATAAAAAAGAGGGGTTGATTGTAGAGGGGTGAAAATTTAGGGTTGTATGTATTTTTGATTGCTGTAGCATAAAAAAAATAGAACAAAAAATTTTGTCTGAAAAATTGAAATATTTAATTAAGGGGTGGTCCACCCTTAACATATAGGGTATGAAAAATAGATGTTGGCTGATTTTCAGACCTACCCGATATGCACACAAAATCTCATGAGAATCGGTCAAGCCATTTTGGAGAAATTCAACAAATAAAAAATAGGGGTTGATCGTAGAGGGGTGGAAATTAAGGGTTGTATGTACTTTTGATTGGCGTATCATAAAAAAAAGCACAGAAAATTTTTTGAAAAATAGAAAAATTAATTTTAACATTTAGGGGGATGAAAAATAGACCCTGTATGAGATACCTTGACTGTCATAATTTACTGTGTTGAAATAACCTTATAAGATCCTCTTACAAAAATTTCAGGGCTCTAGCTATGATAGTTGAGAAAAAATAAATTTTTAATTCGGAGATGTTTGTTGCCAAATTTTTCAAAAAATAATTTTTATTTTGGAAATGGCTCAAGATAGGTATGTCATATGATTTATAAAAAAGTTTCAAAATGTTTCACAGAATACAAAAATATTAAAATATACATGGTGTGCTATTTGAAATAACATAGTGAGCATAAGTTACTCGTAGATCTGGCAACGTTGCAATGATGATAATATTTTCCAAGTGTAGATCATAACTTCTTATACGTGTAGCTCGAATTTCAAGTCGTTAACTTCTTTCGTTCTCCAGATACTTCTAATAGGCCATCGAATTTGGGGAACCCTGTATATATGTATATTTTTTTTTTTGTTTTGAATATATATATTGAATATGAAAATTCAATATTCATTCAACTGGTTACTGTTCATTGAATATGTGGTAACTTGAAATGAAATTTGTACCTGTGAAACCGAAAACCACCTGCCTGTTCAACTAACTGGTTGAAAATAAATTGATATGAACTGCGGGATATTCCATCAATAACCCCTTGCAATATTGACTTCCCAACTTCCTCAATTCTGCTTCTCTTCCGCATCATAACATACTATATCCTGTTATCTCAAAGTACCTTTGATATAATATCAATATCGGTTGGATAAAATAATTGCACAATACACTTTTGTGATTCTGATATCGCAGAAGGATCTATGAGATTTCACTTGAACAGTGGAATTTCATTATTCCGAAACACCACTCGCTAGTATATGTTTTAACGAAGAGGAGCGGAGTTCAACATGGAGTCTCATCATTACTGAGTTTATTGGTTATATGGAAGTTAGCGAACACAGAAAGATGAAAGGATATTAATGAATGGAAGTTGTGTGATAGTCACGGAAATTTTAATTAACCAGCCATTTCGATTGCTGAGATAACTTCAACAAATTTCTGCAGAAAATGAATGAGACGGCGATGAATAAAATTTATGATTCAGTTTCAATAACATGCCAATTGAAAGTAATTTGCCTTATAAATATATAAATATTAAAAGTTTAGTAAGAGTACTAGAGATTTTGCGATAGGATATCCATAAAAAGCCTAAATAAATCGAAGTATTAGTAGCTGAAAATGAAGAAACTTCAATATTGCCTTTTCTGGATGACAAACAGTATTAATTCTGAAGAAGGAAACTATTAAAAAGTGTCATAGATCGCGTCATCTGAGGATTTTCTTTCAGTCTAATTTCATCTACCTAATTAGGGCCATATTTTCCATAGTTATGGCACAAGCATTTCAGTCTATAGTCGTTTACTTACCTAGTGTTTCATTTGGGATAGTTATGAATTCACATTGTAGATTTCGTCAAATGAATACAACCCTTTTATGAATTCTTTGCAAAAAGTACTTTTAGCATGCTTTCGTAAAGTTGTTTTTATGATTCTAATGTCAAGTCCTTAGTTCGGTCAAATTAGACAAAAAAAAAGTCTATCGCAGCGAGCTGCATTAGAAGGGCAGGTTTTATAAAGTATCTAGTTTAAAAAATATATTCATTAAATTGTGATTTTTTTTCAAATTCAAAAGAAATGCGCCTTCTAATGTGTAAACAATATTTAATTCCTCCCCGGGGGATCAACCTCCCAACCAATTCGTACCAAAACCAATCACATCCAAGGTATCAGACAAAACTACGTAATCAAAAACTTTCAACCCTATTTCTATAAAATTTCGCCCTTTATCGCGTAAACAAGATTCATTTCCTCCTCAGGGGGGTCAACCCTCCAACCAATTCATTTAGAAAATAGCATCCAAGATATCGTACGAAACTACGTACCTACAAAGTTTCAACCCTATGGTACCAAAATTGCGCCTTCTATTTTGTGAACAAGATTTATTTCCCTGAGGGGTCAACCCCCCAACCAATTTGCATTAAAACCTATTCCATTCAATATATCATACGAAAATACCTACTCACATAGTTTCAATCCTATTGCTTCAAAATTACGCCCTTTATCATGTAAACAAAATTTATTTCTTTCTCCAGGGGGTCAACCCCCCCCCCCAACCAATTCGAACCAATCCCATTCAAGATATCATACAAAGCTACCTAGATACAAACTTCCAACCATATTGCTACAAAATTGCGCCTTCTGTCGTGTAAACAAGACTTATCAACCTCCCAGGGGGGTCAACCCCTCAACCAATTCAAACCAAAAATAATCCCTTCCAAGATATCATACGAAACTACCTATTTACAAACTCTCAACCCTATTTCTTCAAAATTGCGCCCGTTATGTTTTTTTGCAGGTTTTCTAAGTAAAAACCTGCTAAATTTAATCATAAAATTAGCTCATACAAAAATTCTAGATCAGATAATTACTTTTTTGTCATTTTCATGGTACCTATTGTGAAAAATCCTACAAATTTTCAGCTGGGGGCGAATATTTGTACCCTTGGATGTCTAAATTGACCGGACTACCTGATAATCTCAATACGTTTCTAAATATGTTCTTATTTATCACGTAGCAGTAATAGTTTAAAAAATTCCCAAATAGTAAACCCAAAAGTAATTCTTTAATTATAAGACTCCGAAAAGTAGCCGTAGTTCATCAACCGAAGACTCAACTATTAAAATTTCAGAGCATTCTGGTATAATTTTAAGGAAAAATTTTTTTTGAAGGAATATAATTTAACTACTGCATTTGGTTTATGACCTGAGGCTATTCAACGAAAGTTCTTTCCTAACCAAAATTCAAACATAATAAATTAGATGAATCTTGGATGAAAAGAATCTATTTCTTCACCATATATATTTTCAGAGTGACAGAATATCTCAGTTAATTTTATACTGATTCATTTTTCCAAATCGTTGAAAGTCTAGACGATATAAAACCAACAATTCATAACAAAGATACAAGGTAGTGTAAAAACCTTGTAATTCGAGAAAATATTTTTTTAAATTCAACATGAAATGTTTTATTGCCTCATGAATAAACACGACTACATTTATTCAAATTTTTGAGAGCAAACTTGGAACGTGATCTTCAAATTTCCACAAAGAAAGTCAGAGGTGGCAGTGCTACCTCCTGTTACTATCAACGTGGAATTGAAGCAATTCGACACAGTCATCAAATGAAATAACAGTATTTATATAATCAGGTAGTTCATTTATAAAAAGCAGAAGTGACTTGATGCCACAAAAGTTGATTTATTAATTAGACATATGTATACGCTTCGAGCTTATAACCCATTACCAAGAGTTTTCTAACCGTTTTCGGAAATGCAATAATATATTTTTCAAATTACTGCGTTAATGAGTGGGGATATCCTAAGATCTATTTTGCCATTAGTTGTGGCTCCGTAGCTCAGTGGTCAGTGCGTTGGACCACTGAACAGAAGGTCGTCGGATTAAATCCCGGCCGAACCAACGAATGAATGCGGAGCCACTTCTCGGAAGGCAATGGCAAACCACTGGGAAGTATTCTGCCTTGTAGAGCTTCTCTATAAAGACGTTCGAAACCGTCGTTAAACTGTAGGACCCTTCTATTCGTGTATCACTGTATCACGCACAACACGAATAATTGTAGAGAGGTCGCCTATGCCCGAAACCGGGTACGGCACTTGAAGAACAAGTGGGAACTTTCTGCAGCTGCAAGCTACAATTCAGTCTTGAGTTCGACTTTAGATATCCAAAATGAACCAATAACCATGCTCATCCTAGTGAACTAATCTTTAAATGTAACTGCGATATCTTGAAGATTTATGTGATATTTTGTCCTGATGAGTTTATGTACAAAAACTTTCATTCCACCGATCATTTTATTTATGCTTCAAGATTTAGATAACTTCTGTTCGTTCAATATAGATTGATTTGACTATTCTACTGAAAAAGCTTTTTAAATATCTATGGACTCAATAGTTCTGATATGAATTCTAGATTACCTCATGTTGATTCTTCAGTCGATTTCTACCGTTAGTAATACTGGTGTTAAATAAACTTAATTCTGACAAGAAGTGGATGGCATATATTTCCAGGAGAGGAAATTCCATTATTATCAGAAATGATAACTTCAAAATTCTGCAGGATATCTAAATGAAGAAATAACCTTGAATTAATTTCGACTTCAAATATTTTTCATATTGTCGTGGTCGTACAAGCATATCTTACCTGTATTACTCTGGATTGCAATCTGATACGAGAATGATCCAATATGTACAGAAATGAAGCACTTTTCGTTTCTACGTTATAATCTTCTTCAGAAACGACAATCTGATAATAACTTCTCCTTTACGAGATATTCGATATTTCATATCTGTTCCTGAGCGTCAGATAACGTTACAAAGGAGACGCGATAGCTTTATATGGTGGGTAAATAATGATCTCTTGTGTGTTCGTGTTCTGTATACGGTAACGGCAAAATTTTTAGATCAAAATTGCTAAATTGGTGCTCGCATCTTGTCGTATTCGCTAATACTGAAATATATTCGTTATTTCCATCACTTCAAAAACTGATAAAGGTGAATGAGAATGAATAGGTACTCACGACTTCAATCTGGCGTACTGCATTTACATGAATTTCATCTTTATACGTAGAATATTGTCTGGAAATTAATAATTGGGAAGAGGAGTTCATCAAAACTCAAACACAAAGAAGATATTCCTCTCAAATAAAATACCAAACTACTCGATATTTTTCGCTGAAGATTATATAATAATAATAATAATAATATATATATATATCCTTTCAGACATTACATAAATGTATAGGACACGTCACATACTAAATATACATATTTACCTAACAAGTAACAAATTAACTATTGGGAGAAAGACTAACAGAATTCCACTGAAAAATATTCTTTTAAGCTGTAAAAGCAGTGTTTAAACAGAATCTTCTTAATTTCCTTCTTGAAACATAATAAATCTAAAGACCTAATCCCTTGGGGGAGACGATTGTAAAGTTTGATTCCTACATAACTAGGCGATAACTCAAACTTAGAAGAAGCATGCGTGGGAATACATAATGTGTCCTTATTCCGCGTATTATACTCGTGAAAACTAGTAAGTTTATTCAGATTCAATAACCTATGCCGAACAAATAAGAGACAATGTAAAATATAGATACACGGCAATGGTATAACTTTCTGCTGAATAAATGTCGGTCGGCAGGACTCCTGGGGTTTCAAATTATAAATGAGGCATATAATCCTTTTCTGTGTGAGAAAAACTCTTCCACTTCCAGTCGAGCCACCCCACAAAACAACATTGTAACTCACATGACTGTGAACGAGTGCATAATACACCGTGAGTAGGCTCTCCAGTGGCAACGAGTGTTTAAGACGACTAAGCGCGTACAATGATTTGTTTAACTTTTTACTGAGTTGATCCACGTGACAGTGCCACCTCAAATACTTGTCGACATGTACACCCAAAAATCTTACACTATCTGCGGATCGTAATTCATGTTTCTGAAAATCGATGACCAACGCTTCGTTCAGGTTCATTTCACGCAGTTGAAACTGCATAAATTCTGTTTTATCTAAGTTTAACATTAGAGAATTCTTGTAACACCAATCCGAGAATTCCCGGAGTAGTCTCTCGCATTTTAACTTGAGTTCACCAGTGGTCTGAGCCGACACCGCCAAGGAAGTGTCATCAGCAAACAAGGTGATAGAGTCAGCATTGATGTACTCGGGTACATCGTTTACAAATTACAAAAAAATCAGAGGTCCCAACACAGAGCCCTGGGGCACTCCCATAGTCTGAGCATAACATTTCGATTTAACTTCATTGTTCTCAACCAAAAAATTGCGGTCAGATAAAAAACTCGTGATCCAGTTCAGAAAAACTCCTCTAAATCCTAAACTATACATTTTGTTGGTTATGAAATTGAGCTGTAAGCAATCAAATGCTCGTGACTCGTCAAACAATAAAGCCGCCACATAGGAGCTATCGTCAAGGCAACCGTACACAAATTCAACAAAATTGCATACGGCAGACTGGGTTGATCTACCACTGCGAAAACCGTGCTGGTAGCTAGAAATGATGGAAAATTTGTTAAGGTAGTTCAACATTCGACCATGAACCACCTTCTCAAATACCTTAGACAAAATACTCAGTAAAGAAATGGGACGATAGTTAGTTATGTCAGTCATATCGTTCTTTTTTGAACACAGGGATAACTTCAGCTGTTTTCCAAATTGATGGAAATTCTCCCGAGGATACCGACTGGTTAATTAAATTTGCAAGGTGGATCGAGATATCTGGAGCTACTGCTTTTAGAATTTTAGTGGATAGAGCATCGGGGCCAGAGCAATTACCGTTTCGCAAATTTTTGATGACACATATGACTTCATCAGCCAGGACAGGATAAAAAAAGAAGTTGTTACAAGATAACTTATGGGACGTAATGACATGGATCTAATATCTCCATAATGTTCTTGTAATGCCAGTTCACACGCGGATGAAAAATAGTGTCCAAATGCATCAGCAACTCGTGTAGGATCTGAAATGGAATGACCGTCAACATCCAGAACAATGTTATTATTAGAGCGCTTTCTCATGTGGCCAGTTTCTTTAGCGACCAGGTTCCAAACAGTTTTACTTTTGTTGTTAGACTCATTTAAGGTCTTCTCGAAAAATTTTAATTAACTGGATTTGAGAAGTTGTATATACTTTTTTTTTTGAATCTTTATATGCATTGCGCTCTTTAACAAATTTTAAGTTAAACCTCAATCAGTGTCGATTTTTTAGCTCGTTTGACGCTTTTGAGATTTCGGAAGTAATCCAACTTTTATTACGTGCAGTGGTAGAACGTACATACTTGATAGGACAACATGTGTCGACTAGAGAAGTTAAGAGTTCGAAAAATTTGGTAAAGCTACTATTAACGTCCGAGTAAAGGTATATGATGTCAAAATTAGTTTTAGTTGCCAGTATGCTGAGCTGCTCCAAATTATCCTTTGATAATGCTCGATAAAAGCGAGAATTAGAATCAACTGACCTGCTGCTATGATGTTCAGTGGTGTAGTTTAGCATCATGCATGCACATATGATCGCCAATGCCGGCGTCGAAAACTGATGATCTGATGAGATTTGGATCAACATTAGTGAGTATGTAGTCAACTTTTGTGGAAGAAGTGACATTGTTTTTATTAGTAAATATTCGCGTTGCATCTATAGAGGTTAAATTAATATTGAAACTGATAAGAAGGTCATCAAGAATAAGTCTGCGATAGTCTCTTTCAGCGAAGTAGTTAATATTTAGGTCACCACATACGAATGTACTGTCAAATGCAGATGAGCAATATACTAGAGCATAGGAAAAAATGTTTATAAACATTTCGAAATCACCAGTAGGAGGTCTGTAGACACTCAGGATACATAACTTAGAAGAAGAAACATTCAGTATCTGATGTAATTTTTATAAGTTTTCTCGAAGTATTGTCCACCCATAATGCAACTATTTAATTTATTGTTCCACTTTCTCTAGAAAACTTGAGTTTTTGGAAAATAAGATACCAAGATATTTGTATTCAAAATCTAATGAAGCCACCGAGTGATGATACTCTTCATATATTCAATTATAGTAATCGTTTAAATCAGATATTTGTGTTTTTAATGATACTAGCAATTTTTCTTAATAAGCAGTAAAAACTGTTTAAAGCAATAAAGACAATCCTACTCGCTTTCACTCTATCCTTGTCCTTATGTGTCTGAATGCCAAGGATGAAGCTGTTGAGCTTTTGTTGTTTGACAAAGGGAAATTGCTTTTCGCAAATTCAATTCGATTGTATTGAATGTACATGAGAAGTTGTATCATATATGAGTCTCTCAATATACGAGTATAGCAGATATGAGGAAGACAAATCAGAAAATAAATGTAATTAAATGAAATGCAAAAAAACATCAGTATGACATGATGGCATATCAAAATTGGAACACCGAAAAGTTCAAAATACTGATGTTCATATAGCCCATTCCACTCTCTATTATACCTACTCAGATGCTAAAAGAGTAACTTTCGGTACAAGCAAAAACATATATCTAACGTGTGTCAAGTATCCCCAAATGATTTCAGTAAACGGTAGTTAATCTTATATTTGAATCACTGCAAGTCTTAGTCGCCCGAAACCACTACTGGATATAGAGTTTATAGATTTGCGATTCGATTCAGTGATCCTTTTCGAAAGATTGATTTTCTGGCTGTTGAAATATGCATGTAAAAATGGTGCGTTTTACCTATACACCTTGTGTGACGAGTGAATTGTGCTCCTGGTGGAATAAGGCTTTTTCCACACGGGGAGCTTCACGTCTCTCGCTCCCGAGAGAGAGGAAGGCTCTCAGCACCAAAATTCATTGAGTCCAATGAAGCTTTTAGACGAAGAGCTAGAGTATCCACGTCTAGGGAGACGAGAACCCTCACGTCTCCTGAAACTTGAGCTGGGAAACCACGTGCTCTCCTCGAAATGCAAAAGAAAGAGTGGTTATATGGCAACCGCTCTCGTGCGATCTATTCTACGACTGAGCTCAAGGCTCCTTTCACACAGGGAGCTTCATGTATCTCGCTCATATACGAGAGCGTTTATGGCTTCTACCTTCCGCTCTTTCATATGTATAATGAACAGCACGAGAGCTGTTGCCATATATCTCTTCTTTACCGTCAATACAAACTTCAGCGACAGAAACGCAAACGATCAAGAATGGTATATATACACAGAATCAATCAGAAACGCGATGATACAAGAGTTTTTGCCACGCTTTACCAAGAACTTAGACGGGATAAGAATCAAATGTTCTATTATTTTATTTATTGACCCCAACCAACTTTTAATGACTTCATTTTGATCATTGTACATGTCGAGACTTTTATCCCAAAGATCAGGTCGGTCGCGGACAGCATAAATGAATAATTCCAGATCGTAATCTGCCATGGTGATGAGTATCTGTCAACTAGTGGCGAGAGCAAGAGCCGTTTTCGCTCCTCGTGTGGAACCCCTCACTCATCCTTTTACATTTCGAGTAGGAGACGCGGATTTTCGGCTCGAGATGCAGGAGACGTGGGAACTCTCGCTTCCGAGACGTGGCGGCTCGCGCTCTCCATCTCAATGTAATTTGTTGCACAGAGCCTTTCTCTCTCTGGGGAGCGAGAGAAGTGAGGCTCTCCGTGTGAAAGGAGCATAACGAAGGTACTGTCTGAGGAACACGAACTGTGATAATATATATAAGATAGACGTTAGCTGACAACCTTGCTGTGATGATCCACTGAGTAATGACTTTAGATATTAAGTATTAGTTTCACAGTATTAGAGCAGGTGTGAAACATTAGAGGGCGAAAGCTGCAGTTTCAAAACGACATGAGTAAAATAACAATCATATGACTTGGTTTATATTTGAACCATCAAGTTAGCGGATGAGAAAAATTACAAAGTTGACGGAAATATTCTTATAGGAACGGTGTTCACGAAAATCCTTGACTTGTTTAAATACGAACTCTCATGAAATACACTAACCAAGATATAGGAAATATCTTCATGCAATAAGCTGTCTGATAGCTGTGTAGCTTATAACAAAACGGTTTGCTGACATAATCTGTTTGTTGTTTAGCCAATCATAGTTGCAAATCTCAAATTATATAATTTTTGTTTCAAGACCAGTTGAATGAAAATCAAAATGAATCAAAATGATAATCACGTTGTTACTAGAAGATATCGTAACTGAGGTGAATCAGAAGAAGAGAATTATCGTTGTGTTTGAACTGATATGAATCATAACAGGAAATAAAAAAAAACCATCAAAACCAACCAACATGATGCAACAAATATCTGAACAACATACATCATAAAACATACATGATTCCGAACTGTATTCAGCATAAATATCTATTGATTCATAACAATATCCATTTTCGTTTTAGTTATTGGCTTGACCATCAAACAGTAATTCAAAAAGAAAATTACCAAAGTAAGCCGAGAGGCGAAACATCATTATCTTTATGTAAATACACTCTACCTATTTTTATTTTTTTAGGCCGAAGCCAATATGCAAAGTCAAACAAAAACCATTATGAGTCAGCAGTGGAGAGAAACCTGAAACACTGAAGAGAAGAAAATAAGTGCGTTCTACCCTTAGGGGGTTGGAATTTCAAACGAGGTTGTTTACCTTAGAGAACAATATATCATTGTTTCGATTGGGCGTAGTTATTGGAACGGTCGAAGCAGTTAAGTTTTCAACAGAGCGGACTGTTAGTTTCTGTATTTTCATTTATGTTCCTATTTTCTCCTTAATGGGAATCATTAGCAGCCACAATTTACTTGTCGTTGAAACTTCCAACATACGAAAACAATAATTCACAATGAATTCTTGTTTAGTGGAATAGTGTAGGAATCGTGAACAGACTTCTCTAAAGTGGAAAAGGGCAAACATTTAACTTGAGATCACATTAATTAAAAGCAAGGTATCGTTATTATTATCCAAAGAAATATTTGAAAAAGAAACCAAAATATGAATGTTGATAGCAAAAAAATAATGGTGCACAATTGTAAACTAATATTTAAAATACAATGGGAAATTGCTCATGAAGTATGTATATTGGAAGATTAAGAATAGTAGATGAAAAAAAATTATTTTCAGTTAATTAACTTTGTCCCAAAATAATTCATGAAAATTTGTGATAGTATTTGAAAAATCTGGTGTGTAATCTGTTTGTTGTTTAGCCAATCATAGTTGCAAATCTCAAATTATATAATTTTTGTTTCAAGACCAGTTGAATGAAAATCAAAATGAATCAAAATGATAATCACGTTGTTACTAGAAGATATCGTAACTGAGGTGAATCAGAAGAAGAGAATTATCGTTGTGTTTGAACTGATATGAATCATAACAGGAAATAAAAAAAAACCATCAAAACCAACCAACATGATGCAACAAATATCTGAACAACATACATCATAAAACATACATGATTCCGAACTGTATTCAGCATAAATATCTATTGATTCATAACAATATCCATTTTCGTTTTAGTTATTGGCTTGACCATCAAACAGTAATTCAAAAAGAAAATTACCAAAGTAAGCCGAGAGGCGAAACATCATTATCTTTATGTAAATACACTCTACCTATTTTTATTTTTTTAGGCCGAAGCCAATATGCAAAGTCAAACAAAAACCATTATGAGTCAGCAGTGGAGAGAAACCTGAAACACTGAAGAGAAGAAAATAAGTGCGTTCTACCCTTAGGGGGTTGGAATTTCAAACGAGGTTGTTTACCTTAGAGAACAATATATCATTGTTTCGATTGGGCGTAGTTATTGGAACGGTCGAAGCAGTTAAGTTTTCAACAGAGCGGACTGTTAGTTTCTGTATTTCATTTATGTTCCTATTTCTCCTTAATGGAATCATTAGCAGCCACAATTTACTTGTCGTTGAAACTTCCAACATACGAAAACAATAATTCACAATGAATTCTTGTTTAGTGGAATAGTGTAGGAATCGTGAACAGACTTCTCTAAAGTGGAAAAGGGCAAACATTTAACTTGAGATCACATTAAATTAAAAGCAAGGTATCGTTATTATTATCCAAAGAAATATTTGAAAAAGAAACCAAAATATTGATGTTGATAGCAAAAAATAATGGTGCACAATTGTGAACTAATATTTAAAATACAATGGAAATTGCTCATGAAGTATGTATATTGGAAGATTAAGAATGTAGATGAAAAAAATAATTTTCAGTAATTAACTTTGTCCCAAAATAATTCATGAAATTTGTGATAGTATTTGAAAAATCTGGTGTGTATAAATTGAAATATATTGATTGTGACGTATTTTATTCGTCCAGGTGTTAGAAATTCCGGTAACAGGTTGGGTGAATATGAAAAATAAAAAATCTAAAGTAAAAAAGTTACTGGAATTTTGGACAAATGTGTTAAGAATAAACATTCAATATATTAAAATGATATGGAGTTATTGCATTGATTGAATAAAAAAAACATAAAGGTCCTTTTATAGGATCTACGTTCTAAAGATTACGCCATCTAGCTTCAGTATTAATCATCACTAATGACCAGATAGAACTTAGGATTTCCCACTCATTACAGCAGTCATATAAATAAATAGATTTTTGCATTTTCATAACGTTTAGAAATTTTTTGATTATGGGTCATCATCATCATCAACTAGCCTTGTTTCGTCCACTGCTGAACATGCCACTCCTCCCTGCACTGCGCCGCCTGCATCCAGTTGTGCTTGATGCGCCTTATATCATCATGCCATCTCGTTGGTGGTCGACCTCTATTTCGTTACGCCTCGTGTCTCGGCCTCCATTCAAGGATCTTCTTGGTCCATCTGTCGTCAGTTGTTCTTGCAATGTGTCCTGCCCAATTCTATTTTAATGTTGTTAGTCTCCTGACAACATCCGTTACACCTGTTCTTCTTCTTATTTCGTTGTTCTGGATTCTATCTCTTGAAGAAATACCCAGAATGGCTCTCTCCATAGCTCGTTGTTGCCACTTGTAATTTGTTGATGGAGTTTTTTATCAGAGTAAGCGTTTCCGCTCCGTATGTCATAACAGGCAGGACGCATTGATTGAACACTTTTCTCTTCAAACACAGCGGGATGTCGGACCTAAACACATCCCTCAGGTTCCCAAAAGCTGCCCAGGTGAGTCCTATTCGTCTCTGAAACTGAATAGTTTGGTTATCTCGTCCCACACGGATTTCATGTCCAAGATATTTGTAGGACGATACTTGTTGTACTTGGTGCCATCCCAAGGAAATATTTCCGCTCATCACCAGATTGGTCATATATTGTGTTTTTGAAGAGTTTATCTTCAGTCCAGCCGTTCTTGACGCTTTTTCTATATCGTGCAGCACGATTATGGGTAAATAGCTCAAAATATCCTATATCGAGTGAATATATCAATAGTAGTGAAATTAATGCTATTTTGTTATTTTCGTTGATTTATATTATATTCTTGAATGTTAAGCGTGTAGGTACTTAATTGGCGTTATTGCAAGCAAGTTGCTCATATATTTTGAGTTGTATTTTGCCCAAAAATAATAGATTACTGCATTGTATCGAAAGCCAACAGTCAGGTGCTGGAATAGTTTTTTTTTATCCATGTTAGACCTATTAGACAAATATTTTGGAAATTCTTATATTAATATATATTTCTCCTTTTATCCCCGATACATATTGGCATCTCCAATGGCTTCCTTCGAAACAAATGAGTTGAAATTTGGGGTCTGGGGTTGTTTCGAGGCAGAACTAACCTTTTAAAATTTGGGTAAATTTTTCCAACCGTCGCCAACTCTACTGCCTCTGCAGACTGAGTTAGAGGCTTGAAATAAGGCACATAGATTAATAATGATAATAATAATAAGGCCTTTATTTTCTACAGGTAAAAAACCCAGTTACAGGAAAAATTCTTAAATAACTAAATATAAATTAACAGAAGCGGCTTCAAAAATATTAGTATTACAATAACTAAAATTAATTTTTAAAAAATGAAATGACAGAGAGAAAAAGAAAGAAAAAAAAATTACTTCAAGATATTAATACAATTACAACTTGAGAAACGATAAGAACTCAATACCACTTATGTCTATCTATCCTGATACTCCAAAAAAACTCGACTTATGGCTGAAAACGTATCAAAGTTCATATCGCAACTATCAGAAACCTCATTGAATAATGAACACATGTATCTAATAGGAGATTGTACAAGAGAATTGGTTCTTGGAGTGGCCAAAAAAAAAAGTTCATTACATCTTGAGCACCGCCTAGGCACCAGAAATTCCACCATAGCCAGAAGAGGGGGACAGTCAATACAGCCGTGTAATACTTAGTTTATATAAGAATTTCAAAGAGAGAAGTTTTCTGGTGACTTCAAGCGATTTAACCCCAAACCTGTTCAATAAGTTATCCTGATCAAAACCTCTTGAAGAGTAAACACCATCCTCTCTCCACACCAGATACTTAAGGAACCTCCGCTGCACTGACTCCAAATGATACCTGTGAACATTGTAGATAGGATGCCAAATCATACAATCGAAATTTAATCTGCTCCTCACTAAAGAATTGAACAACTGCAATAGAGTTCCCGTATCATGAAAGTGATTGGCATTGCGCACAATGAAACCATAGGTTTTAAATGCAGCCGAGAGCGTAGCACTTATATGAGGGACAAACGTGAAACGTTGTCAAACAAAATACCAAGATCACGAATCTCAGATACCCTAGCCAAAATGTTATTTTCAACATTATAATCGAAGTGAATAATATTTTTCCTCCTGGTATATGTCACAACATTACACTTAGCAACATTAAGGTTCAGCTGATTCGAAACGCACCACTCAGACACATCATTCAGTCTCTCCTGCAGTCTCATGCAGTCCTCAATAGAATTGATTTCTCCATATATTTTCAGATCGTCAGCGTACATGAGATTATGACCCTTGATGCAATCCAGCAGATCATTTACAAAGAGAAGAAAAAGAAGGGGGTCAAGATTAGAACCCTGAGGTATGCCTGATGCTGCCGTGAACCGAAATGACTGATGACCCTCGAATTCCACAAACTGACATCGATTATGCAGATATGATTTAATAAGTGAAACCAAACCGCTATAGAAGCAAGATTTAGTTCTTAGCTTCCATAATAATTTTTGGTGACATACTCGGTCGAATGCCTTCGTAAAATCAGTATATATAACATCCACTTGAGAACCATCATCCAAGCTCTCCAAGACAAATTGCGACATGGTAACTAGATTCGTCATACACGATCTGCCGGACATAAATCCATGTTGCCCAAGTCCTATTTGCTTCTTAACTGTTGGACAGATATTGTTAAATAAAATAATCTCAAATAATTTGGAGAAAAAAAAAGTTCATGTTGAAATACAATTCTTTGAGGATTTCAACTCTCCTCCTCAACCGCGTTACACTTCGGGGCAACTATTTCATTCCAATCGCATTTCGACCGCTACGCTATCAATGCACATGGCGAATTTCTCATTTTTTCAAAATAAAATAAATTATTTGCTAATTTTTAATATTTTTCAAATCGTTATTTATTCTGTTCGAATTGCATCTCCACGACATGAACTTCACGTGAGAAATACGAAATTTAGTTCATCATACATTCTGAAATGCCATGATAGTGGTTGGACTGCATCCTCAAATGTTTATGAGGCAGGAAGATTCAAGGGAAACTAGTAAGGGTGGCGTAGATAGCTTTTTGCGATGGGGAGGGAATATGACTTATTTCATAAGTTTTTCATCTAAAGTTCTATTTTTGTTGATAAAAATAATCTTTCATGTAGATAATACAAAATAAGCAGAAAATTTAAATAAAATTGCAAAAAATTCAAATTATTTGAATTGAAAAAGATTTATTGAAAATCAGTGAAAAATTGAATTATATTTAATTGGATATATACATCATTGAAAATATTCTTGGAAAAATCAGAGTAGAAAATCTAGTTTTCGGCGTTTTTTGACAATCCATCTATGAGTAAGTCAGCTGTGATTCCATTGTCACGATGAATTGCCAGAGCAGCCAAACCTCTCAATAACAAAAAATTGGACAAACATGAGTTTTTAATTAGCAATGAATTTTATATATTCAGAAGGCTCATTACAAGTCCATTTTTTTATCGTGCTTCTTTGAATCGTTTTTCAACCGTCGATACCGGCAGCGTAGCTTATATTCTGAGCAACATGATATTCGAAAAAAAAAATTCTAGGCAATCATCCAGCTCTTATTGAATTTTTAGGCTTATTATCGCCCCTACGAATTAAATATTTCTTCCACACTTTCAACTAACGAGAACAGCAGGTGTGGCAGTGAGAAATTTTTGCTAAAGCTCTTCAGTTTTGATGAATTTATCAGCTACTTTGTCAATTTCGTATAAATCATGCTAGAAAAACACCGAAAATCTTTCTAATACGTTAAGTTAAGTTAGTCAACAAGTGCTTTTTTGTTCAAATTTGTTCAGCAGTCTCGAAAAAATATGAGCAAGGTGTTGATCGATTCTGAATGGCATGTAGATGTTTCTTAAGAAAAATAAAAATTCGCTCTCGAAAATTGTGAAAGTTATGAACAATATCCTGAAAGAAGGGAGTTTGGTTTTTTGCCCATATGTCAAAAATTAATTGAGATTTTTGAAATCTGAAAGATTCGAAAAGAAGAGGAAATTTCCCAAATAAATACTCAACTTCCAGAACTGTAGGATCAATATTTTCCCAGATAGGTAAAAATACGGCCAAAAACAAGTTATTTGGTATGGGCAAGCCACGAACATTAAGGACACTTCAACAATAAACATTATTCAACCATACCAAATATGAAAATTAAGGAATGAAAAAATTCAGACAGTTCCTAAATCGGTGAATGAGCAATAATATGGTGATAATAGCGATTTCTCAATTAGTTATGCAATAGTTAACTAACAATTTTTTAAAACTTGAACATGAAAATTGTGAGTGTGATAACTGTTCACTATAGATCTGAGATTTTTTTTCATTCTTGGAGCTATTAGTATAAGGCTTCAGAGCAAATCCCTGTTGAAGAAAAAGGAGAATTTCAATTTTTCAGTTGTTTATTAACAATTTACGTAGTTTTGCAACATTAAAATGAAATTTTTTAAATAATTTTATTGATGCGTTTTTTATTATTGGAGGCTACAAGAAAATGGTAATTGAAAAATCGCGATAAAAATGTTTTGTCGCTGGATTATTGTGCATTTACCTATCCAGTAAGAACCTGAAATTTTTCATTCATTGATTTAATAATTAATATACCTAGTTAAATAATTTTTATTGTTAAAATGTACCAAATGGTACACGCAAGCCAGATTGCCCGTTTTCGGCCGTATATTTACCCCTCTGAGATAATTATAAATATTAATCCTACAGTTCCGGGAGACTTTCTTTCAGAAAATATCCTGCTCTTTTTGTAACTTTATTTAGATATCAAATATATCAATTAGTTTTTGAGATAAGTTTTTCTTTCAGTAAATTGATTATAACTTTTACAATTTTCGAAAACGAAACTTAACTTTCTTCAAAAAATATCTACATGCTCTTCCGAATCGAATGACACCTAGTTCATATTCTTCCGAGACTCATGAAAAAAGTTGAACAAAAAAAGCACTTGTTGACTTGATTATATTCTAATGATTAGTAAATCTTTCTCCAAGATCCATGATGTATAAATTCAGAAATGGATTGAACGCCATCACCAGAAAATTTTTACTAATTCGACAATTTTTATTAACTTCAAAATATTATTATAATTATGTAATTAAATTGACAATCAAAGCCAAGAGTTAGTCATATTTTGATACCTACTCTACCTCAAAAAATATTCGAAATATTAAATATCGATTGAAAATCTTACATGAGCAGAAGTCACGCTCCTCGAATGTTAACAGAAAACAGGTCACTAGGACCAAAAAACGTATGTAAAATGGAATATTTTATTTACGAAGGAAGAAGTCAACCAAAACCTCGTCGCAATTCTTCTCATTCTAAATTTTATACTACCTATACAATTGAACGAAATTGCTCGTGCTTTGGATATAATACTATACTATTTAACAAAAGCTCGAGTAGTTTTGTTTAATAGTTAGTACTGAGTACAGTATACAATTTAGAAAAAGAAGAGGTGAGAGGAGATTTTGGTTGACTTCTTCCTTTCGAAATAAAAATTTTCCATTATAGCCATTTTAACTTTTTTAAACATGATTTTTGCTCATAGTGACTACTAATTAAACATAGAATAAAATATGCTTTAAACTACTTGTTACTTTACCCAAAATTAGAAAAACGATTCAATTTCTTGATTTATTATGTTAAACGAAAACATATCTAGATGATTTTTATATAATTGCACATACATAATATCAACAAAAAGAGTTGCTAGTGCTTAGTAAATTTCATGTTTACTTAAATACGTAAATACGAAGACTTTTATTCAATTCTATTATAATTTTCGTAGGCTCATGGGGGTGGGATTGATCCCTTGATCCCCCCCCTATCTACGCCACTGGTAAGGGTACCGTTTAATGTAGCAAACGGTACCCAAAAATTCTTTATCAACCCCTCAGTAAAGTATGTGCTTCTGTACAGTGTAGCCCTTTCCTATTTACAGCTCCCTTATCCATGTTTTATATTCAATGAAGGTGAAGAAGATTTCACCGTTTGTCGTTAAACTTTTAATTTTTTTCAACATTAAAATTGTTTTGTTGTTGCTATTCATTAAAAAATCATCATTAGCTTAACTTCAACGATATCATTATTGGTACATTTATTTATGGATGAAATAAAAAGAAGAGAGGTGTCGTGGGACACCCGATAATTCTACTACATGTGTGGTACATGAGTATCTCTAAATATATTATATATCAAATGCCTGGTGAAATGCATTAAATCAATCACTCAAACGTTCTAAGTAATAAAATTTCAATTTGAATTTCTTCTATTATTGAAAAAAAAATTGTGTGTGTCAGCTCCTTACGTCAGTTTTTTTATATCTTTCAATATTTAATTAACTTCAATCACTCAATATTTTAGTTTATTGTACACAAATATAAGTATCGTTAGATATAAATAAATAAACTACGCTCTTAAATCAAAACACAAATTGAAGGTTAGGTTGCTCTTGTATGTATTGTATCATATATACCTACCTATACATGAATCAACTGTTGACGGTATACAATAATTTTAATAACATAATATATAATATAAAATATAAAAGATATATGCAATTAATCAAACATACATACATTAAATGACAGACAGCTGTTCGTTAATTCAATTAATAATATTAATTACGCATTCACGTGTTTTTCAGAGTCTTCTTCTTCGTTATTCATAATCATTCAAATCAGTTATTTTAAATCTTCCAATATTTTGTTAACTTCAATCACTTAATAATTCTGTTTATTGTGCACAAATAATATGAGTATCACTAGATATAAACAAATGTACATGCATCTACTGTTGCCGGGCATACCCTAATATATACGGTGGTATCTATACAAATAATCTTAGGTAAACTCCAAAAATTTGAATTGCACCTGAAGTTCATTTTGTAATAATTTTTTTCAAAAATGAATATTATTTCTAGTCACCTTCAACAATTTGTTTGAGGAGCCCATCTTTTGTTATACATAGAATCAGAGTAAATGTAACAAGGTATATCTTTAAGCGAAACAACAGATACTTCATTTTCTATTCCGTAAAACTAATAATATTCATTAAATATAACTTTGATCAGTCCAAAATAAATCAAGGAGAAACTTATAGTTTGTACCTGAAATAGTTCAGTCAGTTTCTTGTTTGCCGAGAGCTGTGGCACATTAGTTTTAATGGACCCACAAAATCGATACTGCCTGATAACAGTATAATGTCATACCACGATGATAGATAAACTGAATGAAGTAATTTACTGATTGCTCCATTAAAACATTCAACTTGAGTGTGCGATGATCATTTTAATAAACCATGGAAAAAATTACATTATGTCAAGCTGTCTTATAACTTAACAACCGTTCACGTGATTCTGTACACGCACCAACACTCACGTCTCACACACACATACACACACAAATATATTATATATTATATATATATATATATATATATATATATATATATATATATATATATATATATATATATATTATATATATATATATATATATATATTATAATCTTTTGATAATTATTAGGCAATAACAGGCTGGTTGAATCTTAAAAAACTCGATTTTTATCAAAAAGTTGACGCCTCACCATGACATTCCCAATTGAAATTTCTTTGACATTTATTGATTTTGAAAAAAATTGAATAAAACAGGGCTGCTTTGTATACGCTATTCAGTCTAATATTAATATTCAAAATTCTTATCATTAGATCGTAAGGGACACCAAAGAAACCTTTACCTACGTAATGTTTGAAAATAATAATAATAGGGTACTATTTATCTAACAACAAAGAAATTAGTTATGGGAAAACATTAAAGAAGTGGAGTAGAATTTGTGGAATAGTACGCTTATATGGAAGCAGCCGTTGACACGTGTTTCGGACTCTTTGGTCCTCATCAGAACGGCGTAGCTAAGTATTGGATTGAAAATTTGGAGATGAAAATAGTTTAATAAATAAAATCCTCTGTTATGGAAGAAAATCACTTATTTGTGGTTTATTGTTTGAACTCTCCGGTATGGGAGATTTGGTCAAACTTTGCCACGGAGGCGATTAATTCCATCCGAGAGATCTGAGAAAGAGTAAATTAATATTAAAAAAGAAAATTAGTTTTGGGAAAATATTAAACAAGTAAAGCAAAAATTATCGGTATAGTTCGTTTATATGGAAGTAGCCGTTTTTAATGAAATTTTTATAATAAAATCCTCTGTTATGGAAGATAATCACTCATTTGTGGTTTACCAATACAGAGGATTTTATTATAAAAATTTCATTAAAAACGGCTACTTCCATATAAACGAACTATACCGATAATTTTTGCTTTACTTGTTTAATATTTTCCCAAAACTAATTTTCTTTTTTATTATTAATTTACTCTTTCTCAGATCTCTCGGATGGAATTAATCGCCTCCGTGGTAAAGTTTGACCAAATCTCCCTACCGGAGAGTTCAAACAATAAACCACAAATAAGTGATTTTCTTCCATAACAGAGGATTTTATTTATTAAACTATTTTCATCTCCCAAATTTCAATCCCAATCTTAGCTACGCCGTTCTGATGAGGACCAAAGAGTCCGAAACACGGTGTCACGGCCTGCTTCCATATAAGCGTACTATTCCGATAATTCTACTCCACTTCTTTAATGTTTTCCCATAACTAATTTCTTTGTTGTTAGATAAATAGTACCCTATTATTATTATTTTCAAACATTACGTAGGTAAAGGTTTCTTTGGTTTCCCTTACGATCTAATGATAAGAATTTTGAATATTAATATTAGACTGAATAGCGTATACAAAGCAGCCCTGTTTTTATTCAATTTTTTCAAATCAATAAATGTCAAAGAAATTTCAATTGCGAATGTCATGGTGAGGCGTCAAACTTTTTGATAAAATCGAGTTTTTTTAAGATTCAACCAGCCTGTTATTGTTTAATAATTATCAAAATAGTAAAAATAGATCACAGGCAACAACAAGGCGGAAAAATATATATATATATATATATATATATTATATATATATATATTATATATATATATATATATATTATATATATATATATATATATATATATATATATATATATATATGAAAAACTTGGTTCTCGGGATGAACCGCGTAAAAGATTTGAAAAAATCTCGACGTTTCGGCTCCTTTTGCGAAGCCATCTTCAGGAGAATTAGAAGGGAAAATAATTCAGATACGTGGCCTCAATCTGCCTACTCCACGAATCGAATTAGGAGGAATCGGAAATAATACGATTGCGTGGTCTCAACCTGCCTACTCTTCAGAGTCAACTCGGTTCATCCCGAGAACCAAGTTTTTCAAATACTTCCGACCGCGGAAATCTTTCTGAACATTTATATATATATATATATATATATATATATATATATATATATATATATATATATATATATATATATATATATATATATAGTTGTTGCTCGCGCACCAACGTTAGTGGTGCGCAAGCTGGTTATTGCACTGGAGGGGCAAACTGGTTATTCTACTGGAGGGGCAAGCCACTGCCTATATAACCCGAGCACCGAGAATGCAGTTCTTGGGAGGTACTGACTCCTAGGAACTCTCTCCTAGACTGGGTATTGACCAGTCTAACTCCTGTCCGTCGGCAAGTATTGATTGCCGACAAATTCCTGAGACTGGGTATTGACCAGTCTCTCCCCGTTCCATCCGACAAGTATTAATTGTCGGTAATATTCGTAGGTTGGGTATTGACCAATCTATTCCGTTCCGTCCGACAAGTACTGATTGTCGGAATTCCTAGTAGGTTGGGTATTGACCAATCTATTCCGTTCCGTCCGACAAGTACTGATTGTCGGAAACCCTCGTAGATTGGGTATTGACCAATCTATTCCCGTTCCGTCCGACAAGTACTGATTGTCGGTAATATTCGTAGGTTGGGTATTGACCAATCTATTCCCGTTCCGTCCGACAAGTGCTGATTGTCGGTGAATTCCTATAGACCGGGAGCTGACTCGCTTGCAGTGGCCAACGAGGTTGACCAGCTGGCGGCGACGAAACCGACTCCGGTCCCCGTAATCACGACAAGCAGAATTGCGGACCTAAGAACGCAGAGAGCCAGCTACTCCCTACACTTCGCTCCGTCCTCGACTGACCAAGGACTGCCTGCGCACCGGAGGTGCGGTCGACGCAGCGAAACGAGACCAGAGCAGAAGCAGATGCGCGTTGGATCATACTATTTAATTATTTGATCTCTGTTAATAATTTACTGTAAATAAACTTGTATATAACTAAAAGATCCCTTCTTTATAATTCACGAGAACTGACACGAAAAGTCCGTTACAATATATATATATATATATATATATATATATATATATATATATATATATATATATATATATATATATGTATATTAATATTCTAAATATCTAAATCGACGCAGCTTGTATGATTGTATGATCAAGATAACAATACTTAGGTAAATTCATTTGAAAATCATTGATTCGATTAATCACATCAACTCCTCTAGTTTAATGAGATCTGATGACATGAAATTCATCCTTCGAAGGAGAATGTTAGAACATTCGACGTCGGCGACACAAACGTTGTAGAGCAAAATGGACCGTTTGGTATTTTCATTGTGTGTGGTGCCGACGTCGAATGTTCTAACATTTTCCCTTGAAGGATGAATGGGAATTCTATGTCGTCAGATCTCATGAAAATAGCTTCCTCAGAAAGTTGATTTGATTAATCATCAATGTATCAAATGAATTTCCTGGCGTATTACCATATATTTAATTGAAATGAATTTAATATTAGGAAAAGTTTCAATGATCTATTGAATGATCCATTAGAACCTGTTATGCTTACCCACTTTCATACTATTAGCTACCTGCCAATAGATTACATTCATGTTTCCCCATCCTCATTCGTATTTCCCATTTCCATATTCGTAAGATATTCAATTTGTGAAGTTAGTTTGAATTACTCATTTGAAGACGCTACTGTGTTTGGCAAAACTGTTTTTATGTTTAACAAAATAATCAAAATAGTGAATATCAGAAACCCAAGTTTTATATACATTATATAAATAGTGTTTAAACTATTGTGATATTCAAATGTACTTTTTAGAGACTTTTTGTTCGCAAAACAGATTTAAATGTTTGAGTTATCTGTTACTCTTGAGTGTTACTTTCTCCATCACCTTTACAATCACTTCTGGTATGGGGTCGATTGTAAGAGTCCAAGAACTCAATACATTAACTCATTCCTACCAAACCCACCTATTTGTCATAATGAACAAAAATTCAATTTGAATTTAATACGTTTATTATCACAAAAATAATTATGATTGAGTTCAAAAATTTCTAATTTTTAAACTCAATTATAATGCAAGAGATATCTTGCTGAACGACCAGATTGACTTGATATATTCTCCTATATTTAGTGTATTCAAACAATAATGATTTTTCAATGGGTCCAAGTTATCAGATATTTAACAGTGGGGAGTGATTTAAGTCTAACTGGTCATTGAGAAGAATGTAATTATGGGATTTTTGGATGTTGTTTATTTCCATGGCTTCCAGGAAGTTCATTATCATACCTTTATCATAGTAATGAAGAATTTTTGGTTTGAAAGAGGATGAGATGTTATGTTTTTTTGACTCTAGATGTTCCCTAAATGCTGATTGTCCGTTTTTTAGATGTTCTTTTAGCCTGGTTTCAAAACATCTTCCGGTCTGACCTATATATGTTGAATTACATTCTTCACAGTCCATTCTATAAATTCCTGTTCTCTTCATTGGATCGACTTTTGACATTTTGTTATTTAAAATCATTCTATCCAATCTGCTGTGACTCAAAAAAGCAGTATTCAAATTATTATTTTTAAAGAATTGAATGATCTTCGAAGAGGGGATGTGCGTATAAGGGATGCTCACAAACTTTTGTACATTTTTGTTATTGCAGTATGGTCCATATAATTTCAAATTGATAAAATGTTTCTCTTTTTTCGAAATTAAACTATTTATTATTTTTAGTGGAAAATCATTGTTAATACCTATCGCGCGAATCACGTCAAGTTCTACCATAAGGTCTTGTTTTGATAAATGAACCGAAAATAATAATTTGAATACTGCTTCTTCGAGTCACAGCAGATTAGATAGAATGATTTTTAATAACAAAATGTCAAAAGTCGATCCAATGAATTTATATAATGGACTGTGAAGAATGTAATTCAACATATATAGGTCAGACCGGGAGATGTTTTGAAATCAGGCTAAAAGAACATCTAAAAAACGGACAATCAGCATTTACGGAACATCTAGAGTCAAAAAACATAACATCTCATCCTCTTTCAAACCAAAACTTCTTCATTACTGTGATAAAGGTATGATAATGAACTTCCTGGAAGCCATGGAAATAAACAAGATCCAAAAATCCCATAATTACATTCTTCTCAATGACCAGTTAGACTTAAACCACTCCCCACTGTTAAACTTCTGACAACTTGGACCCATCGATTACATTTTACCACCCCCAGGTACCGAACCGAAATACTTATATTTTCAAGCGATGTCTTTGCAATTATGTATTCAGTCTTGATAATGCTGTAACAGGCGAAACTAGTCGAATAAAAAGTTATTTTCATTTTGTGGTTTTTAGACAAGTTGTTTTCTTATTATTTAATTTTTAATATAAATATTAACTACCACAGAGTTGATTCATCGTCCATCGAATTTATCTATAATTATGTATTCAGTTCTTAACTCAATCTGCCTGATGATGGTCTAGTCACCGAAATTGCAATCGCAGTGTTATATTTTTAAAAGTATTTCTGTGATAATAAACGTAGTAAATTCAAATTTAGTTTTTGTTCATCATGTTAAATTATAACGTAGTAATGACGGATTCCATCAACTATTTATCATAAACTCAAGGACAAATGTCCAGATTTTCATCTAGAATGCATATCGTTCCTTATGGCCACAATGGTGAATTTAAAGAAAAACTGTTTTTGTTCTCATTATACTTTTGAAGCCGTAATATCATACTACTATTTAGTATATATACTGAAAATAGATACAAACACTCTATCTTATTGATTATTTGTAATCAACAAAAATCCTTGAAATTTCTAGAAAATTTATTAATTTTGTCCTTTGAAAGCAATTGGACGAAACTTGGCATGTTGCGAATTGGGACAACTGTGTACTGTATATCTTGCCGTTATGTGTATAATCGGCATATATGTCTCGCCAGCGTATAGATAGATATTGTAGGGATTACAATGGTGATCTTAATCCGGCTTATATATTGCCGTTATCTCTTTGTGTAGTCGGCACTAAATTATAGATAGAATATAATATAGGAAACTACTTCGCTATGGTGGAAGATACGTTCTCTGATGGAAATTACTTCCAGCAAGTTTGACAGTTCAAATATAATACGTATCTGGCTGTTTGTTATGAATTAGAGTGATGGATCAGCTTTAGAAAGTTCAGCTTATTGGTGCTGAGGTAATGAATGTTCGAGAGAATATCTACCCAGTTTAATCAATTTTAATATATTATTGTTCTCACTAATTTAATCCAATTTATTTTTTAGATATGTGCCATTTCATTTCATTTCCCATTTGTATTATTTTGTTTAACATGTAGCGTTTGAATTTCTCATACATTCGTTTATCTCAATGTATTCTTGAGATACGTGCAAATATTCTATTTTACTAAATTGAAGTTTTTTCAGTTATTATTTTTCAGATATGTGCATACTACATCTTTATGTTATTTTCATATATTTCAGAAACAACTTTCTATAGATAATGAAAGTCCATAAATCTAAAATGAAGGAAACAGATTGCCTAACAGTTTGTTCGTAGAGAAATTCTGTTTTTATCAAGAACTTCTACTGATTGATAAATCTTTTCGATAGAAAGTCCTCAGAAACAACTCCGGTTTCAATTATTTTTTTTGAATTTCTGTTATTTTAAATCAGAAATCTTGTAGAGGAGGGAAATAATTATTTTTATTGTTTAACACTTTGACTGCCGGCATACTGAATTTTGTTTGTTTTATTTTGTTCTGTCAGTCATATGTGACTGACAGACTATTGGGCAAAATGTTGTGCCGTCAGTCATTTATGACCGACAGCACCATTTCATACATGGCCAGACGATTTAGACCGGCTATTTATTGGGTTTAGCGTATGCATTGGATTCGCGGCGCTACATTTTAAATCTCTGAAAAATATCTCGGCGGTGACGCGTAGATGAAAGAAATATACATCATCTTTGGTATTACCGTTCCCCCACCATTGAAAAAAACGCGCGGCGTGTAACGTTCGGTCACATGATAATGGTCTCCGGCGGGCTTTGAAATTTCTGTGTCAGTCGAAAATGACTGACATGGCAGTCAGAGTGTTTTAAACAATATAAACGTCATTTATTTAAAAAAATGAGTTTTAGCGCGGTTTTCTTTGAAAACAATTGTTGGACTAAGGAGAACGACGAAATCAACGCTATACGATATTTTTTTTTCAACTCAAGGGACCTACAGTTTTACGCCGGTTCCGAACGGCCAATGGGCTTGAATCTAAGTCATTACCCAACAAATCAAATTTTTAGAATCACATAAATTCATACATACACAACATCCAAGGTGCGACTCGAACCCACGATCCTCGGTTTACAAGCGATATACCTTACCGCTGGGCTACCGAGGCCTCAAGCCGATATTTTTGAACAATGTGAAACAGATGTTAAAGATGTTACAAAAATTGTTTTTTTACATTATCGATGGTGGTATTTTACTTCGCAGATTGAAATGGGAAAAAAATTCAAAGGTTATTGACATTTTTCAACAGTATCTCAGGTATTTACGTAATAACTATGGTACCAAAGTTAAAGTTGTTTTTGGTGGATACAATAATAATGGAACTAAAGCGTCTGAGAAAAATCGTAGATATAGAAGTTATACTTCAATCGTTTATTTTTTTGAAGGAGACATGCCTCTTAAGTCAAGCAGTAAGTGATGCAGATAGTTTATTTGTTCAATCAGCTCTTGATAGTGGACATTGATGTGTTAGTGATATTGATGGCTTTAGCACCTGATCATAAAGAAATATTTTTATTGAAACCAATCAAAAATAATGTCTTAGAACGAGTTTACTCTACAGAAACCATGTTGATGAAATATCCAAATATTACCGAAAATCATCATTTTTTCATTCATGCATTCACTGCATGTGATACAGCTGCTTTTTATAATAAAGGAAAAAATAGTTATAATCAAGTTTTAATAGTTATTAGAAATTACGTGCAGCAGCTGAAACTTTCAAGTTTCAAGAACAACGTGAAGAAATACTTTTTGATGGAGGTATTTATTGTATTCTCACTATGTATGGTGCTAAAACTACTAAAAGCTTGAATGAACTGCCATACAAGATTTTTATAACATTGGCTTCAAAAGACAAGAGCGTACTCAGCTCGTTACCTACATCAGAGGATACAGAAAAAAAAAATATTGAAAGAGTTTACCTTTAAGTTCAACAAAATAATGCTTCAATAACTCCAGAAGATTAGGGTTGGCGAATAGATCATTACTTAAAACCAATTACACAACTCGCAGCACCGAAGAACGTTTTAAAATTTATATTTTGCTCTTGCAAAACGAGATGCAGTTCAGCGTGTGGCTGCAGAAAAAGTGGTTTGCATTGCTCACCCGTCTGCATTATATGCAGTGAAAGTGACTGCGATAATCACCCATCACCTGATGAAGATTAAGTTTTCAATAGGCAAATTAATTATAAAAATTAAATGTTCTCTTTTTAAAATAAAAACAGAAATTGACAAAATTACTTGTATAGTATTATTCTTTTGGAGTCAATGAAAAATATTAAGCTGGATAATTCTTTTAGTTAATAATAAATAATAAACTATTCTATTATTTAATTATAAATAATGAATCATTCTGTCATTTAATAATAAATGATGAATAATGGAGAAAAAATAAAGATGAAAACTTATTTTCTTATATATATTTCATACATATTGTTTGAGCAATGAAAATAATTATTTCCCTCTTCTGAAAGATTTCTGATTTTCATTAATATAAAAAAACAGAAATTTTAGAAAAAAAGTTATCAAAATCGGAGCTGTTTCTGAGGACTTTCGAAGTTTGCCTGTTTTACGGCTTCATTGACGCGACTATTGGAAGATTGCTTGATAATTATAAAATATTCCTTTTTTACTCTATGCGATATATGAATTATATGTAGATATTTTTCTGTTATCGAATTCAGTTTTACATACTTAACTTCAGAAGTCACCGATGGAAGAGCAGCACTTGAAAAAATTTTCGGCTGACACTTTCTGACCAAGGACATAGGTACTTATTTGTATGAACATGATAGAGAGAAATTAGGATATAAGTTCGAGTACATTACCAGATATTATGCCTTTCAGTATTCAATGGAAGAACGCCATTAGAAATAAGGAACATTGCCTGAAGAGTAAACATTTTACAGATTTCAATAATCCGGAGTTATAGCATTTACTGAACAAAAAAAAAAGGATACGCACTTTAGAAGTTCTAGCGATTACGTCGGCCGTATAACATTAAGTGAGTAAATTAAATTGATTATGGTAAACAATTATATTTTACATGGTTTGATTGTGAAATAAATTCCGTATATTATTGGAAAGAAACTTATTTCGTTTTAATGATAAGGTATTATAATTGTGTCGCAACACAAACAGAAACTGTGTATTTTCACTTTCAGAATACAAGCGGGACTATAGAATTCTATAAATCGCCTGATTTCTATACCACTGGCACTCCGTGTGCGCGTAAATAGCCATCGACGGAAGCGATCGACTTCTGGCGATGTGTATAGACGTGTCGTATTCTATTTTGGAAAAAAAATTAGCCTGTCCAACAGTATTGTTGTTCTATCATTTTTTAGTTTGTTTTGTTTATCAATCATAAATGTTTGTTAGTAAAGTGGTAAATAATTATTGAAAATTATAAATATGCACATTTTACAATTATTGCTAAATGTATGTGACGAAAAGCCACGATTAGTAACCAATAAAATCAGTAGAGTAGAGAAAAAAGCCAAAGGAACAGTTCAGGTTTTGGTAAAAAATCAGTAGAAAGATGGAGAAAAAAGAGGAATACTGTTGTATTATTACCCAGATTACACGAAAATATTTATATTACTTTATATTTTACTTATGGGGAACTTTTATTATATTGTTTTTGAATTATAAATTAAAATAATGTATGTCTGAAATACTGATAAAATTGTTAACTTTGGTGAAAGATACGTTCGATTGTCGCATATTCATATAAAAATTGTTAAATGGCGACGATTTAAAGCTATTTATTAAACTATAGAGCTATCAAAATAATTTAAACTAATTGTAACGATTACCAAAATAATGAACAAAACTGTTGGAGGACCAACATTTTTTCTGTTTGTCGGATTTAGAGAAAAGACTGCTAAAAATTATGGGGATTGGAAAAATGTATGTTATTGTTATCACTCACAAATTATTTCTTAGCACAATAATTCAGGTGTTTTTTTAATCATATTCGAAAAATTAAACTTGAATCAGAGAGATGAGTGTTTTTCCTAATAATTGTAACTATTTTCTTAGACGAGACGGCGAGACGTTATGAAGTTTGAACTCGCCTTTAGTCGCAATTTGAAGCAAAGAAATCAACAAAATCACAAAAATAGAAATGACATACATAAAATAGACATTTATTAAATGAAAATATCAGTATTGCCACTTTAAAATAACAAATTACTCTACAAATTCCGGAAAGAGAAGGCGATTGTAACACAGAGTGCCGTCAAACGCGATTATCGCTTTCTACATAGAATTCTATTATAGAAAGCGACAGGTAGAATACTATAGTGCACGGAGTCCCACTGCAGGACTGACGTCCACTTTTCCAAAGAAACAGTTTTTTCAAGACTAGTGAGGTATTACTATTGTGGGTTAGAACAGAACAAGTGCTCAAAACTGTTGGAATATGCATGAAGGCACGTGTTTCCCTCTATATGCTCACTGATAACGAGTTCTTGCTTCATCGAACATACCATAAGACACTTCGCAACTATTATGATCTTGTTAATGTGAAGCAAAACTTCTGTACATAAACAGCGGATGCGGTGTATCTCCAAGACAAACAATGCAAATCAACCGGGACGGTTTAATGAGAAAGCGCTACCGGCGCCATCTCTGGTTAGTAATTGCGTTTCCTTTATCACTCTTTCTGGTACTTTAAGATTCGCGTGAAGTTAAATATTTGAGAACGACTTGTAACGGGAAGATAGGACGCCGCGTCGCTCAGCTAACTGAGGAGATAACCTCCTTATTTATTCTCACCTTGGATAGAAACAATATTCGTTTATACGAAATATTATCGCGTATCATGCCAGGGACACAGATCATGAACTGACTGGTTTATTGATGACAGATTAAGACTGATAGATAGAGAAGTTATTTAGATATTTCATTTACTACGAAATTTGATTGAAATTCATTACGACAGGCTTGGAGGAGAAAGGAATTTTGCTGATCGACAAAACTGAAGAATATGTGGGACTAAAACCGTAACGAAAAGATGTAACGGAAGTGACGCTACACAAGCGAATATTGAATTATACTTTTCTCTTTTTCCCTCTTTCTTTCCGTTCTCTCATCCATTCTCTTTCTGAACGCACTTCTCCTTGCTGTGTTGCTTCTATATTTTCGAATGACTACAAAACCTCGAAAATTCATATAAAAATGAAAACATCATATTGAAGATTGAATATTTTTAGTTTTCATCCATTTATCTTCCCTTGGATATTCTTCTTCTTCTTATGGTGCCTTATCCTTAAGGACGTTGGCTATTACATTTTGATATTTTATCTTATTTGTAGCTGCCCTGAACAGTTCTATGGATGTCATGTTTGTCCATTGTCGTAGGTTTTTAAGCCATGAGTTGCGTCTTCTTCCTGGTCCCCTTTTGTTATTGATTTTGCCTTCGATTATAAGCTGGAGCAGTTCGTATTTTTGATTTCTCATGATGTGGCCAAAATATTGTGTTTTTCGTTTCTTTATGAGGAGCATGAGCTCTTTTTCCTTGTTCATTCTCTGCAAGACTTCCGCGTTTGTCGTATGACTTATGTAGGATATTCTGAGCATTTTTCGGTAACACCAGAGTTCAAATGCTTGGATTCTTTTTTGTGTTGCCTCTGTCATTGTCCAGGCTTCAACACCGTAAAGTAAAGTAGAGAAAACATAGCACTTAAGTATTCGAGCTCTCAATGAAAGATTCAGCTGGCGACTACATAGGACTTTTTGCATTTTGTAAAATATTGTACGTGCTTTTTCTATACGTGTTCTTATCTCTAGTGAGTGGTCCCAAGTTTCATCAAGATTGCTTCCAAGGTAAGTTATTCTTGTTACTTTTTCTAGATCTTCTCCGTTAACCTTAATCTTCACCGTTCTGTTCTGGTGTTTGCTGATGATCATCGTATTTGTTTTTTGTGTATTTAGTTTCATTCCAAATTCTTCGCTGGCTGCCGTTATCCGTTCCATCAGACGTTGTAGTGTTTCCTTGGATATTAACGGTTTCAAACTATATCTACCTTCAATTAGTTGTTACAATTAAATCAGGTGTTCAATTCCCGTCGAATTGAACAAAATTAATGTTTACGGCAATACCACTAACGCTGAAAATGCCAGATCTCGTCAAATTTTTGAAGCCAAGCAGCATCGGGTGTAGTCAGTACTTGGATAGGTGACCGCGCTTGGAAACACCGCGTGCGGTATGCCTTCATTTTATTGATTCTATTCAGAATCAATTTTTTTGTAATATAAATTGCTTAAAAAACTTAATGGAAGTGATTTTTATTGGGGGAGGTAGGGATTTTGGTGCGTAAACAAACTGTAAAATATGTGAGACTAAAACCGTAAGAAAACATAAAACGGAAGTGCTATAGTCGTATACACAAGCGAATAGTGTATAATGCCATTCTATTTCTTCCTGCTTATTTCCGCTCTCTCATCCCTTCTATTTCTGATCCCACTCTCTATTCTATTATTGTAAATAAAACTTCACAGTTCTTGATTTTCACTATATTTTGTCAACATGATAATTGTTTCGCCAATACACAGTAGCTTCTTCAGATGTATAATACATACTAACTTTTACAACGAGATTATTGAAAGATTAAAATAGGGAATATACAATAAGAATGGGGAAAACCTAATCGTAATTACTTAGCAGGTAGAAAGTACAAACTGATAATGACTTGGGAAAACGCAATAGGTACAAATATTCAATATTATATCTAGAAAAGATTTAACAACGGTGAACTATTCATATCTAATTGGTCATTTAACAAATTATTGGATTGTTTCATACTATTAATTTCAAGAGCTTCTAATAAATTGAGTTTATTTCTTTTCTATATGTTATATTTCAAATTTACTACTAAAAATAAGGGTTTGTTCTAGGAGATTTGATGCATAAGTAGAATCTGATTTTTCCTTATCGTAACTTCTTTTATGTTCTGATATTCGAACTCCAAAGTTCGTGCCAGTTTGGCCAACAAATACTTTAGGACATGAACCACAAGTGAGCTTATAGATCCCTGATTTATTTTGTTGTGTAGTTTTATCTTTTGAATTTTTAATATGTTTTTCAATGCTATTCTGAGTTTTGACTGCTATATTTTTAAATTTCGATTTGACAAAAAGGTTGAAATTTTGAATGTTGGGTCTCCTATATAAGTTAATAATTTATTCTCTATTCTATATTATCCGAATGAACTTCGTTTCTAACTGGTGTCCCATGTAGACGAGCGGCGTACCCCCAAAATTATGACACCTACCTATAACTTTTTGGTAACCGACAAATTTTGGTACCAAAATGTTCGCTGTAAAAACATGCACAACTTTTCTCAATAAAATTTTACGATTGGAGTGGGGGAACATTGTGTTTTTTGAGAAAGTATTACGCGCGCGGATTACGATTCAACTCGCTGTCAATTTTTTTCACTTTTATATACTGAAATGAAACTTTCACGGTTTGATCGTGATATTAAGCCCTTTCAAAAAATGTTTAGATTGATAACCAAAGTTGACCTGTTTTGATGTTACGTAAATCTATATAATTATTTAACGAATAATCGGGTTTTTATCTTCGTCGAATAAAAGAGTCGAGAAAATTTTCAAAATGATGCTTACAATTAATAAGGTTTTAATTAGTATAGTTTTAGTAAGTTTTAAGCAAAATTGCAAGAACTTGTGTTGTAAAGAACGAAATCTATAGCACTTCCAATATACTGCGCGCGATTGTCGATTGAACGTACACTCGCTATTAATTATCCTTTCACTATCTATCGCTATAAATAAATCAAATTTTCATGTTACTATCTTCTTTAAAAAGTGGATGAATGTTTTCAACAAATGTTACAAACCTCTATTAAAAAAAATACTAATAAAGCAATTATTATAGATTCTCCTGACACCGATGTCTTCGTCATTAAATCAACGAAGATACATACCAATACATATTTTGGCTAACAAACTTGGTTCAAGCATCACTGATTCACTTCAGCCTCTTCACGCTATAAGTGGATGTGATACTACTTCCAGTTTCTTTTCCATTGGAACATTTTTCCATAAAAAATGAGTGAGAATGATTCACGAACTATATCAAATTCAACAAATTTACAGATACAGCAAGCTATAAAGATTGTTAGTGATTTCCTAGCTTCAGCATATGACCCCTCAAAAAAATCAAAAGCTGATGATGATAATGATAATGAATGATTGTGTAAATTCTCTTAGATATTGTTTAGTCATTGAAAAACATACTCCTATAGATAAACTGCCTTTGTTGGAATCAGCATTGAAACAACATGTTTTAAGATCTATGTGGCAAATTAATGAGTGGAATCAAGCTACTTTGTCAGAAATTATATCTTTTGAAGTAGCGAACTGTGGTTGGATTCAACAAGATGAAGTGATACTTCCAAATTATTTCGAAAGAAAAACCGCGATGAAATACCTGCTAAAATATTTTTATTCATGCAAGAGCAGAAATAAACCCTGTACAAACATTGTGTGCTCATGTTTTGCATCTGAATTAGGCTGTTGTGTTATATGCTCTTGTTCTGAATCATGTTGCAATATGAGTAAAAACCAATGCGATGAAAATGCGATGAAAATGCATGTGATTGTTCCATTGGCAATGAATAATAACAAATATATGATATTATTTTTCTTTACCTTTGTATATATTACTTTTCTATAACTTTATTATACAAAAAATATAAAAAAATTTATTAAAATAATTGAAATTTATGATAATAAAGGTTTGTAAAATTTGTTTAAAATATTCATCCACTTTTGCAAGAAGATAGTTACATAAAAATTTGATTTATAAATAGTGATAGATAGTGAGAAGATAATTTTTAGCGAGTGTACGTTCAAACGAAAATCGCGCGCAGTATATTCGAAGTGCTATAGATTCCGTACTTTGCAACTTAAGTTCTTGCAATTTTGCCAAAAACTTCTTAAAACTATATTCATTGAAACCCTGTTAATTGTAAGCATCATTTCAAAAATTTCCTCTACTCTTTTATTCGACGAAGATAAAAACCCGATTATTCGTTAAAAATATATATATAGTTATGTAACATCAAAACAGGTCAACTTTGGTTATCAGTCTAAACATTTTTTGAAAGTGCTTAATATCGCAATCAAACTGTAAAAGTTTCATTTCAATATATAAAAGTGGAAAAAATTGACAGCGAGTTGAAACTTAATCCGCGCGCGTATTACTTTTGGAAAAAAAACAGTTTTTCTCGAAAAACACAATGTTCCCTCACTCCAATCGAAAAATTTTATTGAGAAAAGTTGTGCAAATTTTCGCTACGAACATTTTGGTATCAAATTTTATCGGATACCAAAAAGTTATGGGTTCTTCATAAACGAGAGCTCTTTTTTGGGGTATGCCGCTCGCCTAATGATACCGTTATCTTTTTTTTGCACAAATTCCGTCAGTTTCGAGGAAGCTTCACTTAGATATCACACGCTCTATAGTCCTAGTTTGAGTAGCAATATCGACGTCCCCTTCAAATTAAATCTGAACCAATGTTTGGATTTTGTACAATACTTCAAATCAAACGAAATATTTGGGTGGAAATTCCCAGCAATTTTTCCTAACAGACGCTATTTTAGTGTGGAGGATTTATTTTTTTTTTGGTTTTGACGGTTTCGGTACTTCCGTAGCTTCTGCAGTTTGAGTAAGGGGTAGAAACTCTATACGTGGCTTCAGTTGATGAAAGGATTGTGAATACTGGGAGTTTCAATTAATTCCTTCCACCACCTTAATTTTTATGTTGGAATTTGAAGCGTTTTTGAGAATCTTCTATCATTGCACTTATCTATAACCACTCCAAATGGCATTTGAAGGGTGAAAGTTTGTACCTAGATGAATTCGGTTGATGTCAGGGTACTATTTGGAGGCTTCAAATGTTTTCTCCCACCACCGCAATTTTAGTATAGCAATTTCATGCGTTTTTACACGAACCTATTCATCTTTATATATTTCTTCAGCCCCTCCAAATAGATAATGGGAATTAAGAATTAAGGTGTGAAAAGAACCAAAATTAGGGGAAAATCTTAACGACGCAGCTCTACTGCTTCTATTCACCTGATTTCTCAACCACCTCAATCTATTTGTAGGGACTGAGAAAATGCAGAAAGCTTGGATACTTGTAAGAAAACTTGAAATTGCTACACAAATTGAGGTGGGGGAAAAAACTTTCGAAGACCCCAAATAGCACCTACCGTCACAGTACGGTTGAAACAACTTTAATATTGTCGAAACTATACGCGGTTCATTGAGAGATACAAGGGGAAAAATACTAGGGCAGATCATGTACTCCCTTGTTAGGCCAAGCTACAGAGATTTTTTCATGTAAAAAGTGTTAGAAGAAAACCAGCTGCGCCATTGTTTGTAAAATAGTTCCATATGATATACCTAGTGATATGTTTTTCACTCGACTTTATTATTTATAACTTTGTTATCAACAATTTTATGCAAAAAATTGCCTTTTGCTTATAAAAATGAAACTATCAGAGTAATCGTGATGGTGTTAATTGTAGAAAATGAAAAAAAGAAGAAAATGAAAAGTAGGACGACTCGATCAGACCCTTAATTTGAGAGGAAATGCAGTTTTTTCAAAAATTCTTAACTCGCTTATTTTTCGAGTTGTAGCGTAGATCCTCCGGCCAGTATCAGCTATTGATATAAACTTCATTTGTGCGAAGATCAGGAACTGTCCGATGCATAGTTTTTGATCTGTGGCCATTTGATTATGTTACTATGCAATTTTCCAGCAGACCTGAATGCGACAGGTATGGTCCGATTTCAATTTACTAAAAAGATTTTGAAAGTACATTTCTCATAGTTCAAAACGTTCATCTTGATTTTTCATAAAAACGCTGAGAAATATGTTAAAAATAAAGCTGAACATGACAAAAAACGGCCGAGCGCGTGAGAGTAGTTGAAGAGTGGGGGTTTACAATTATTATCTGACAACGTTTAGAAATTACTGTCACGTTCAAAATGCGGACGCTTTCGAATGTCATACTTCTCCTTGCCTGCTGCTCTACACCCACTCTTCAACTACTCTTACGCGCTCGGCCGTTTTTCGTCATTTTCAGCTTTATTTTTAACAAACCAAGATGAACGTTTTGAACTATGAAAATTCTACTTTCAAAATCTTTTTAGTTAATTGAAATCGGACCATACCTGTCGCATTCAGGTCTGCTGGAAAATTGCATAGTAACATAATCAAATGGCCACAGATCAAAAACTATGCATCGGACAGTTCCTGGTCTTCGCACAAATGAAGTTTATATCAGTAACTAATACTTGCCGGAGGATCTACGGTACAACTCAAAAAATCACCGAGTTAAGAATTTTTGAAAAAACTGCATTTTGGACGGTTTTTTCCGATTTTCTCTTAAACTAAGGGCCTGAACGAGTCGTCCTACTTCTCATTTTCTTCGTCTTTTATTTTTCTCCAATAAGTCTAGTGACACCATCACGATTACTTTGATAATTTCAATTTTATAAGCAAAAAACTTATTTTGCATAAAATTGTTGATAACAAAGTTATAAATAATAAAGTCGAGTGAAAAACATATCACTATATCATATGGAACTATTTTACAAACAATGGCGCAGCTAATTTACTTCTAACACTTTTTACATGAAATGCTCCCTACAAATCTATGTAGCTTGGCCTATGTTCATTGATGACAGATTAACAATGACAGTTTCCCAGTTATTTGGGTATTTCATGAACGGCTTGCCACTGTTCCGGTTTCTTGGGCACTAGAATAATCTTCTTGATTCATGCAAAAATATACAAATAATTGTTGATGTACGGAATTGAATCAAATCTGGTTTTTATCGTTACTTCAAATATATATTTTGATGCTTAATATGCGGGTTTTATCAACTGAAAGCATTATCAGAATATGACAAACAATGTTCTGTCACTATATGTATGAGATTTATATCATGCTACTTATATTAACTTGCAGAATCTAACGAAGAAAATAATGCTGACCATGTGATCGACGCGTGTCATATGAATTCAAATGTCAGAATTGTTCACTTTGTCGGAATTTGCAAGCTGACTGGATCATGGTTATCGTTATATCGCCTCGAATGCCAGAGCAAATCTTAATATAGTGATATTAAACTGACATCAGTAATTTTGGAGTTCAAGAAACTTTCAGTTAGTAACTTTCTGAATTTCAGATAATGCTCTGGTTACGAATTGAACAGACACTTCCAGAATTCTCCAAGGATTATCTATTTTTCACACAAAATGAAGCGAAGAATTTTTTTTATTCTGATACATAACTTTAGCGCTGTGATCGTTTATTCTAAATCAGAAACTCTTCTACTCCACATCTGATTTTGAATTTAGTAGAGTTGTTTTTTTCAATAACAGTCTGAAAAATATAAGAATTAATTCATTACATACCTTAGTAAATGTATTATTTATAGTTGATTTTGCTTCGACTCGTTATATACATTGTTCCGAATATGAAGTTTTTGTTATTTGGTCACATTAGTTAATATTTTTGCTGAAAATTGAGTTTCCGACCATGAAACCTAGCTTGTATTGATTAATGTCCTCAAAAACTCGACACATATATTTTTCAAGCATATTGCGCGTACGGTGGAGTGTGAGAATAAACATAGTTAAAATTTATATACAGAAGGAGTACAGAAAACTTAAACTTATATATAATATATGTTTAAAATACATTGAATTATTTACTTTCAATTTTATACTCTATGCGCTGGAATAAAAGAACAAAATTTGATATTAAACTTATAATTGATTCGAGATTTTAGACTTTAGTTATTAGCGGGCGGCCGAAGACCGCTTGCTCCACATAATTATTGCAGGAGCAGAGATACGGAGAAGCGTCATTAGAAGGGCAGCGGTTTCCGTTGCAGAGGCCGAAAGCAGACTTTACCACAACAGCAGGTTTCCGTTCTGATCATTCAAAAAAAAAAGCGTTTGACGTTTTCCGACGCCACAAAAACATAATTTTCCTGGCGGCCATTGAGTCGGGATCTGTGTGTTGAATTTAGTTACTAACGTAACAAGGCTGATATGTAGCAAATAACGGATGAGGTTGGATATTGTAATCCGAGTCGCAGCCGAGTATTATAACTAACCGAATCCGTTATTTGCGTATCGGCCGTGTGTCGTTAAAGATTTTTCGTAATCCCGTTGAAAGATTATATTTTGATTCCGAAGGAAGAAAAAACCCCGTACCTCGCAATTCTAAAGAAAAATCCTAACGTCGTGCACTCTGTTGTCATGGAACAATTTGACAGTTTTATAAACAACGTCGGGTTTTTGTGTTCTCAAGTTTGCTTTAACAACAACCATGGATGAAATTGATGAAATTGAGGAACAAAATCAAATTCCTTTAGAAATATTGGGAGAATCATGTGCAGAGCAGCGAGTGTTTATTAACTGCCGAAAATAACTCAAGCGCGATATCAAAAAGAATATGAAAATTTTGAAATGTGGCAAGAATGTAAAGGTGGTTAATGAAGATGTATTATTAGCCTATGCGAAATGGAAATCAGAGGTTTATTCTCCCAACTCGCTGTGGACCAAGATTTCAATGTTGTTATTGTAAGCAGAATGATGTTTTGAAATAAATATTTGAACAAGTGATTTCTTAACGGCCGCCGGCCGTTAACACTGACTTTTCAATTGTCATCTGAATACCGTTAAATCAAAATAACAGTATGGGATTACGATAAAGTGATTAAACTCATGTCATGTAAGTTAATGATTACTATTTTATATATATATATATATATATATATATATATATATATATATATATATATATATATATATATATATATATATATACTTAGTAGAACCAATGATGAGTATATATAAAATATCAATAATTCATAAAAATGAATATTATATTCAACATGTAATTGATTTGCTTTGATTTTTATGTAGCAAAATCAAACTGTCAAAATTGAAGTAAACTGACAAACAGTTTGGGTCCATACTAGGTGTCGAAGTATTATAGACCTAAGAAACCAGTGAAAATGAAGGAAACTGAACAATTCATCACCCCAGTCCTCTCCATCACCTCGTTCTCATTAACAAATCCTTATCGAAAGAATTCGTCGCATCCCCCTCTAAAACTTCAAGTTTATCAGATAACTTGAAAGATGGAGCAGAAAATTGGATCCAAAACAATATTATGACGAACTCATTAAAACCATATTAAATTCTCTGTTCAGGGGATGATGAATTACGGTGGGTGAAATGAACTGCGCACTGAATTCAAGAACTAATCACGCCAGCTATTCCAGCCTAATGACTAGGAAATTAATTTTTTTTCGCGATTTGACTATTACATTCACCTTCTAATTCTCGCCCCTATCAAAATGATCTCACGAGCGGAAAATTGAGCTGAGCTGTCTTTTGTTGAGGTTGAGTAATTCACAAGGAGATTTCTTCATTTGCAGTTTTTATAAAGAAGAAAAATTGCATTTGAATTTATTGAGAGATCATAGAACGACTTCTGTGCATAATAATTTAGAAGTTGAAAATTCTATGATAGTTATTTTTGTACTACGGGCGTATAATGAAACTTTCAGGCTAGCGAATGGAGGTTGTTGCGAGAACAACAGCTAGCTTACACCAGAAGTGTAAATAATATTTTTTTGAATGGCCAGTTTTATTGAATTGTAAAGATTTAACATTTTGTTGTGGAATTTTTTTAAATTGTAATAATTAATTATTTATTGCTAACCTTGAACGAATCACAAGTAGATACTTAGAACTTGGATAAACAAATGTCCTTCAAAAATTGTTTATTTGTTTATTTAAATTAACGTTTAATGAAATAAGTTTCTTGTTTTATTTGTTTTCTTGGTCGTGGAAAAAGTGTAGCATGCATCTCTTTTTCTAAACACAGTACACACTCGTTTATTAAACACTCGGTGTGCTTGTGATTTAAGAACTCGTGACTGAAATGATGTTTATAAAACTTGAAAGGTAATATACTATTCTGAATTCTCTTGCTAGGAATATATGATAATAAAAACTTCTTCAATCATAATATGGCTTTTATTTAGGTCAAAAAGTAGAAAAGGTCGGTAAGAACTGTAACAGCTAATGAATGAAATTGCTTTTGTATTTCTTTTTATAAAGAAAGGTTATTAACACAAAAAGTGAACAAGGAAAATTCTTTAATAATTTAAAAATTATCAAACAAGGTTCTAAGGGAGCAATGCCAAATTTGTATTCACAATCCAACGTTGAATTGTAGAAAACGTCAAGTCAAACCGACTCGAAATCCGCATACAGCTGTTTAGATCTTATCAGTGCAGCTTTTTTGACTCGAAGTGAATTAGCAAATTTCTAATTGTTCCCCAATACAAATCGTGGTCGGAAATATTATCTGGATAACAATCCAGAGCGCCCTCCACCAAAGATATTGGAAACCAAAAATTCACCATTTAGATCGAAAATCCAGAAATTCGTCGCGAGAATACGTACCTCCTGAAATGAAGATTTCTACTCTACAACAGTATCATATACGCCTTGACTATTTTCTACAATTCATCGTTGGATTGTGAATGCGGATTTTGCGTTTGGCGTTTGTTTGATAATTTTTAAACTATTGGAGAATTTTCCTTGTTCGCTTTACAGGCTAGTATATTAGGATTTTCAGAAACTAGTTTTGCTATAGTTTTGATTTTCTCATCCTTTATGATTTTTGGACCGCTGAACACGAATTTGAAGTTTGCTGGCAAAAATTTTTCCCGGAACTTTGTTTTTTCTCAGTTTTTGACCAAATTTTGGAACTTTTTTCAGTTTTCGGCCTATATCTCAAAAAGAAAGTGTTTCTTCGACAAACCCATTTCATACATAATTGAAGTAGACAAAATTTTCTACATTTCTATTATCAACATTTTTCCGTAAGACTGACCGTTTCGTTGCTAGAGCGCGCCCAGAACGGGCTATTTTTCTATATCTAGTGAATTTCCCCGTTTATGCAGGAACCGCCCTAGCTATGATACTTAATTGTTGCAACAATTTAATACATTATACAATTTATATTATATAACAGAACGTTCCTCCTAAATAACGTTTTTCTTTGGAAGACCAACCTAGTGATTCTCAATCACTGTGTCGCGGCATTATTGTGTGCCGAGAAATTCTTGAAGTGTGCCGCCAAATTTTGGTAATATATACCTATTGAAGAAAATAAATCTATCTCAAATTCCTCATTAAAAATAGTCTTATTATTTACTTTTAATTAATCCATTAAAAACATTCTGTTATTTTTGTAGTACATATTATTTTATTTTACACTCAAAACTATTATCTATTGCAGAGTAGATAGATACCTTCATGTCACGCAGTACGTATTATGTTCAGTTTATGTAATGTATAAAATTGACTATGATCAACAAGAATATTTTTCATGATTTGATTATTAAAAATAACTTAACTGATATTTTGAATTAAATAAAACGTATTAAATACTAGTGCCTACTATTATGCTATATTCTCAACTTTCTTTCATTTAGACATTCGAGAGGAAATTTGACTATAGCTCTTAAGCAAAAAATCCTGAATTCGGCCTTGCTTATCATATTGTTGAAAAAAAAATGCTTGTGTATTAGCTCTTTGCGATGCCTGCCTGTCAAAACATATAACGCTGAAAGAGATAATTAAGAAATCTGTTTTCTAGTTCATATTATATAAGTTAAATCTACATTGTGAAATTTCAACGAACAACTCCAAAATGTGCTCATCTAATAGTGCAAATCTTTTATCTATTCCCTTCAAAAATAAATCATCACAAACATACAATCAAATTACACTCCGTAACACAAAGGAGCAAGTATTATTATTGAACACGCTAAGAGCATCTCGGTATTTCGCAGAACAGTTTGTCCTCATTCATCTAAGACACGGAGAACAAAAACTACATTAAACCGTATTATACAACAGAATTGAAGCCTCCATTACCAAACACTCGTTGTTTGTCAACCCTACGCCCGACGCAGTTAACCGCCTAAGACGCTGAATGACGCAAACAGAAGCCACCACCATGAGGATGAATAATCGAGAAGACGACAGCCAGAGATTACCTCGCAGAATGATATAAAGAGCCTAATGCCGATGCCACCACTTTCCTTTAATCGAATTATTCGACTCATTATACCCTCTGTCAGTGATTCGTCGATTGATTAAGTAATCAAACCATATTAAGTCTTTGGCTCTCAGTCAGATTCGATTCTGAATTAATATTGGAACGTACAGCTTTCTAAACTGGGGCTGAAATTGCGTTTGGTTGTACGACATAAGCTTAATCAGTTCAAATGAGTCTAGAGCAGTTTGGCTTGGTACGATTAGTTCTTCTAGAAGTTCATTGACTGCCGTTTCTGGTTGATAGCTGATGATTATGTGAATCAATTATATGTATTCTAGGCAATATCTACCAATAGAAGAATTATATTTTCGAAGAACATGATTCTTATGTGTGTACAAGTAAAGGGTAACAATAGTTAAGAAAGAAAGTAAATCATAATCCAGTATGTACATAAAACATTACATCAAACAAAAGAAAAATATATTGCACATCAGGATGCACTTGAAATGATTACCATTCAAGAAGACAAGAAGTTGCTACAAAGACAATGACAAAAAGAACGCCCACAGTGTATGATTTGGGGCTTACACATACGAGGGTCCAAGCGACTTTATTTCACATGATGCAATTAATTTCCTCCGTCGCTTTGGTATTGAAACTGATTTCTGGATGGACACACACACACACACACACATATATATATATATATATATATATATATATATATATATATATATATATATATATATATATCAGAGAAAGATTCCGGGGTTCAATCCGATTTCGGAAGTTTTGTTGGCGCTGAGAAGCACCGTTTGTTTCACGACGTTTCGCCAAAATCTCATTTGGCATTTTCAAGTGCTGCTGTACGTCTGGTGTCTCGACGGCAACTACTGTTCGCCTCTGCTTGTAGCTCGGTTTTATTGGCATTGGCTGGTCTCGTTTCCTGATTGGCCGGTTCGCTGCATAGGCTCCGCCCCCTCACTTCTTGACTTTCTTCCTCGATGTTAGTTTTTACGTCTTGTGTTGTTTTATCCGTTTTCGTGTTTTTTAAAATTATTTTCCAAGTCAGTGGAATATTTAGAGCATCGTCTCGTTTGTTTAGGTGTCCGGATTTTTCTATTTCTAGAGCTTCTCTTATGGTACGGACCCTGTAGTTTTCTATGGATGCTATTTCTCTTGATCGGTCAAAATCGATTCTGTGGCCTGTTGCTTGATGATGTTGAAACAGGGCTGATGTTGTTTGTTTGTTTCTGACGCTATTTTTATGTTCTTGTATTCTTGCAGATATTTTTCTGTTCGTTTGTCCTATGTATGTTTGGCCGCAGTCTGCACACGGTATGCTGTAGACGCCGTGGTTTTCTAATCCGATTTTATCTTTCGGGTTTCCAAGTATATTGGCTATTGTTTTTAGGGGTTTTAAATATTGGTGTTATGTTATTTTTCCTCAAGACTCTTCCAATTTTATCTGTAATTCCTTTTACGTATGGAAGTTCTGCTTTTTGTCTGGAATCTGCGGCGTTGTTTTTTGATGTTTTTATTGGATTTTCTTGTTTTTTTGATGGCCTTTTTGATGTCGGTGTATGTATAATCCATTTTGTCGTAAGGCGGTTGTGATCTGTTCGATTTCTTGTTTCTCTTGTTTCTGGTTCTGTTAGTCGAAAAAATCGAGAAATTAATGAGTTTACTACTGACTGTTTTTGTGAAGGATGGTGGTGAGATTGTTGCGTTCAGGTATCTGTTAGTGTGTGTTTGGTTTGCGATATACACTGAATCCCAAAGTACCGTTCAGATTTCTTGTGAGGAGTAAGTCCAGAAAAGCAGTTTTTTATTTTGTTCAATTTCTAAAGTAAACTGGATTTTTTGGTGTATACTGTTGAGATACTGTAGAAAATTCTCTAGCTCTTTCCGAGTGTTTGGCCAGATTATGAAGATGTCATCAACATATCTTTTCCAAACTATGGGTTTTAGGGTGGCATTTTGTAGAGCTCTTTTCGAAATATATCATAAAAAGGTTAGCTATGACTGGTGGAAAGCGAGGATCCCATGGGTGCGCCGTCTGTTTGTTTGTAAATTTTATCGTTAAACATGAAATAAGTGTTTTTCAGACAGTGTTCCGCGAGGCCGATGACGTAATCTGGAAAACGCTCATTACTGGAAATTTTGTTTAGGGCTTCCTCAACGGGTATACTCGGGTAAAGTGATTTTATGTCAAAGCTTGCTAAGATGTCATTTTCTTCGAGGTGAATGTCTTTTATCATTCTAGTAAGATGTTCAGAGTTTTTCACGAAAGATTGGGCGAGTTCAACTGTAGGTTGCATAATACCGGCTAGGAATTTTTCAAGTTTTTGTGTTGGTGATCGGAATGCGCTGACTATCGGTCGGAGAGGGGCCTCAGGTTTATGGATTTTTGGCAGTCCGTATAGTTTCGGGCATCTGCTTGACTTTTCCCTAGGTATTATCGATTTTTCGATTTCTGGCTCTAGTTTAGCGGCTTTTATTTTTGTTTTAGTTGTTTTCTCTGTATATATATATATATATATATATATATATATATATATATATATATATATATATATATATATATATATATATATATATATATATATATATATATATATATATATATATATATATATATATATTAATATATATACACTGCTCAAAAAAATTAGAGGAACACTTTTGAATAACCTTGTAACTTATGAAGAGATAGTTATATACCGATGAACATTTATATTCTTAAAGACACATATTTGCTTCTAATAAATCGATTTGTAGAACCTTCAACTAATTCTTCATTCGTAAACTAAAATAATTTAAAAATAGTGCGAATAACAAAATGAAATGAAGAGATTTTTCAATACTAATGTTCCGCTATCTGACACCCAATGGGCTTTAGTATCGCGTGTGCCCTCCAGAAGCACGAATTACTTCTTGGCATCTTCTTGGCATACTCCTCACGAGCCTTCGAATGTCTTCCTGTGGTATACTGTCCCACTCTTCGACCAGGGCTTCTGTTAGTTGCTGAAGGATTTGAGGAGGATTTGGACGATGTCGAATACGTCTATCGAATATATCCCATAAGTGTTCAATTGGATTAAGGTCAGGGTTCATCGCTGGCCAATCCATTTAACGAATTTCATGCTCGTTAAGAAAATCTATAGAAATCGCAGCAGTTTGAGGCCTTGCATTATCCTGCATAAAAAGAAAATAAGGACCTATACCATATGCTGCAGGAATAACGTGATCTGACAGAATGATATCAATATTTCTTGCAGCTGTAAGACTTCCTGGTATCACTACGAGATCGGTTTTTTCCTCCAATCTTATTCCACCCCAGACCATTACCGAACCATCTCCAAATCAGGATACTTCTTGTACAGCAGCAGCGAAGTATCGTTCATTATGGCGTCTATACACACGCACCCGGCCATCACAACGAGTGAGACGGAATCTTGATTCGTCTGTAAACAGTACTGGTCTCCATTGTCGGAGTTGCCATCTCAAATGATGACGAGCAACGTCTAATCTCATAATATTTTGATGTCATGGTAAAACAGGTTTTCAGACCGGCCTTCCTGGTTTTAAATGTGCTTCCCGTAACCTGTTTCTAACAGTCTGGTCAGAAATGGTTACCTGAAAGCCATCCTAAGTGTAATTTCAACATATTTTGCTGTTGCTATCCGTTTCCGCAAAGAAGAAAGTACTAAATATCGATCCTGAATTTGTGTAGTTTTTCGCTTTCGACCTTGTCCGGTTCGTCTTTTATATAGTCCTGTCTCTCTATAGCGATCGTACACACGTTTAATGACTGACGGACTGCGATTAAAATTTCTTGCTACTTGTCGAATTTTAACACCATTTTCAATTAAAGCTATGGGACGAGCGACTTCTATCTCGCTAAGATTTCTCATTTTGACAGATAATGAATTCAACAACTACGACCTGCCATGCCGTTGCTCATTGAAGCTCTCTAAGCCTGCCACAACATAAAACCTAAATATAAATATTTTTATAATCACTCTATTTTTTGTACTTGCTGTGAAATATTGAAATCATCTCGAAAAAATGGGCATAATTACGTTTCTTTTTAACAAATCTCTAAAATAAAATGCAAATCAATCATGAAAATATAATTTCCATTTGTTAATAACAACAAGCGAAAAAGTTACAGGGTTATCCAAAAGTGTTCCTCTAATTTTTTTGAGCGGTGTATATATATATTAAAATATATATATATTAATATATATATATATATATATATATATATATATATATATATATATATATATATATATATTTATATATATATATATAAAAATATATATATATATATATATATATATATATATATATATATATATATATATATATATATATATATATATATATATATATATATATATATATATATATATATATATATTTCAATCACAATTATTAATTATTATTACAATGCGTAAAAATAATTATTATTACCTATGTTTACAAGGTAATAGTCTATACACATAGGTGAAAACCTGTATGTGCTAACTAACTATCCGAACAAGCACAATAATATAATATAAGAAGAACTACTAGAAACTAAAAAAAATTAATTGACATACAAAAAAAATAAAAACACTATACCAAATACTGCCAAGATCAAACCAAGCTTTTAAATCTTCAAACTTTACATGGAATCTCAGAATACTCTCTCCCCCAATGAAACTCTTAGAATTTTTCTGAAATATTTCGATTGTTGGACAGCATTACACCTCTTTCGGCAACAAATTAAAAACTTTTGGGGCGTTGGTTGTTAAAAACCATTAACTAGCCTGAAGACGACATAATGGAGTTGTGAGAACTTTATTTATATTTGATCTCGTTGCATGACAATGTGTTGGCAATTTTATCCTGTGTTGATGCTTGTACACGTAAAAGTAGCATGCACGGTAGTATAGTGATCTTATGTTAACTACTTCTTCATTATACATAACAACAGACTTGTCGGATATAATCCGGTTTTTCGAGTAATTACTCTCACCATACAGTTTTGAAACACATTCAGAAGGTGTAAAGCATTGATGCAAAGGCCACCCCAGACAACTTATATATGTTTATATATATATATATATATATATATATATATATATATATATATATATATATATATATATATATATATATATATATATATATATATATATATATATATATATATATATATTTAATTTTGAAAATTATTCTTTCACCTATTACTATTATTATTTTTTCACAATTTAGTATTCTTGGTATTAGGTTACATTGATTAAAACAATTTAGTAACATACAAAATATTGTCTATTGACGTTTCGACCATTTTGAGGCCTTCCTCAAAATCCTTTAAGGTAGACGATCAACACAGTGAAATTACAATAATGAAACATTTTATACAACACATGTTATTACAGACAAAGGAACAGTGCTGGTAGGTCAATTAATTCTGCAGAATTGCAGAATACCCTATGAGTATGAGCGCAAGGACATGATTCGCCCGTGATTATCTATGCGCGTCGATCTCTGTTTACTGTATACTTTAGCCTGCTCTACGTTTGGGTATACGTACTTTTGTGTTTAGTTTCTTCCTTGAATAATATCAAATCTACGTCAGATTTTTCACAAAAATACACAATTGAATAACGGTGACATCATGTTTTTTGAAACATAATAACAATTTTTATTTTACACGAACGTCAACACTCTGCTTTGAACAGACTCGATAAAATACTATATACTTAACACAAAAGTACGTGTACTCAAACATAGAGTAGGCTTAAGTAGACAGTATATATAGAAGGGAGATCGACGCATGTAGATATTCTCTCTCGCGCCTAAACGGGCGAATCATATCCTTGCGCTCATACTCATTGGTCGTCGGCCCAAACTAACAGCTATGCATTCACTGAAGGTACATACGAACACTACTTTATCACATATTATTGCTGTGAAAATAAGTTATTTCTGGGGGCTCTAGTATCTTTGACTATAGAGGCAGAACAAAAATATGAGAATTTGTGTGAATTCACTAAACATTTTGGAACCTTCTACTTGTGGGCCAGGAGGTGTCGGAGACGTACCTACATTTGCAAGAAATTTGACTAGTGATGAGAAATGTGAAAATCAGTTATGAAAATATTCAAAATTTAGCTTTCTAGGGTAGTTTGGCAGCTAAAAAACGGTTTTGATTGGACTTCTGTACCTTCATACTAGATTGAATTAGATAGTTGAAAATTTGAAAGTGGATTCAGTTAGTACTAAAGAAATTTTTTTGGTCTTATAAAACTTTTACTCTGACCACCGCTATTTTATGTAGAGATATCTTATTGTTTTTTTCATGTTTGAGTTTTTGCACAACACAGCTTCTTCTGATTTGGTGAGAGCGTTGAAACATCGTATGTGGATTGAGTTGGGTTTCAATTGATTCTTATTACTACCACAATTTTTTGTACCTACTGTGAAAAGTTTTCTGTGAATTTTCGAGCATTGTGCATCTATACAGCTACTCCGAATTCCGTTAAGAAGCTGAACGTTTGTACGTGAATTCAGTTGATATAAGAGAGGTGCTATTTGGGAGTTCAAAGGTTTAATCTCACCACCGTGAATATTATATAGCAATATCATGGGTTATTGCAGGGTTTCAAGCATTGCAACTCTTCATCCCCTCTACATTGACTTAGTTGGTTGAGGATAAGTATGTAAATAAATAAAACGTGGGGGTTTACATTCGGTTTAACGGTCCACAGGTAGAGGGCAACCATATATATAAATCGAAATTACTTGATGAGTGGAGTCGACCGACCTTCACCGTCCGCAGAGGTCAAACGAAAAACTTTTTAACTATGCTTTCTTACGGTAGATAGCGAATGTTTTGCACACATACACGCCTTCACGGTTAGGTTAGGTGCGGAGCAAGGTTAGGTTAGGCGTGGAGCTGGTTTGGGTGGAATTAGATCAATCTCAGCAGTTTTGGCAAATTTTTTGACCTCTACGGACATTGAAGGTCAATCGACTCCACTCATCTAGTAGTGTCGATCTATATAAATTTGCTCGATATCTGTGGACCGTTAAACCGAATTTTTACTAACGAGAGGAAAATACGACCATGCTCACGAGTCATTTTTAGCAGGCTTTCACTTTGAAAACCTGCTTATTAAAATGGTTTGTAAAGTTGGACCTAGGACCAAGTTTTTGTTTCATGACTTTTTCTGATGCTTCGCACCAAAAACTCCTCAATTTCATATTTCTCTATCTCTAGCTCTCTCTATATATATGTGTATATATATATATATATATATATATATATATATATATATATATATATATATATATATATATATATATATATATATATATATATATATATATATATATATATATATATATATATATATATATATATATATATAGGAGAGGACCGCTATGAAGTGGACACTTCATCAAAAAGAGTAAAATTGACATTTTATAGACAATGTTATCATTCAAAAGTATGTAAGGGAAAAGCTTAATTAATATACTTGTAAAATGAACTATTAAAAGAAAATAGGCAAGCTTATGATCTGAGTAATATTCAAATTTGGAAAAAGTAGCATTTGTCCATTTCAAAGCATCGATGTATTGAAACGGACAGTGATGGTTTTGAAATGGACAGTAGCGGTTTTGAAAATTTCTTTCGCATTAAAATACATTAATTGCTTCAAAAATAACTTTTATTCAAACAGAAACTATCTTAAGAACAGTTGCTGCAATAAAAATGTTGAATACCCTGAAGACCACAAGTTTCATGTGCCCATGAAGAGCATACGAAGCATTGTAAGCAGTCTGTTTTACTAAGCTGATATGGTTCCTTGCAGCAAACGCACTTATCTTGATTTGTCTTGACGTCTTTGGTTTGAGTGTTGAGTTCTTTATTTTTCTTTGGTATGGATTGATTATGTTCATTTTTGGATTCTGATTTTGGAATTTAGAAATATTGATTTAGCGGAACTTCATCACTAGACTGGTGACTATCATTAGGATTCTTCCTATGACAATAGTCTTGTAATGGCAGATCGTCGTCACTTGAATCGTGTGTGGAAAAATTGTCTAACTCTTCTGAGCTTGAGGAGTCTTTAAGGAGGGTTTTCATTCGTTTTTTTTTTGTAGCCGCTGATACTTTTGGATTTGGCCTTTTCTTTGTTGCAGCTTCTCTTTCTTCTAAAAGTTTGTCTTTTTCTGGTGTGTCAGTGATTACTGTCGTTTTCCCCTTACGTGGTCCTCGCTGGATGTTTTTCTTTTGAGGTGCCTTAGGAAACGGCCTTAGTTGTTCGGGACATATAATAATTTTCGAAGTGGAAGGCTGTGGAACATCACGTTCTAAGGATTGTTTGGTTGAACTTGTAGCGGTGGACGTTGGTGACTGAGCCATACCTTCGACATCTTGTGAAGTACTTGGATCTGGCCGATCTGACACATATGAAGACATAAAATCTTCCTCAGAGAAGATATCTCTGTTGAATGGGTGTATTCCGGTAGCCAAAAATGCCTTTGTTATATTTGCCGGTGAAAATGCATGAAGAAAAGCCTGGTTAGCAAATGAAGCCACTTCATAAATAGTTACCGTTTTTCCGGGGTTTGATAACATCCAAGAATTCATTGCTGTTCTATATCTGGTTTTAAAAGGTCCATATACACAAACATCCAAAGGTTGTAGTCGATGACTACAATGTGGGGGAAATGTAAGAATAATTATATGATTTTTCCTTGCTAACATGACAACTTCAACTGTAATATGCATTCTATGGTTATCCATCAGAATCAGGCAAGGGTCGTCTGCAGTTGGCTTTACAAAGTTGATAAAGTGCTTCATTGCATCAAAAAATCCATCCTCCATCATCCAGCCACTAGGATTTGCTACTCCTTTTGCGCCAGTAGGTCCAACATAATTTCTTTAAAGTGCACCCTGGGGAATATAGGAAATGGAGGAATTGTTCCACCAGATGCGTTAATAAATCCAAGCATCGTAACTAAATTACCTCTTTCCGCTGAGGTCACTTGTCCTACTTGCTTTGAACCTCTTGTTGCTAAAACTTTTGGAGGATTTGTGACTGTGAGACAGCCGGTTTCGTCTAAATTCCAAATCATATGAGGCCTAAATTTATGATTCTCCAGAACACGCTGCAAGTTGTATAAAAATTCGTGACATTCGTTTGATTGAAAGCAGTTGCTCTATAAAGCGATGTGTTTTCTGGTTTTCTCAAACTTAGCGTCGAATTTCTTTTCATAAAACCAACCATCCAATCTTTTGATGCCATCTCCTTTTCGATCCAGGCTTTCGGTAAAATATCGTGAGCCTTAGCATACTGATAGGCCAGTTCCATGACTTGCACGCTTGTAAGGCCGTAACACATCTTTGATGATGTTTTTAGATAATCGGACAAAATTTTTTTTCTGTCCAAGGGAGAAAATACGTTTATTACCTATTTGAGGTCGATAACGATAATCTTCCTCCTGAACTTTAGCTTTTTCACAAATCGAAGCTAAATAAGATTTCGAAAAGTTATGGGCCACCGCCACTGACCGGATGGATTGATTTTTATCAAGAACTTCTCTTACGGCAGTTTCTACTACCTCACTGGATGGTTGTAACCTCTTTTTTCGTGTAGGTGTATTGACCTGAAAAGTAAATAAATATAATTACTAAATAGAGTATAAAATTTGCAAAATGTTGTTTCTTATCGTATTGAAACGGACGTCCATTTCAATACAGCGTATCATGTCCACTTCAAAGCGACACCTACTTAACCTCAAAATGACAATGCAAGATATAAACAGAGAAATATTTTTCAAGATCTACAGCTATATTTACGTACTAGATTAACTTAGTTATAACCTTACTAATCTGAAATTAACTAAATTTCATAAGCTTACCTGTGACATAGTTCGATAATTTCGTAAATAATTTACCTCCTCAACGAATAATAATAAAATGCTTGCCGTCGACACGCGGTGAAGTTGTTTACTGAACAGCTTCGGTCGAAGTGTGATCTGGGCACAGGGTTTCCATATGTAAATGTGAAATTCTCGGTCAAACAATCATACTGGAACGACAACTGTCCGTTTCAAAAACCGTCCGTTTCATAGCGGTTTTCCCCTATATATATATATATATATATATATATATATATATATATATATATATATATATATATATATATATATATATATATATATATATATATATATATATATATATATATATATATATATATATATTTATATAAAATATATATATATATATATATATATATATATATATATATATATAATAATATATATATATATATATATATATATACTAATTCCTTATGCTGAAAATGTCCTAGGCGAATATCAAGCCGGGTTTAGGGCAAACAGATCAACAATAGATCAATTATTCACGTTGAGACAACTTCTAGAAAAGGGATGGGAGTATAACAGACCCATACACAATCTTTTCATAGACTTTCGACAGGCGTATGATAGCGTAGAAAGAAGCCAAGTATGGAATGCCATGGCGGAGTTCTCAATACCAAAGAAACTCATTCGGATGACCAAAGTCTGGATGGAGGGTGGAATATCAAAAGTACCTGTAAATAATAAACTGTCTGGCAGCTTTGAAATCAACAGTGGACTTAAACAGGGTGATGCGTTATCTCCACTACTTTTTAACCTTGTATTGGAGAAAGCCATGAGGTCGGCCGAAATAAAAACAGAATTGCTATCGGTTCAAGGCCCCAAGCTGTTACTCGCATATGCAGATGACATAGATCTCGTTAGAGACTCCATCCTATCCACGAAAGATATTTTCAACAAGGTGGAAAGAGCAACAAGTGAAGTAGGGCTGAAGATTAATGAAGAGAAGACGAAATATATGTGTATAAATAGAACGACACAAAGAGACAGAATAGGACAGAATGTGACGATCAACACCTTTAATTTCGAAAGAGTACAACGTTTTAAGTATCTGGGGGCCGTAATCACAGCGGACAACGATGTTACCGAAGAAATAAAAGACAGAATCCAATCTGCAAACCGCTGTCTATTTGCACTGAATAAGCTCATAAAATCAAAAAATCTCACAAGAAGTTCAAAGATCAAAATCTATTAATCCATCGTCAGACCTGTAATAACATACGGATGCGAAACATGGACCATGACCAAAGCAAACGAAGAAAAGCTCAGACGCTTTGAACGAAAAATATTTAGAAAAATTTTCGGACCTCACCATGACATCACCACGAACCAGTATAAGATCAGAACCAATATCAAATTAAAAGCACTCTACAACGACGCCGATATTGTCCAAGAATTCAAATCACAGCGACTAAGATGGGCAGGCCACGTGCACAGAATGCATAACGAAAGACTTGTAAAACTGGTATGGGAGGAGATTCCCACAGGCAAAAAACCACTCGGACGTCCCAGAATGCGATGGAGAGACAACATCCAAGCAGATCTCCGGAAAATGAACATTCCATTTGACCATAGGTTGATGGAAGACCGAACAAATTGGAAAAAAGTTGTACAGTCAGCCAAGACCCACCCAGGGTTGTAGCGCTACGTGATGATGATGATATATATAATATATATATATATAATATATATATATATATATATATATATATATATATATATATATATATATATATATATATATATATATATATATATATATAAAAAAATATATAAATATATATATATATATATATAGGGTTACAAGTTTGTGAGTAGGTATTTTTGAAAGATATATTGGATGAGATTGGTTTTGGTTCAAATTGGATTGGGGGTTGACCCACGGGGCAAAAAATAAATCTTGTTTACATGAAAAAGACCGTAATTTTGGAGTAAAATGAGTGAAAGTTTATGAGTAGGTAGTTTCATATGATATATTAGATGGAATTGGTTTTGATGCGAAGTGGTTGGGGGGTTGACCTCCCAGGGGAGGAAATAAATCTTGCTTTCACGATAGCTATTTTGCGACCATACAGTTGAAACTTTGTAGGCAAGTAGTTTCGTACGATATCTTGGATGGTATATATTTCTATATAAATCGGTTGGGAAGTTGATCCCCGGAGGAGGAAATAAATCCTGTTTACACTATAGAGGGAGTAATTTTGTAGAAATAGGGTTGGAAGTTTGGAAGTACTCAGTTTCGCATGATATCTTGGTACGAATTGGTTAGGGGGTTGACTCCCGGGGAGAAAATAATTTTTTTTTTACATTAGAGGGCGCAATTTTGTTTTGGATTTGGAACAAAAATCATAATTGAATGAATAGATTTTTTAAACTGTTTGCGTTACGAAAACATGCTTTTCTAATTAGTCCAGGAGCCAGCGACCTTTTATTGTCAATCATTTTATATCCACTGATAATTTGTTAAATACTTAAGATGATTATATTATGAATCAATGTCAAAGTCAGCTGCGGTACCGAGGGTCCGTTTGGCAACCGCAGCCGCCCACACACGTAAAAAAAAACGAGTATTTAGTTATTTTATATCGGTTGAGAATTGGTACAAGAGTAGTTCACATAGTATTAATTTGAATGAATGTAGTCAGCTGGTCTTATCGCGGTTTATTGTACGTCAGCTGACCATGTAAACACAACAAAAAAAATAATTTTCAGTGATTTTACATCGGTTGAAAATTTGTCAGATGAAAGTCAACGTAATATTTAAACAAAAAAAACGTTAGCTGGCTATACGTCGGGAGAAAGATCGTCAGCTGGCGCAGTGAAAGTTGAATCTCGATAGACAGTTACGAGCTGCGCACACTAACTAAAATGCATCAGCTGACGAGTTTGCAACCGACACACAGCCAGCTGACGTTTTTTGTTCGTTTAAATATTATGTTAACTTTCAACTGACAAATTTTCAGCCGATATAAAATAAATAATGGGAGGCCTCAGTAGCCCAGCGGTAAGGTATATCGCTTGTAAACTGAGGATTATGGGTTCGAGTCCCACCTTGCTCTTATGTGGAAATACCTTTGCATGATTTATTCTATATAGGTTGAAAATTTGTCAGTTGAAAGTTAACATAATATTTAAACGAACAAAAAATGTCAGCTGGCTGTGTGTCGGTTGCAAACTCGTCAGCTGACGCATTTTAATTAGTGTGCGCAGCTCGTAACTGTCTATCGAGATTCAACTTTCACTGCGCCAGCTGACGATCTTTCTCCCGACGTATAGCCAGCTGACGTTTTTTTTTTTGTTCAAATATTACGTGACTTTCATCTGACAAATTTTCAACCGATGTAAAATCACTGAAAATTATTTTTGTTGTTGTGTTTACATGGTCAGCTGACGTACAATAAACCGCGATAAGACCAGCTGACTACATTCATTCAAATTAATACTATGTGAACTACTTTTGCACCAATTTTCAACCGATATAAAATAACTAAATACTTACTCTTTTTTTTTACGTGTGTGGGCGGCTGCGGTTGCCAAACAGACCCTCGGTACCGCAGCTGACGTTCACAGTGATTTATAGTACAATCATCTTAAGTATTTAACAAATTATCAGTGGATATAAAATTGGTCGCAAAAACCGGTCGCTGGCTCCCGGACTAAATGCAGCTCGATGCGATATAGTTTTTCAGTATGCTAGAAGTGATATTAACTAGATCTCTCTGTCAATGGCCCCCGCCATTCGCGATTCGTGAATCGACTATTGTTGCTTCAAGACATGTGTACCTACCTACGTTCTTACTGAATTACGCCCTAATTGATATAATTATTCAAATGGCATGAGACAAATAGCATACAAATCGCTGGGAGCGCCTGTTTCGACGCCTCCCCCGACGCCCCCGTGGCAAATTGGTTGCACGTGCGTTGCACGCGGATTTGGTTTTTATTTTCAATGATTTATTCCGTGTTCTTCTCCCGTCGTGATTGAAATGTGAATAAAAATAATGTGTTTCGGTAATTCGAAACGTGATTGATATAGCTTGTAGCGTACTTTATTGCGTTAGCAAAAGCGATGAGTTGTGTTTGGTATATTGATGAAAATTTTCAATGGAATTAATTCCTATCAATATGAAAAATTTTCATGATACGACTATCGTCATACATATGCGTAGTTTTTTTTTCATCAAATGACAGATAAGATAGATGTATATCAAGCACCGCCCTATTCCTTCCTTAGATTCAATAAAATAAGTCTATCATTTACAATGCAAAGAAAATTTCCAGTTGAATTAAAATCTATAACTTGACCAATAATCGGAAACAAACTATATTTTATTTTCTTGATAGAATTTATTATTTTGTAGAGGACCTTCTGAGCATTGACTGATCGATATGTGAATAGCACAGGCATCGGCTCCGACGAGTTTGTACAACTGTCAAAATAAGACTACATTCACGAATTGCTATGGATACGCAAAGTTTTCCATTTTTCAACTAGTGAAAAAAAGATATTTTTTCATCGTGAAAAAAACCAAAGAATATAGAAATAATGTAATTTTGATTTAGAGGGTAAAAGATTTGAAATTACAGAATTTGCAGTATCCATTACGTCTTGTGGTGTATCACTATCACTGGAAATATAAGTATAATCCATCGAAGAATTTGTGAAATACGCGAAATAATTTACAAAATATATAATTTGTCGCTTGTTAAATAAATTACATGTTTCCTTGGTTACACTTACACTGACATAAGATCATAGAATATATTGATTAAAATACTTGACTGCATGGATTTTAATTTTTAAAATAAAATGACTTGTTCCGTCGACCTCTAAATGAAAGCTTATTTTAACTTACAAGAAATGGATCGATGATGACCCATTTTAATGTGCAATTTCTCCTATTTTAATGTATGATTGTCATGGGCAACCAAACACAGAAGTATTCAGCACGGAATAGTTGAATTATTCTGTGTCTGTACTGTTATTCCACAGAGAAAAGGAATTCATAATTCGAATCGAAAAATTTAACTCTATACAAAATAAAGTAGAAACTGCGGAAAAAATTTTATGTAATAATCGTTCGAAAGTAAATAACACTTCAGCTTCCACCAGTTCCACATATTCCTTATCGGATATTGTAGGTAATGTTAACTATTCAGAATGTCACATAGACATGTCTAATATTCCATCTATAAATTTCTCAAATTGTTCCATCGGGAGCATAAATATAAATATATCGAAATGAACATAGAAATTTATATTGTGTCAAGTGTATCTGTCATACAAAATAAAAATTTATTTCAATCAAGAATTTATACTCAATTCATGATGCGGTCGACGGAAAAATCTTGTAATAAACTTGTTTATCAATGTAGCGATTAATGGTCTCGAACTATTAACGCGCTCGCTCCGCCCACGCGTTAAAATATCTCGACCATTAATCGCTGTCATTAATAAACTAGTTTAATGAATAACTATTGATGAATATTTATAATTTAAATACTTTTTTGCCAGTTGTTCAAAAAAAATTTTATGTAACTCGTGAGCGAAATCAGTATTTCATGGCGTATTCAAATGAATTTTAAGCCTCGATCTGACGATCTCGGCTAAAAATGTACATTCTTATGCGCCATTAAAAAAACACTGATTTCGCACACTTTATAAAAAAATAACTATTTATTATTCGCTTTGTTCATAACATGTGTAATTTCAATGGCAATAAAGCATATTTTGATTTGAACTAGTCTACTCAGAATCAAATCATGAAAAATATACAAGTTGACCGAGGTCAATTTAATATACTACATAAAGTGAAAAATTGACAAACAACTTTCCAAATAAGCTGCACTGATGATATCTAATAAGATCGAAACAGCTATATGCAGATTTTGAGTCGGGGTGACTTGACGATTTTTATAATTCACTGTTGGATTGTGAATGTAGATTTCTCGTCGCGAAATACATATAACCAGCTCCCTTGGAAAGTTGTTTGATAAATATTCGAATTATTGAAGAGATTTTCTTGTTCACTTTAATAAGGTTATTAAATTGACCATGGTCAAATCGTATACTTTGCATGATTCGATTTTGAATATAACGAATAGCGCGACAAGTATTTATGTAGCGCACTCTCGTGAGTATATCCAGAGTTTTTAAAAACGCTAAGTTAGCCTGCTTTGGAACCACAACTTAGCGTTTAAAAACTCTAAGTAAGCCTGCTTTGGAAT
>JARQZK010003015.1:15000-57500 GCA_030704885.1 Cynegetis impunctata | reverse complement strand
AAGAAATGTCAAGCAGCATTAAAGTAATAAACAAAATTAATTTCTAATAATCTAAATAAAACACCATGTAAATCAGTAAGGAGAAATATTTTGTATTAGCAAATTGGTTAGATCTTCATATTTTGAGCTCCAAATTTTCCCGTTAAAATATTCACACATATTAATGAATCACCCTGTATATTAATATACATATATATATATATATATATATATATATATATATATATATATATATATATTTATATATATTTATATATATATATATATATATATATATATATATATATATATATATATATATATATAATATAATAATATATATATATATATATATATATATATATATATATATAGTTATGTAGTCAACGTACAGCTTATCCATTTTAATGACGTCAATAGTAACCTTGTACTGATTCATCGCTGCTTGCCTATATAAGCTCTCACTAACATAGAACCGGAAGATTAATTAAGTAAGTTCCATCTTGTAAACTTCACAACGAATAAATTGTTTTTTTTTAAAAGTAATTCTTAGTGTTGAAAACCAAAATTGGCGACGAGGATGGGATTGTTGCATTAAACCCTTCCGAATAAAATAAGTTCAACAAACAAGATAAATCTTCCGAATCTTGTAAGAAGATTAATCAATGCGTTAACTTAAAAAGTAAGAAGAAAAGTTTAAGTGAATTTCAATTCTTGAGCACAATCCGAACTACAACACAAGCTCAGTTTTATCTCATAGTGATTGCGAATTTGGTAGTACCAGTCCCGAGTTCTACTGACCAGACAAGAATTCAAACAGGGTGCAAAGCAAGGGTAGCGCCGACGACTCCACCTTGGAAGAAACAATCAATGTAAGTTGCAAGTGTTAATTATCTTCCTGTTTTTCCTACGGTTTCTAGACCCAAAACCTAGACTCCCTATAGCTTACCGTTATAGCGGGTCATTTTATATTAAGTCAAGGGTTAGAAATATAATAAATATTTTCCCAACGAAACTTTTCAATATTGATTCCCTAATAGAATCAATCGAAAATTTGAATTTAGATTCTCAACGACGAACTAAATCAAATAAAATAATTAATATGGCAGAGAACCATAATTTAATGTTAGCTCGTGAATTTGGAGCATTGTTACCGAAATTTTCCGGTATACAAGCCGAGTTAAATTCATTTTTAAGTGCTTGCGAAGAATATATCGCACAATTCTCAGCGACGGAAGCAATCGTAAAGACGTATTGCGTTGCAGTGATTAAAAGTAAATTAATAGATAAAGCGAACGCGGAATATCGTTCCTCTAACGTACCAAATACATGGCACGCATTTAGACATTTTTTATTGCAGAAATTTGGTGATCATGCGAATTTAGATGTATTAAAGAATAAATTACAATTCTTACGCAGAAAACCAAATCAAGATATTTTAGATTTCATTGAAGAAATCAAAACTCATAAAATTAGAATTAATTACAGAATAGATGCGGAACATACATTAGATGCTGCATTAAAATTGTTACACAAACAATTGGACTCGGACTTAGCCAAAAATGTTTTAATTAGTAATGTTGCAATAGAATTGCAAACCTCCTTACTGACGACACCGAATATCACATTCGATTTAGCTATTACAATGGTCGAAAATTATATTTCCCAAAAATCCCAGTTAGATTTAATGCGAACTTGGAAGCATACGAGTGATAGCCAACAAAAGGTATTTCCTTCTCGACCAATTAATGTACAACCTAAAATAATTACGCAAAGACAATTTCCCACTAACAGACAAGTTTTCGGAAATAATAGGTCAGAAATATCAAAAACAAATGTGTTTAAACCTAATAGTGATTATATACCAAAATATAGACCATCCCCTATGTCTACGACAACGGCTAACCCGATAGCACAACAAAGGCAAGTGCAAAATAATAATCAAATACCCAACAGAGCGCCATATAATAGAAATGCGCAGGGATATAATCATTTCCAAAATACAAGACAGATAACTCCTAATTATATATCGGAGGAAATTACTAATTTCGATATGGAGGATAATGCTGAAAATCAATTCGAAGAAAATACTGATTTCAATCACGAAAATAATTCAGATGTTATTGAAGAAATTGAGGAAGTAGATCATGAAAATTTTCAGATAACTGCCTCAGAAATTCCATCGACTTAAATTCACTGAATAATAAACTTAGAAAAAATCATTTACCATATATTGAAATTGAATACCCAAAGTGTAAATTATTATTAGACAGTGGATGTACAGTATGTTTGATCGATCCCAAAATTGCATATAATATTATACCTCATTTGATTTATTCTGAAGATACAGATTTAATTACACCACATGGACATGATGTGAGTCACGAAAAAGTTTCGTTCCCTCTTGATTCTTTTGGATTAAATAAAGAGTATCCCTTTGTACTGTATAAATTTCATACACAATACGAAGGAATAGTTGGTTTTGAATTTCTACAACAAAATAATTTTAAAATTGACTTACAAAATAATTTATTAATTGGAGAAAAATGTAGAATTCCTATTCATTTCCAAAAAGTAATTCCAAGAGAACATTCTTATCCTGTAGATTTGAAACACTTACCAACAAAAATACAAAATCAACTAATTAAAATTTTCAAGAATACAGAAAATGCTTTTCAGTTACCCGGACAACCACTTAATTTTACATCAAAAATTAAACATAATATTAGAACGAAAGATGAAATTCCCATTCATGCCAAAATTTATAGATATCCCGAGAAACATCGCGAAGAAATCCAAAATCAAATAAAGGATTTATTAGATAAAAATATTATTCGACCTAGCATTTCACCCTGGTCATTTCCAGTAGTCATGGTCAAGAAAAAACAAGACCAATCTGGTAAAGAAAAATGGCGTATGGCCATTGATTACAGACAATTAAATGAAAAAACTATCGATGATAAATACCCGATCCCCCAGATAGATGCCATTTTAGATAAGCTAAAAGGAGCTAAATACTTTTCAGCTTTGGACTTAGCATCAGATTTTCACCAAATTCAGTTAGATGAACAAAGTATAGAAAAATCTGCTTTTACTGTTGACAATGGGCACTATGAGTTCCTCAGGATGTCATTTGGGTTAAAATGCGCCCCAAATACGTTTCAACGCTTAATGAATAACATTTGGCAAAATTTTATAGGAAAAAATTGTTATGTCTATATGGACGATATAATAATATTCTCAAAATCTATAGAATCCCATTTAGCGGATATACATAATATTTTAGAGACACTACAAAAAGAGAATCTGAAAATACAGGTAGATAAATCTAGTTTTTTCAAATCAGAAATAGAATTTCTAGGACATGTTACTCCAGAAGGTGTCAAACCTAACCCGAAAAAGATCGAAATAATCGAAAAATTCCCATTACCACAAACTTACAAGGAAATAAAATCTTATTTAGGAATGTTAAGTTATTATCGTAAGTTCATTCCAAATTTTGCTAAAGTCACAAAACCTATGACAAAATATCTTAAGAAAGATGCCAAAATAGATACCACGGATTTAGAGTATAAAGAAGCATTTTTAACTTCGAAAAATTTATTGATAAATCACCCAATATTAATTTATCCTGATTTCTCCAAAACCTTCAATTTAACTACGGATGCGTCAAATTACGCTATTGGAGCAATTTTATCACAAGGTACTGTGCCTAGCTCAGATTTACCTATAGCTTACGCAAGTAAAACATTAACAGATCCCGAAACAAAATATTCAACAATTCAGAAAGAATTACTAGCCATAGTATGTGCAACAAAACATTTCCGACCATATTTATATGGTACAAAATTCATTATTTTTACGGACCATAAACCTTTGGTTTGGTTGAATTCATTGAAAGAGCCTAATTCCCGACTCATGCGATGGAAATTAAAACTCGAAGAATTTAATTACGAGATCAAATTCAAACCAGGCACGAGAAATAACGCAGATTATTTGTCCCGTTTAAAAATAGATAGAGATAAAGCCTCATCTTCGAAGGACAGCAATAAACAAAAGGAAGCACTTAAGATAAGCGCATTGAATGAGTCAAGCGAAATTAATATGTTAGATGATGAAATAGATTCTTTGTTTCCGAATATAGATATGGACGAGATAGATATGGATATAACTGCTGAAGAATTAGATGAAATCATCAAAGACCTTGAGAACGACGACGAAACAATACATAGTAGCTTCGAAAACCCAAATATAGAATTGCCCTATACGGAGCGACCTTTAAATCATTATAGAAATCAAATAATATTTGTAAAAACCTCAAATGTGTATGTCGTACAAAAATCGAAATTATTCAAGAATCGGAATAGACTTATGGTCTCAATAAATGAGGAAAATGATTTTACAAAATTTATTAAAGAATATTTAATACACGGAAAATCATATTGTTTATTTTTTAAGCATGACGAACTGAAAATTCCGTTCATACGAATTCTACAAAATAATTTCAAGGCTAAATCATTCGAATTAAAAATCTCAAATGTTTTTCTAGAAGATATAGAACAAGAAAGCGATCAACTAGAAAAAATAGAACTTTATCACATATCAAAATCTGGACATCGCGGAATTAAAGAAAACACTCAAGCTTTGAGAAGAAAATTTTATTGGCCTCAATTGGACACAGCTGTTCAAAAATATATAAATGCCTGCGAAATATGTCAGAAAAATAAATACGAACGCACACCTACTAAATTGATATTCAAGAACACACCAGTGGGCTCAAAACCCTTCTCTCATTTGTACGTAGATACTTTCAAAGTTGATAATACTACTTGTTTAACAATTATTGATTCATTTTCAAAGTTTACACAATGTTACCCTTTGCTGCATAAAACAGCTAACGAAGTAATGGATAAATTAATTCTTTTCATGAGTAATAATGGAGCACCTGAACGTATTACCTGCGACAACGGTACCGAATTCAAAAATAAAACAATACAAGATTTTTGTGATACTCACAAAATAATATTACATTATATAACTAACTTAAATCCCAACTCAAATTCTCCAGTCGAGAGATTTCATTCTACGTTAATCGAACAGTTGAGATGTCTCTCTACAGAAAAAATCCCATTAACGTCACGAATCAATAGAGCTATTATGACGTATAATAATTCTATACATTCAAATGTAGTATATACTCCAAAAAATATTATTACAAGCGATCAAATTAATTCTAAACCTATAGAAAAAACAATGCAAGAAATAGTATCAGACTATGTACAGACATATCGTGAAAACATGGAAGAAATATTTAAAGTAGTAAATAATGACAAAGACAAAAAACGAAACAAATATTGAGAAGTTAAATAAGAACAGACAGGATCAAAAAAGATTTACAGGAAATGAAGATGCTTATTTAAAACAACCATTTCAATCTAAATTGAAAGAACCTTATAAGAAATACCTAAATATCATTAGTGATATTATAATCAAAAATCCTCAAAATAAGCATGTTTATCATAAAAATAGAATAAAACAAAGAAAACACTAATTAGTTTTCATAATTTTCAGATGACCCCTGTATCCTTCATCCTTTTATTTATATTGGTTAAAGTTCATACATTCTCTGTTCAAGAGATTTCGCATAATTTAATACCTATACATTTAGGCAAAATTTATGTAGCCGATCATGCTAAATATTTACTGTTTCATTATGATATATCGGGAATACCCGAATTAATTAGAATCCAAAAAGAAATAATTAAAGAAAGCATAAACACGACGTATACTGTTCCTGTGTACCAATATCTGGTTATGGCTAATACTTCGGTCAATAGAAATGAGCAAACTTTTAATAATATAATCACGCAGAAAATACGTTCGCGAAAAGGATTATTGAATATTGGAGGATCCACTTTTAAATTTTTATTTGGTACCTTAGACGCGGACGATGAATTAATATATCAAAAATATTTTGAAGCAATTAAAAAGAATGAGAACATTTTGAAAGCTAATCAGCAGAAAATACTGCGAATAGTATCCGATACTCAAACGAAATATGTGAATACTATTAATTTTTCAATTAAGAAAACTGAACAGTTGAAGGTAGCTAACGATTTAAGTTTAAAACTTAATCTAATAATTCTTCATTCACACGAGATAGCAATGATATTATCAGAAATTGAAAATGCCATCAGTTTTGCACGTTTGCACCTCTTACATGAAAATATTCTACCTCTGTCGAAATTTAATGAAGTAATAAAGAAAGAAAAAATGTTACCATTCTCTCATTTAACAGACTATTATGCTGTATGCGTAACAAAAGTTTTTATTAAGGGTTTCAATATTTTATTTAGCATAACCATACCAATTTTTAAGAATGATAAATATGACCTGTTTAGATTGTATAACATACCTTTCCGAAATACCAGAATTCCTAACCTTAATTCCTATGGGTTAACACGCAACGAAGAGATTGTATGGAATACCGAGGTCATTCAACAAGTCGAAGACTTCTACATCTGTAAACAGGAATACCTGAAGAAACCCCCTGAATGTGTCCGAATGGTTCTAAAAACCCTGCAAGAACATTGTAATCGCAGTTCGGTTGAGCCTCAAGAAGATTTATTGGAAATGGAAAATGGAATTATCATTTCCATTAACAATGAAATGATACAAGAAGAATGCGAAAGTGGTTCATTCTCTCATAAAATCCCTAAATTATCTCAGATTACATCAGAATGTATAATTACTGATGGATTTAAGAGAATACACCCCCGAGAAGTTTTCAACACCTATGCTCAGGTCTATCTTGCGCCACTGGAAGCGAATTGGACCTATACAACAAATTGGAAGAATATTCAAGAAGAAGACATCCCCAAACTGGACGACCTATACCAATGGGCTCCACATCCTACAACTATAAGTTTCATAACAATTGTATTTGTAATCTTTATTATTATTGTAGTGATTATAATTTTTTATAGAATTTTCTTGAAGATTCGTCACCTTAAAATTAAGGATAACGAACTTTCTTTAAATGGGGAGGAGTTATGTAGTCAAAGTACAGCTTATCCATTTTAATGACGTCAATAGTAACCTTGTACTGATTCATCGCTGCTTGCCTATATAAGCCCTCACTAACATAGAACCGGAAGATTAATTAAGTAACTTCCATCTTGTAAACTTCACATCGAATAAATTGTTTTTTTTAAAAAGTAATTCTTAGTGTTGAAAACCAAAATTATATATATATATATATATATATATATATATATATATATATATATATATATATATATATATATATATATATATATATATATATATATATATATATATATATATATATATATATATATATATATATATATATATATATATATATATATATATATATATATTCATATGGAGTGGTTTTGTATCTGTATATTATAGATTGTTGGGATTTTTTCGTGGTATAACAGATATTAAATGACTTATAAAATTGGACTTAATTTACTCGACGTTTTCGGCTCTATTTTTGGAGCCTTTTACAAGAGTTTCATCAAGAGTCTGTAAGATAAAATATAATTTAAAAACTAGTTTCACAATAAAAAGGATGATATTAAAAAATGTACCTCACTACGGATCGTTTTGTTTTATTTTCTTTGGCTGTGGTAAGTTCCAGCTCGTGTGAACGACTGGTTTATGAATCCGAAACAGGTGTCGAGTAATAATCGTTTCACGTGTCTTCGCATTATGCGCCTTTTATAATATTTGGGAGTACACAGTGCTCAAATTATTCACGTCTGAACGGTTATTGATTACATTTTGTAGATTTTTCTGGATATGTATCATTTCTAAAATTTCTCTTTTCTTTGTGTTAGTTTCTGTGGCCAAAATTCTAGTTTTGTCGTAGTTGAAACTATGTCCGTCTGTTTGTTTGTGTTTATTCAGTGCCGTGATCTGTGTTTTTGAATATTAATGCGTTTTAATTCTTTCTTTTAAGTGTTGCATTGTTTGACCTATATATGTCTTATTACAGTCGTTGCATGGGATTTCGTATACTGTGTGTGTCTTGTCCATTAGAGGTGTTTTGCTTTTGAGTTTTGTGTAAATTTGTTTTACCTGGTTTTGTGGTTTGTAGGCTATTTTTATTTCGTATGGTTTTAGAATGTGACTTATTCTTTGTTATAGTGAGGGTATGTATGGCAGTGTTGTGTATTTGGATGTTTTGTTGTTTTCATGTTTGGTGTTTGTTTGTTCTGTGTTGTATAATTCATAAGTTCTCTTTTTTGTTATTTGGTTTATCATCAATTGAGGATAACCATTCTTCTGTAGTAGTGTATTTGTCTGTTTCAATGTTTGTGGTCTAAGAATGGGTGATGTCAGTTTCAGGCTTCGGTCGATATAGTTTGTTATGATGGATATTTTTTGTGAAATGGGATGGTTTGATTTAAAGTGTATGAGTCTGTCGGTGGATATGGGTTTCCTATACAATTTAGTGAGGATCTTATTTCCGTGTTTAATCAAAGTCATGTCCATAAAATTAAGTTGGTTGTCTTTCTCTTTTTCCATTGTGAATTTAATTTTTGGGTGGATGTTGTTGAATTTATTCTGTATTTGTTGTATCTGGTCCTCATCTGCCACTAAAAGGCAGTCGTCCATAGGGATGAAACGATACGAGTAAATACAAGTACATACTCGATACTTTCCTCCGATACTGAGTACTTTCAGTATCGATACTTTGAAATTAAGTATCGAGTAGGTATCGGTCAAAAGTACTCATATAAGTATCCTATTGTCACTATTTCATTTTAACATTGATACAAAATTTCATATCTTAAATGTTAAGTTACAGTACTTCTTACGACATATTGTATATACCGTGAACTACGTGCAACGTGCAATTGACTACATAATCATTAGAAGAAGAAGATCTGCGCTATGCTCCATGGTGTTCCGTTGTTATAAGTAGACAACCAACTAGGAATCGTTCTCTCACTTGCTTGCATGTTCTGTACTTTAAACAGCATTATATAAACAAGCTCGAGTATATTTAAACGTGGTAGGTACGTGTTTCCTTTTTTTTTTCCTCGGTACCTTGCGAAAGGTTGTTTTCGAAAGCTGGCGCAACAGTCACTGCTTCCAGAAATCGCTTAGCAGGAAAAATTTGGAAAAATTGTTATTTCTGGGAAGCAGTACTAAAACAGACTTTTTTTCGTAACATTAAATTTTTTATTATTATTCCTTACTCATTTTAATTTTGATTTTTTATAAGAATTTAATTGTGATATACCTATATATATATATATATATATATTATATATAATATATATATATATATATATATATATATATATATATATATGTATGTATATATAATTTATATGAATAAACCATTATTATTATAATTTTGTAATTTTCAATGAAGACTACTAATACTGTTTACGATTTTTACTTTAAATTTTCCAAAAATGATTCGATACGAGTAAGTATCGATACTTTTCAATCGATACTGAGTAAGTATCGATACTTGACGACCGATACAGTATCGAGTAAAAGTATCGATACCTCAATGGTATCGTTTCATCCCTAGTCGTCCACGAATCTTTTGTAGAGTGTAATATTTGTCTCTGTTTGTTTTATTATCTGTTCTTCCATGTATTCGATTGCCATTTGGGCGATGATGGCTGATAGCGGGCTGCCCATAGCTACGCCTTCTTTTTGTTGGTAGAATGTGTCCTTGTATTGGAAGTAGTTTGTTCTCAGAATAAACCTTACAGTTTCTGTGAATTCCGTCTTAGAGATGTTGGTGAAGTTCGTAATTTCGGTCCATTTGTTTTCGATTATTACAGGAATGATGTCAGTGGGGATGTTTGTGTATAGGGAAACAATATCAAGGGAAAATAGGGTAGACTTTTCAGTTATTACTACTTGGTCTATTTCCTTTTTTAATATGAAGGAGTTTTTTATGGTATATGGGTTTTTGTTCACAACATTGTCAAGAACTGAGGATAAGAATTTAGATGGTTTGTACAGTGGTGACTGTGTGTTTGCTACAATGGGTCTGAGTGGGATGTTTTCTTTGTGAACTTTAGGTAAGCCATATATTTTGGGTGGTAGGCTGTTGTGTGTTATCAGTGCTTTGGCAGTTGTTGGTGATATCATGTTTTTCATTTCCCAGTTCTTGACTATTGTATTGTTTTCCCTCTGTATTGTTGTGGTGAGGTCTTTTCTAATTGGTTTATATGTCTGAATATCATTGAGTAAGTCGGACATTTTTGTATCATACGTATTTGTGTCCATGATTACTGTTTTGTTTCCCTTGTCCGCGCGTGTTATTGTGATTTGTGGGTTTTCCCTTATGAATTTTCTTGATTTCTTGAGGTTATTGGTCAATTCTTGTGTGGTTTTATCATGTTTCATGTTGTTCATTTTGTTCATGTGTGACTTAATCGTTTGTGTGATGTTGTTACGTATCTTATTTTGTTCATCTTTATCTATGTTATTAATACTGTTTTCTATTTCCGCTATTATGTTATTTATTGGTATTTTCGTTGGTTGTTTAATCTCTATTGCAAATTTAGGGTTCAGGTTCAATATTGAAATTGTTTCCCGTGGTATTGGAGTGTTACTTATGTTTATGATATTGTCGGTATTTGTTAAGTTTATTATTTTGTTTGGTGGTGTTTGTTGGTTACTAAGTTTAGTGATCTTCTTAATGTGTTTTTCTCTTGTTTTTTCTATGAGTTTTGTGGTTTCTCTTTGTAGTGTTTCGATGTGATATTGAAATATATTCGTTGGTATTATGTTCTTTAGTTTTGTCTCGGTGTCATTAATGGAGGTCGTTATGTGGTTTATGTTCATGGTTGTATCAGTTATCAGTAGGTTGAGGGTGCTGCGCGTATATTTCTTTACGATTTTATTGAAACTCGAAGTGAGGTACTTACATTTGAACGTTATGTGTGATCTATTATGTTTCAGAAACATAATAGATCACACATAACGTTCAATAACGTTCATAAACGACAATATCATAAACATAAGTAACACTCCAATACCACGGGAAACAATTTCAATATTGAACCTGAACCCTAAATTTGCAATAGAGATTAAACAACCAACGAAAATACCAATAAATAACATAATAGCGGAAATAGAAAACACTATAAATAACATAGATAAAGATGAACAAAATAAGATACGTAACAACATCACACAAACGATTAAGTCACACATGAACAAAATGAACAACATGAAACATGATAAAACCACACAAGAATTGACCAATAACCTCAAGAAATCAAGAAAATTCATAAGGGAAAACCCACAAATCACAATAACACGAGCGGACAAGGGAAACAAAACAGTAATCATGGACACAAATACGTATGATACAAAAATGTCCGACTTACTCAATGATATTCAGACATATAAACCAATTAGAAAAGACCTCACCACAACAATACAGAGGGAAAACAATACAATAGTCAAGAACTGGGAAATGAAAAACATGATATCACCAACAACTGCCAAAGCACTGATAACACACAACAGCCTACCACCCAAAATATATGGCTTACCTAAAGTTCACAAAGAAAACATCCCACTCAGACCCATTGTAGCATACACTCAGTCACCACTATACAAACTATCTAAATTCTTATCCTCAGTTCTTGACAATGTTGTGAACAAAAACCCATATACCATAAAAAAACTCCTTCATATTAAAAAAGGAAATAGACCAAGTAGTAATAACTGAAAAGTCTACCCTATTTTCCCTTGATATTGTTTCCCTATACACAAACATCCCCACTGACATCATTCCTGTAATAATCGAAAACAAATGGACCGAAATTACGAACTTCACCAACATCTCTAAGACGGAATTCACAGAAACTGTAAGGTTTATTCTGGGAACAAACTACTTCCAATACAAGGACACATTCTACCAACAAAAAGAAGGCGTAGCTATGGGCAGCCCGCTATCAGCCACCATCGCCCAAATGGCAATCGAATACATGGAAGAACAGATAATAAAACAAACAGAGACAAATATTACACTCTACAAAAGATTCGTGGACGACTGCCTTTTAGTGGCAGATGAGGACCAGATACAACAAATACAGAATAAATTCAACAACATCCACCCAAAAATTAAATTCACAATGGAAAAAGAGAAAGACAACCAACTTAATTTTATGGACATGACTTTGATTAAACACGGAAATAAGATCCTCACTAAATTGTATAGGAAACCCATATCCACCGACAGACTCATACACTTTAAATCAAACCATCCCATTTCACAAAAAATAGCCATCATAACAAACTATATCGACCGAAGCCTGAAACTGACATCACCCATTCTTAGACCACAAACATTGAAACAGACAAATACACTACTACAGAAAAATGGTTATTCTCAATTGATGATAAACCAAATAACAAAAAAGAGAACTTATGAATTATACAACACAGAACAAACAAACACCAAACATGAAAACAACAAAACATCCAAATACACAACACTGCCATACATACCCTCACTATAACAAAGAATAAGTCACATACTAAAACCATACGAAATAAAAATAGCCTACAAACCACAAAACCAGGTAAAACAAATTTACACAAAACTCAAAAGCAAAACACCTCTAATGGACAAGACACACACAGTATACGAAATCCCATGCAACGACTGTAATAAGACATATATAGGTCAAACAATGCAACACTTTAAAGAAAGAATTAAAACGCATAAATATTCAAAAACACAGATCACGGCACTGAATAAACACAAACAAACAGACGGACATAGTTTCAACTACGATAAAACTAGAATTTTGGCCACAGAAACTAACACAAAGAAAAGAGAAATTTTAGAAATGATACATATCCAGAAAAATCTACAAAATGTAATCAATAACCGTTCAGACGTGAATAATTTGAGCACTGTGTACTCCCAAATATTATAAAAGGCGCATAATGCGAAGACACGTGAAACGATTATGGCTCGACACCTGTTTCGGATTCATAAACCAGTCGTTCACACGAGCTGGAACTTACCACAGCCAAAGAAAATAAAACAAAACGATCCGTAGTGAGGTACATTTTTAATATCATCCTTTTCATTGTGAACTAGTTTTAAATTATATTTTATCTTACAGACTCTTGATGAAACTCTTGTAAAAGGCTCCAAAAATAGAGCCGAAACGTCGAGTAAATTAAGTCCAATTTTATTAGTCATTTAATATCTGTTATACCACGAAAAAATCCCAACAATTTATATATATATATATATATATATATATATATATATATATATATATATATATATATATATATATATACATATATATCTATCTCTATCTATCTAACTATCTATCTATCTATCTATCTTGATATATATCTATCTTTCTATCCATCTATCCATTTAACAATCTATCAATCATTATATCTATTTATCAATCTATATGACCCGGCAAACGTTGCTTTAATTATTTGAATGGCTATTTTAAAATATTGGTTGTTTCTAGAAGGGTAAAAATTTAGAGTTGTGTGCATTTTTTAATGCAACATCATAAAAAAAATTTTATCCAAAGACTATAAAAATGTTTGGGGTGGACCACCCTAATCACTTAGGGGTATGAAAAATATATTACGACCTATTCTCAGACCGACTATTGTTATTTTCGATCGTCATCTTGCAACCCTATTGTGGATCTGTGGATTTAAAAAAAATGAAAATCGCGATGGAATTTTTATTCTAAGGCATGACAAAATAAAATTCTTGCCAAAATAGTTTATAAGTAACACATGAAAATAGGGATTGATCGTAGAGGAGTGAAAATTAAGGGTAGTATGAATTTTTGAATACTGTAATATAAAAAAAATAGAACATATATATATACATATACATATATATATATATATATATATATATATATATATATATATATATATATATATATATATATATATATATATATATATATATATATATATATATATATATATATATATATATATATATATATATATATATATATATATATTTATATATATATATATATATATATATTATAGATATTTGGTTTGATTTTTGGTTGTTTCAGGTTCGTAAAAATACTTTAAATTACTGGATTAATTCGTTTAATAGACGTTTCAGGAGCAGTACTCCCTTCCTCAGTATCTAAAATATAAATGTAAAAATCTCAATAGACCAACATTGACTACACAAATATTACACGTTTAACAGCTTACCTTAGTATAGACAATAAAATAAACATAAAAATAAAAACATCTAGAGTATTTATTTTTATGTTTATTTTATTGTCTATACTAAGGTAAGCTGTTAAACGTGTAATATTTGTGTAGTCAATGTTGGTCTATTGAGATTTTTACATTTATATTTTAGATACTGAGGAAGGGAGTACTGCTCCTGAAACGTCTATTAAACGAATTAATCCAGTAATTTAAAGTATTTTTACGAACCTGGAACAACCAAAAATCAAACCAAATCTCTATAATATAAATGACCAGCTAATAAGGTGAAGTGAGAAATTTTTAATATATATATATATATATATATATATATATATATATATATATATATATATATATATATATTTATTTATTTATTTATTCATATTTATAATTTGACATGACATGTCGTAATATGAATGTGCTGTGAAACTCGTCACAAAGGAGAGTTATAAAAAATATAACACAGAACCCTTAACTGAATGAGTACTTCTATTGATTGATGAGGGAACCGTTGTCAATACCTGTTTTAATAATTAGAATGAGTAAAATGAATATGCACACTGCCCATACGTTTATCTATCCCATTGTCAATAAATTTACATATTTTTCGTGTTTTTGGCACAATATTGGGGGAAATACGATATTCATCATATTATTTTTATTTGAATAGATAGTCTAGATATAACTCACTCCTCAACTACAAAAAACTAGAATGAAGGAAGAAGAGAATCTTCTCAATCTATTTCATGAATTACAAAAAAAACTTTCATATTTTTTATCAATATTTGATAAAGAGAAAGGTCTTTTCCACCATAAATTCAAAAACTCTTCAGTTCGTTATCTATTTCAATGACGTATAATCCTTATTGAATTTCTCAAACCAGGAATCGCCTAAAAATTATTTCTTATTGAAAACTTCAGTATCGGAAAATTGATGCAAATATACTAATCCGATTACTTTTAACTGGAAAGAAACTTAACTGATAAAAATATCGCAACAAAAGAGGACGAAATTCATCATAAGGAAGATGAAAACGGAAAAATGGCCAAGACCAATTTATGAATGCTCTGTAGAAAGCCTTACACGGGTTCTATCTAGGACACAACTGGCATCTTTTGTCTAAGAATCTCTGCTCAACATAAAAATCAGACAATGGCACTTCCTTTTCTAATTCCATAATCTGGAGAGATGAAACGGACCTATCTCTTTAAAATAAAATTGTCAAAGGAGAATGTGCGGAACTGTATAATACCTCCTTTATGACTTTTACTCGCTTGTTGTAATATATACAGACGGTTTTGTTTATCCCGGGAGGAAGTTTTTAATTTGAATGCTTTATAAAGCCATAATTCTTGAAGTTTTACTTTTTTCGATGTTACTTTCATTATAATAGCTTTTAAGGAAATTAAATTTACTGTTAATATTTGAAAATTAAATTTAATTGAATTGGCATTTACTTGGTGAAAGCTCATATTCAATATTTCATGAAGAAATGAATACTATCTTTTCACAGGTTGTAATGTGTCAATTCCCCGCTTAACTGCCGCCACTGACTTCTGCATCGAGGTACCGTGATTCGCGTTGTCAGATGATGCCTCACTTTTGTTTCACCTATGAATAATGACTTGCGTACGACGCAATCAACGCAAGAATATCGAGATAGCGTCTTATTTGCAGGTGCACGTATAACATCGCTCTTTTAACAAGTATCGGTTGAAGATACCACATCGTTAAGTATTAAAATTATATTCAATATCTATTAAACGAATATTTTATTGAAGTTTATTAAAATTATTAAGTATCTGTGGCGTCTGATAGGCGTCACCTTGGCTGGAGCTAAAAATAACCTTGGCTGGAGCTAAAAATCACCTTGGCTGGAGTTTAAAAGATAACCTTGGCTGGAGCTAGAAAGCTTTTTAATAGGAACTAAAAACCACCTTGGCTGGAACCATAAAAGAAATTCTACTGAAGCTACGATACAACCGCTACTAGAACCAACAAGAAACTAGGGACGAAGATTAGGCAATCAAAGGAGTACAATCCACATAGAATAAAATATAGAACGTCGATAGAAAATTAAATGAATAAAAACAGATAAGTTTCATTGTAATAAGAAAGTAGTAAATACCTTCACTTTATCTTGTTGTTATTTCTGAAAACTAACTAGAACTAGAACCTATATATGTATTACCAATCTCCCAGCTAGCTCGGGCATATATCTCAAAAGGGAGAGTGGTTACAAGGTTGAAATGAAATATATCAAGTAAACGCGTTTCTCCATAACATAAACTTCATCTCGTTCTAAGTAATGGTATTACAAAACAATTTATATATATATGAAGAATTGAACATAACAGCGGGGGTTCCTAGATAAACCGAATTACAATAAGCAATTCATTTCTAGTTATAGGTAGGTATAAAGGGCCGAACTAACAATTAGGCATAGTAGGCAACTGCCTAGGGGCCGTGCACGCACCAAGAAAAAAAAATTTCATCGAATCAAAATTTTATTTGAAAATTTGTATGAAATTCCTCAACAATATTATTGCTTTCTTTTGACGCATTTTGTCAATTGATGAAATACTTCATACATACAGAACCATCTAGTATTTAGAAGAAGAACTAATAAACTGTCTTCTGTACTGGAAGTAGGTCAGTGTCACGATTGGTTACTCTATAGTAACTGAGAATGTTTAGTACACCTAATATTATCGTAAACATCACGTACAGGCAAGGTCGCATATCAGCATTATGTTGTATACATAATACTATATGAATATATATATAAGAACCAGAGGAAATCTCAAGTAAGCAAGTAAGACTGAGATATAGACTCGTCACGCTGCCCGAGAGGTTGGCGCTAAGCCTATATTCCTTAATACTGTACAATAAAGACTCAAAGTATAGTATGAACCTGTGTTTCATTTAACACCCAGTACCAGGCATTACATGGCGATCCTGCCAGTTGTATTGTTGTAATTGAAGAAAGTGAAAGTTAGTAATAGAATGGTGAGAAGAAGAAGTGACCATCGCCCATGAAGATGCTGGCAAATAACTAATGTGTTACCAATGGTTGCTACACGGAACAGACGAGGACAACCCAGCAAGCCGAGTTAAGAGAATCTCCGATGTGTAAGGTAGGACCTACCCTAATATAAATGACTACCTATGTGTTGCGTGTGTGGAACAGTATTGCAGACGAGTTAGGGACGTATCGGCCACTATGTGTGTAGACATAGAGTGGAATTGACATTTTTTTGTAAATATGACGAGAAAAGAGACTTCGTTATTTTTGTTATGGAGGAAAAAGGGATATTTATTTCTTAAATATTTATTGCTTTCATGCATTTTTTCTTCATTAATTTTAAGTTTGAAGAATTATAACCTTGTATATATATATTTTTTTATTATTATTATTTTTATCATGATTAATTTTATTATTTTATTATGATTTTCCCTCTTTCATGCATTATCTATATATATAATTCAAGTTCGAATGGGGTAGTGTTTTTGCATATTGTTATTTAATTTCGTGGATTACTATTTTTAATTTTTGTGCTCTATATAATGGCGATATTTTTATTTTTTGGATGTTCTTTGTTTCTATGCAATATCCGTAATTGGGGAAATTTTTTTTAATTGATATTTGAAAATCGATTATTGTGGATAATTATTATTATTTTTTTTTGGAACTATTTTTGGTTAGGATAAATGGAAAATTTTGTTTAAGATTATTTATAGATATATAACTTATGACACTGACCACTAATTATTACCTAACCTAATTATTTATTTTCATTTTTTATTAAGCCTATTATTAATTTTGTTATTAGATTTAATTTTATTAAACCCCTATTATTATTAGTGACCTAGTGAACAGACACTATGAATAATTTTTTTTTTGGAAGAAAAAAAAGAGACAGTTAAATTATGTTTTCTTATTAGTTATTTTCCCGGAAACAAAAAATTTTTTTCTCTCCCCTTTAAAGTTAAGTATGAAATAGGATGACCCCCTGCTTTTGTTATTTAGCACTAGTTATTATTATCAATTGTAATGTGTTAGTGGAAAATTCTTTTGCTGTAGATAATTATTGCTATTATTTTTTGGAGCTATTCCTATTCAGGATTATGGAAATTTTATATATGGTGTGCAATTAGAGAAATAAGTAATCACTCGTTCTGTTGAATATGAATTGTGTGACATTGACATTATTATTATTATAACATTGCTATTTTGATAACATGAGTAATCTGATGACACTGACCGGCATTGACTCACTATCGAGTTACTATTGTTTGTACGAATAATTGGTTTATTGAATGGATTTCGAATCTTGCGATCTACTGTGTAACAAATTGAAGGAAATAAGAACTTATTTAATAAAAATTGGACCAAAACGACGGCTTGAAAGTAGAAACATTGTTGAAACTAAATTAAACGAATCAAATAAAATTTATGAAGAGTGCAATAAATATTTTAGATCTTTCGATACTAGGAGAGTAGAGCCATCTGACCTTCAATTAGTTATAGATAAGAAAGCAAGAATCAACAATATTTTCCGAAGAATGTAATATATATGTCAAACATTTCGAAGCTAGAAAATTTTTTTTTATGATTATGAGACCTACTTGGGAAATTTTTAAATTTTTGATTAATTGAATAATTTAAATCTCGTAATCAAGTTTTATCTTAAATGAAATTGCTGATATTAGGCATCACAAGTGTTAATTATAAAAAGCAGAGAAATTGTTTTAAGAAATTGTAAACTGTTGCTCACCTGATGATACGCAAATAAGAAAATTAACTTATTATACTCGATTAAGCTCGAATATTCGAAGTTGTCAGAAGGGACAAAAATATGTTTGAATATTGTTTTTTAATAAAGTTAAACTTTGAGCCCATTATCAAATATAGGTACTGCTAAGACTGATTATAGTTTCCAAAATAGTATGGTATAGATAATGTACAATTATTTAATGGTTAAAAGGAGAGAGCAATTTTATTAATGAGAATGCGTATAGGGACGCTCAGGGGATGGATTATGCCCCCTGCTAATGAATTATGTTTTCATAAATAATGAATTTTTACTGTAATTACGAGATGGAATCGTTGGTAAAATGAGATGAAACATATATTTTTTTGTATGCTATATATAGATAGCCACCACTTCTTAGTTAAGATGGATATGGTAATGAGAAATGAAGAAATAAATATATAGATGAGTATATATAAATTTTTATGGAGGAATAGTGTTGCGACGATCTACAGCTATCCATTAGCTATGTTATTTAGAATTTTGGAAGCTGCCAAGAATAAATCATACACGGTATGTACTAATGTTGCAACACTCTACAGAATCTAAATATTTGATCGGCATTGACGCGAGACGAAATGTTGAGAATTTTAGAAGCTATCTGTAGAGAAGAATGGAATTAAAAGCTCTCAATTATTAGGAAGGCAAGGGAATATAATCAGTTTTATGAACCTTAGTTATTATTATTGTGGATATATATATTTATAGATTGAATTATGGTTAGTATTGTGGTTATATATAGATGGGTTTATATTAATTGATAGATGAGACGAATGAAAGAGTCCACAAATTGAAGTAAAAGGTAAATTATATCGAGTACTATGGATGAAAAAAAAAAAAAAATTATTAATATATCAAGAATATGGCGTATCATCACGAGAGTATAGGGACGTTAGACAGCGCGTATAGAACAAAATTATACGTAGAATAAATTACTTTAAAAATTGTATGTTAATTATACTTACAGTCCACATCCGACAATCGATATGGCAATTAAACCATTCATAGGAAATTAAAAAAATTTTTTTTTAAATTATCATACATTTAAACGAGACAGAATTTTCTCGAGTAACCTCGATAAAATTCTTTCAATTTGCCAAGGGCGTGTACTGGAAGTAGGTCAGTGTCACGATTGGTTACTCTATAGTAACTGAGAATGTTTAGTACACCTAATATTATCGTAAACATCACGTACAGGCAAGGTCGCATATCAGCATTATGTTGTATACATAATACTATATGAATATATATAAGAACCAGAGGAAATCTCAAGTAAGCAAGTAAGACTGAGAGATAGACTCGTCACGCTGCCCGAGAGGTTGGCGCTAAGCCTATATTCCTTAATACTGTACAATAAAGACTCAAAGTATAGTATGAACCTGTGTTTCATTTAACACCCAGGACCAGGCATTACACTTCGTTCAACAATGTCTCAGAACCGTTTGAATTCATTGTCGATAATGGCCATTGAAAATGATGTATTAAAAGGGTCAACTTCCAAGATGTTTTAAACGATTTTGTTTCTAAAAAAGTTAAAAGAGTTTATATTCAAACTTACTGTACTGTACAAAAAAGATAAATATCTTGGAAGTTGCCTTTTTCCAATTTATACTTCACAAAACTGTTTTCTTAAGTTGATTGTATTTTATTGCGTTTAACAAGATCAAATTTAAAATAACCACGTCCCGTCTCATTCCTCTTTCCTAACCCATCTTGCAACCTGGATCATCATTCATCACTTATCTATAACCTATTGATTAAGACCATTTCAATAACGAGTCAGGTAAGAGGATGCTGCAGCATCAAGTCAAAGTAACCATGTTGTTGCAATATCATATAAGACTTTGAAGTAACAGGATACCTGGAGTCAATCATCTGGAAGTTACTTACACCCTTTTATCAACTTGAAGAAACCTGGCGCCCGCACAGGGTTGTTGCCTAGGGACCCGGAGAGGGTTAATCCGGCCCTGTAGGTATATTGAAGAGATTAAGGAGTGCATAAAGGTTCAGTTCAATCTAGTCGTTAACTAGGTTTCTGAAATTTTTATATTTATTGATGTAAAAGGATCTTAATAGTTGTTTTGTGGAGACTATTTTCTAACTGTAATGTATTATGATTGACTGAAAGTATGGTTTTCTTGAATAAGATGGCACGCATAATAAGAGTCTGTTTTCTGCTTAATATAGCTACGTTAGGGTTCATGTATTCGAGTTTTTGTATTTCTAATTATCCTATATAGAATTTATCACAATCGTTCAAGTTGAGTCTTAAAATATCAGTACGTTCATTTCTATGAATTTTTTATTTTTTTGTATTCAATCATCTAATGTTATTGTTGGTTTCACATGAAACTCCGAAATCTTTTTTATGAAGAAACAATTTCAAGTTTTCGGAAGGTTTGCCCAAGTATGTTAAACTGTTAAATAATGAACTTTTCCCGGTTATATGTGGGTAAACTTCTGAAATTTCCATTTTGTGTTTTTTCTTCTGAATGAGACTGTCAATCATATTGGGTGATTAACCATTATTTACTGCCATTTCTTTGATTATATTCAAATCTTTTCGAAAATTAGTTTCGGAAAATGGAATTTTGAAAAGCCTATGAATCAACCTGTCAAAAATAAATTAATTTATTGATGTTTTTGATGTACCATCATAAATTGAGATAATGAAGGAATTTTTCAATGAAACAAAAAAAATTTCTTAACTATTGAAGAAAAGAAGAGTCTCTGAATTCTGTTGTTCAAGATAAGGTATCAGTGAAGTGAACTATCCATTACATTCATCCTATTTCACCCATGCTCTACTGAACTATATTCCAGGAATATAAGTCTTCCACGATTATCATCGGACTATTGAAATGAATGTAATAAAGGAGAAAACGATATCTAGAAAATGAGCATTTATTTTATAGATTTACCGTTGAATGGTTCAACCTAAAATATTCACGGTTTTGGTGTTGAACAATTGAAAACAAAAAAAACAAAAAGTGTCGTGGGAAAGGAGTTCCTTTCGCTATATATTTAGTATTAATTAGCACTTAAAATGGAATAAGTTAAAAACGTTTCAGAGTAATTAAATAAATAAAAAATCTTAATATTTGAATCAATGAGGCGATTACTCGATGAAAATCAATTGTTAAAAAGTTTGAGAAATGAAACTCTGAGGTTAACGATTTTCACATATAATAAAACAACACCAGTTGCACATCGCGTTTCGCTAATACTATAGCTTCTTCAGGTACGAATTTCAAACGAAAACTAAAACATCTAATACAAGGTTTGCAAAATACAATTATAAATTTGGAAAACCCATTCTGGGAGTCTAAGACAACTACATTTATTCATTGGAAATGTTAAGAAGGGGGAAGCTCTTTACATCCAATTGGCTGTTAAGTAACTTCTCGGAACTTTTATGCCTATTAATTTTTAAGTTTCCATGAAATTCCATTTCGAACCTTCTGTTCCGAGATGCAGAACTCTGAAATCCGAATTAAAGTCATGTTTCTCTCTCATTAAATGTCTAGCATATATTGAATCTTCGTTATGATTTATGTAACTTCTCCTGTGTTCAGTAATCCTTTTTTTGAAATTTCTATGTGTCCGGCCTACATATATGTTATCACGATTTCCGCATTTAAATTTATAAACTCTCGATTTACTGAGATTGTCTATTTTTGACTTGTTCTTTTTATGTATTTCTCTAGGCCTCTTCTTCGTCTGAATGCTAAATTGAAATCTACTAATAAATTACAATCCTCCTTCTCTAATCTAGATTTCGATTCATGCGTGCAGAATTTAACCCTTTCGGTACGATTGACGGATATATTCGGCAAAAATAAAAGTGCATCACGGACGAATGACGGATATACTCGTTATAGGTTCAAATTGCTCTCCAGACTACCGCCAGTTATATCCGCTGCTAATGAAAATTTATGCTTGTGTACAGACAACTGACTTCTTTATCCGTCACAAAACATCGTTTTAGGTGGATGAGTGGCGGATATATCTGGCACCGCCGAATATAGCCGACAGTCGGCATCTCCCGAACTGCTAACGTTATTTATGTTCAGTAGTCTCATCTGCCGACAATGTCGGCAGATGAGGTTGCCGGACCTTCAAGCAGTCGCTCACCTCGTGCGAAAGTTGAGAGGTTAGATTCTTATTGTGGATTAACTGAAAGTGAAGTGCATAGTCTTTGTAAATACGATTTGGATAGTGAAGAAGAGCCGTTTTCTGGGAGTGAAAGTGAATATGTATCAAGCTCTGAGGATGAAAGAATTAGTTTTGAAGAGGGCCCAGTATCTGATCAAGAAGTAACAGAAGCAACCATGGAAGCTGAAACACCCCAAGATGAATTCCCAGCACCCGAGGTTGAAGTCGGTCACGATGAATTAGAGTTTTTGTGGAGGAAACATTTTATTCCAGAAGTCCATGAATTCGACAGTAGTAATAGCGGAATAACCGACGAGACTTTACGTGGAAAAGGGAAATTTTTTCTTAAATCATTTTACCGAAGAAATTGCTACCACCATTTTTGTGGAGACAAACAGGTATGCAATTCGGCAGAATATACCAAAACAAACTCCTGTGGAACCGTCCGGCCACATAGGAAGCATATGCCAAAGTTCACAGTCCCACTAAATAGAGGAGATGTTTCTTGATATTCTAGTGGCCATCTATTGGTATTAAAATGGAAAGATCGTCGAAATGTCCATATGATAACCATTATGCATGCTAATGAAATTGTGGTTCTTCCAAAGTAGACAGGACCTCTCAAGAAAATGCACGGAAGCCCAGATGTGTAGTGGAATATAATTGCAAAATGGGAGCAGTCGACCGTACTGACATGATGATTTCTAGTATTGACTGTATGTGTAAAAGCATAAAATGATATAAGAAACACAAAAAAACAAGAAAAGAAAAGGAGAGACTCTAGATACATGTGTAAGGAGTGCAATGTTGGACTTTGCATTGTACCCTGTTTCCAAATTTACCACACCCAGGCTAACTTTTAAATTGTTTATCATTAGCTTTAGCTATTATAATATCATTCAGGATGTATTTTTTATTGTTCATTTATATAAATAATTTCATTTGCCTTATTGAATAAACATGCCTTTGGTATAGATCTATTGCTATTTTCCAATTTAAACATGAATTCACGTTGAACAATACCTAACCTACCCTCATTTTACCTATTTGGTATTTGACGTTTATATCCGTCACTCGTCTGTAGAGCACTGCAATTTCGTCGTCTGAGAGGCAAAAATATCCGATAATCAAGCCGTACCGAAAGGGTTGAGGAAAGATTCCTTCAATGTAGAATGATTTTCGATTCATTATAATTAATGTTACATTGCACTACTTAAGTCGTATGGCGAATTCGTTAACCATATCTAAATAAACTGAATATTTTACTGAAATGATTTTATCAACACAATAAACTCCTTAGCTTACATAATTATAAGGTATTAACATGAATAAAAACTATACATATCTGAAATAACCAATGAAAAGGTAGTTTTTCTAGTGCGTGATCTTAGGGTCAATACATTAGGTATAAAAAACATATAGAAATTAATATTTAAGTATATATATATATATATATATATATATATATATATATATATATATATATATATATATACACTTAAAAAATCATTTCTATATGTTTTTTATACCTAATGTATTGACCCTAAGATCACGCACTAGAAAAACTACCTTCTAGAGTTCTATAAAATCGTACAAAATACCAATTAACTACATCTTTTCAGAATTGAGGTTATCTCTAATTGAACAGGTGCACGAATAGGTCTCTACCAGTTATCTATTACGTACTGCAATTTTTTTACGACCATTGGAATACGCTATATTCTTCGGTCCATGCATCATGTACTTGCACTCAGTTCAAAAAAGAGCAGGGAGACTAATGAAAAACTCATCAAGTCACCTTCATTTACTCGAACATTGCCGGCTTATGTCGTCATGTGTTTATAGATGATATCACGGCAAGTGTTCTGTGGCCACTACCTCCATTATTCTAACGTGTGCATAATTCAATAGGCTACTACTTGCGGCTATTCAAATGTATCGCTACTCATGAAAACCATCTCGGGGCGCTTGAAAAGCATCATAAATTTTATATATTTCTGTAAGTTGCTCAAAAGAAAAAATAATTTTTCACGGATTTAATTCTTGCACTCTGTAAATGAAAACAATCACGTGCGCATAACTGACATAAACGGATAAATTACCTGTGATAAAGTATTGAAATAAGACTTTTTTATCGATTGATCAACCTGTAGTCAAGTGTTTGGATATAAAAAAGATATGACATATGCTCTCTGGACATCTACATATTTCGAAATCACCGTTCTCAATTCCTGTAAGGAAATTTTGATTCGTTTTTTATAGCCCAATCGAACGAAAACTGCAATATAAACTGCGTAGATGGATATAAAACTCATATCTGGGTTCGAAATATTGGGCACGATTTCTTATTCCTTTTTTTACTGCTTTATTTTCTGTGAAAAACTTCAAATATCAAGTGAAACGAGAGTAGTTGTTTGACGACTTGAAAATTATTCGAAACTTCATTTGTCGGCTAGCTTAATATTAATAAAGTTTAAATTTCTTTATAATATATCTTACAGGTCCACAGTTTTCAGTATAATTTGTTCAGATTACCAACTAAACAAATGATATTTTACTTTATTTCGATTTTCATTGTTGACTCAGACAAATTGAATTTTGAAGAAAAAGTTCCGGGATATTCTCTTTTATGAAGAATTTGATCTATCTGTGAACCAAGAAGCGATCCTCAGTGATTATTTCCTTTTTCAATTTTTTGCATTGCTGAGTTATTTCCCATTTATGCAGGTACCATTGGGTATATTCTTGGAGCAAGATAACTACAGCTCCTCAAGCATAATCTCTTCTCCGGTTCGTTTCCCTCATAGTTGTCCCTTTTTGTTCTGGTCGAATATCTGTGTTTTTTGGACAGCAAAGGCATCTTCTTTTGTTGAATGTTCATTTGAATCTCACTCACATAAATCAAATTTCCAATGCTTTTGATATCTCATATATCTCTGGACTAGGAAATATGCACTCTTTCCAATGCATAATCTTCAAACTGTGATTTTGGATAATAACAAGGTCTTTTTTATGACAATCCAAGACACTTCCCAATGCCATATGATAGTGACTGCTCTAATGCATCACAACGTATTTGAACATGTCTTATGGATTGGATGTTCCTTCGTATGACCCTGAATCTGTACGCGATACTTACCTTTCAACTTTTTTATTAGGTTATACATATGTCCATCCCATTTCAAAGATTGATCAGTGAAGAAGCCTATATATATATATATGTATATGTATATATATATATATATATATATATATATATATATATATATATATATATATATATATATATATATATATATATATATATATATATATATATATATATATATATATATATATATATATATATATATATATATATATATATATATATATATATATATATATATATATATATTGTAGCATAGTATTTAAGACGATCAATTTCTTGTCTACTCGAAGTTTAGGTACCTATGTTCGGGAGTCCGATTTTTTTGAATGAGAACGTCAGCTATTTCGTCTTTTCCTGATTCATGGTCAGTTTTTTGCTTTCAAGCCATTTCTTCAGAATCATCAAATCTGCTAGTTGCAGATTTCTCAAGATGTATCTTTGTACATAATTAGCATATCATCGGCAAACCTAATAAATTCTTCACTATTTTTTTAGGTCAAATATGCTATTTAGATATTTTTTTGAATATGCACTAAATAGAGATTAGTTATCTCTGTAAGTTGTAAGTATATTTGAAATAATATTTTAAGATGCTATATATTAGATTCTCAGTATATTTTTCTATTTGGAGTGTATGATCTGGACGACGTCTTTTTTTGTGAGATTGTCGTGATTTATTGTATTTACAACTGTGCTGATTTAATACCGAGGCACAAAGACAGTAGTCCAGCTTAAATAAACGTCTATTTGCGAACGGTCCTTGGTCCCAACCTTGGCGTTGAATGATTTGCTTCAAGTTTTTTAAGGTTCTCACATCTAGACTGAATCACTGCTCGCATAGTAGCTGCAATTCTGAATGCTTGGTCAGTATTATCCTATGACAATGCACACCACAACATCCTCTCTTTTCCATATAAATTCGATCACAAGCACAGTAAAGAAGTACTAAGTATTCGAGAACTACTTGGTTCAAACATCGGGGTCGACTGGTATAGGATGAAATCCTCTTAGATGTTTTTTCATAGCGTAGGCAAGTAACTGCTCACATACTTTCGAATGCTGGATCACCCTCAAATCCCCACCTTATCCCCTCTCTTCCATATGATATCCGAACGACCCACCTTTAATGCACTTATACATACAAGTGTATCCTCTGACGTAGCTAAAGGAATTGCTATCAATAACTCGAGCAGCCTGCCTCCCTCATACATATTTTCAGAAGGAATGAAATACGTGGCCTTTCCTTTTCCTCTGATCTGATTACAAGTATATACGAACTGTATTGAAGCACCTATTTATATCAGTCTGCTGGTTCTCCAGCATAACGATTGCATAAAAATTGAGTATATTGAATCAATAAAAAAGTTCGACAAACCGTAAACGAGCTCGTATAATTTTCATTGACATCGGTTTATCCACCACGGTGTATCGAATGAATAATTCGCACAGTCTGTTGTGCCACTGACAACATATTGCAGCTATAAAATATTTTAGTGTAGTGCAATTTCAGGTTAATTCAGTGTAATTTAGCGCACTAACTGTTTACGCGCTAAATGAGTTATTTGTGGTTCACTTAATTTCTTCTGATACCAAACTCATTCCACGTTGGAACATTACTCAGTTCGATGTAATGTATTGCATACTCTGAGCTCACTGTGTCGCTGAAAGAATCCACCAGAAAATGAATAGCTAGCGGTTGTGCTGAATCCATCTGATGTTATGTTTAATTTATGGTCGCCCTATTTATAAATTTGGTGGAACTGTGTTCAACATGAGCGAATTAAATGAAATTTTTACAAAATTAACTTCGATTTCGTTTCTTTTATATGATATCTGAGCCTTAACAGTTCAGTTCATTTATCACATTGTATTTAAAATGTTTACAGTATAATAGTCTATGAAGCATTGAGGTAAAACCTGTGTGTGCTAACTGACTATCTAACTAAACACAATATTACACTATAAAAGAAACTACTAATAAGTAAGAAACTGATTGACAAAAAACTCCATACTAACTACTACCAAGATGAAACCAAGTTTAAAACTCTTCAAACTTTACATGGAATCACAAAATACTCACCAATAAATCTGAATGTCCCTCAATAAATTTCCTAGATTTCTTCTGAAACATCTTGAATGTTGGACAGCATTTCTTCTATTTCGGCCACAAATTAATTGCTTTGGCGCTATAGTTGTTAAGAACCTTTGACTAGCCTGAAGACGACATAATGGAGTTGTGAGAACTTTATTAATATTGGATCTCGTTAAATGACAATGTGTTGGCAATTTTATCATGAGCCGCATGCATATAACAATTCTAGAATATGTGTTACTGAAGACTGAGTATAGTGGATTCTTCTCAATCTCCCCGAGCTGCTTGAAATAAATGATGGTTCCAGTTGCATTTGAACTGCTGCAAGTCATAGCCAACCGAAAACAATTTTAAAGGCAGGAGTCTGCAGTTGAGCAGTTCGATTCAGAAATGGTTTTCGACAGATTGTTAAATTCATTTAGCAAAATTGGTTTATATTATCTCCATACTTTGTGCGACTGAATTATGCACCTTGTTGAATGATGAAATCAATAGCTGAAGAACACCTGCCATGATATCTGTAAAAGAAACACAAGTCATTCATTAGATGATCGCATGAATGAAGGTGAGCGGTTAATGTCACCTTACTGTTTTTTTATCGACTCAAGCAAAAGTGCTTCGTTGCAGAAATATAAGCATGCGAATAGTATTTCAATTCAGGGTGAACTTGAATTTTATCAAACAGCAATATCTGCTTTGGAGGAATCAGATTTGTAGCACCAAATAGATAACTAACATTCAGTATAGCTTGGTAATGGAGGCGACATAATTGTGTCAGATTAAATTTTGAATATATGAATCAGGAAACGGTTGCTATATGATAATAAATAATTTTAAATAATGTAACAGAAAGAAAACTACGTATGAAATTTCAACGAGTTCACCTTCCCATCTTAATTGAATGAATTTTTCGTTCATAGTTTCATGGTTTACATGAACATCTCTACGATGTACAACTTCATTCTTTGTTTCAACTTTTCATAGGCGTTATGTTTTATTGATACTTACCAAACATATTCAGAAATACCGGAGAATTTTCATGTTCCTGTGAAAAAAGGCAAATGGTATCGGGATCGATCCCAAAACTACTGTGCAGATCCTGTAGTCAAACCTCAGGGTCGACCAGTCTGTCGTAAGTATTAATAAAAAATATTCATATTTGAGAAATGTTCACAATTTTTAAATCACTATCTCTCTATCGTCATTCTCTCATTACTGAAATTCGTGATCACAGACAACTTGTGACGTTATTTCCCTCCATTGACCTCGGGCTATATTTACAAAACCGCAGATCGAACTCCGGTGGCCTTTCGGATCTGATCAGTCCATCTGATTGGTGAGGGCCCTCTAGACGTTCGTCCTGTATTTCCTGACACTATCACTACTCGATATATATTTAATCTCTTTCAGTTCATTTTCACATTCCACGGTGAGCGGTGTTGGCGAACAGGTGGCGAGGGGTCGATTTGACTAGGCGGTGTAACTGGTATCCGTCAGGAGGAAGATGTCCGGCCTGGCTGAACGTGGGCGGCGCTCTTCGTGAGGATCAACGCTGGAGCAAAAATTTCTACGCATGGTGTCGTTGACGAGGGTGACTCCCTGGTTAGTCGGTGTAAACGGTATCCGTCAGCAGGGATATCCTAAATCTTCGGCATCTAAGTAACGAATTGTGTCCACAGAAAGACAGGTTCATAGCTATGTACCGAATGAAGCAGCACTGCGTTACCTTATGGATCCTGGAAACAGTAAATGGAGTCGTAAGACTCATCACGACAAAGATGTTGAAAGACAACAACAACAGTAGAACAAAGGCAAACATCAAGATGAAGAGGCGTATGGAAGAAATTAAGGACCTCGTCAAAATTAAAAGGATCACATTCATTCATTTTCAAACAGGCCCTAGTAGAGGTGAAACTTACCTACCGCGTATTCCGCGTATTCACAACCATTTTGTGACAATCACTTGAAACCAACGGTTTTCTTTCATATTCGTAAGACTTAAAATCTGAAGTTTCTTTTATGTATATGGGTACAGCCCAACTGAACCGCTACTGTTTATAATTTACATAAATGGTCTACCATTATCATTGTATTATCACTAGTTACGTTGATGACACCAACATCTCAATTTCTAATATAAGTTGAACTGATATAATTCACCAAACTGATAAATGCTTCATTGATGCACATAATTGTGCATCAATGAAGCAGTTACATTAGTTACATTAAATACATCTAACGCAAGTTAAGTATTATTTCCTACCAAACAATCAGAAACAAGCAGTTTTACTCTTGAAAATAACATTGTAGAACAGGTTCCTGGGCCTTCAAATAGATGGAAAATACATACAAATAAAGTATGTTGAAGATTAACCAGTATGAGTCATGGAATTAAGGCTATTACAATCATAGTATAGGAATAATGATACTCTGAAAATATGCAAATTGTGAATCACTCATTATATTTGGAATAATTGTCTGAGGAGGCAATTTTAGGGTCCAATCAGTCTTTTCAGCTCAAAAAAAATATAAGAACTAATCAACAGAACTCATGCAGAGCCGAATTAAGAAATATAAATATGATGACTGTATATGCTTTATATTTATTTATGAATGTTCATGTTTTTTCAAAAACAGAAATATGTGTGATACGGGAATTGGTCACAATTATAATAGTATAGCACAACATTTTTTTTAAATCCGTATCATAGGTTAACTTTGATTGGAAATATCGCTTTTATATTATGTATATTAAGATATTCATCAAAGTACCTAATTATACTAAATGCTGTGATAGTTTATATCGATTTGAGAAAATTGTTGAGATAATGTTGATTCAGTTGATAGCTTACAACTTTGGGGATTACTTTGGTTTTGGAAATTTGTTCATAGCTAGTTCAAGTTCATTATGTTGACGTCATTTAATCTTTCTTACTAATTGTTGCGTTAAAAACTTGAAATAAAGAAATTAACTTTTAATTATTTTTCAATAATGAGTAAGAGTTCATCAATGTCAAAATCAGCATATTTCAAATATGTGGTGTATTTACTCAAATGAATTTTAAAGAATCACAAGGCATAAACCAAATAATATTGATTTTAATGCCGCATTATATATATATATATATATATATATATATATATATATATATATATATATATATATATATATATATATATACAGGGTCACTCACGGTGGATGGTAGGTTAGACGTTTACGGAGAATGGGACATGAGATTATTCTGAAAATTTGGTTTCATGGATAACTGATTTTGCTCTATCGATTTAAAATAATAGTGGCGCTGCGGCGTTGCCGCTTATACTAAAAAGTAGCAGCAACTGTGAAATTTCAAATGAGACACCCTATATATTATTCCATTTTTTGCTTTTTTACCATTTTCCAATTGTTTTTGAATGATACTTCCCTATACCTATCTCCAGAGGTTTTCGAGAAATTAAATGATTTCCTTATTTTTTTTGTGCAAAACATAGCTTCAATTAAATGTTCAGTACTAAGGTATTCAGATTCGTAGGATGCTGAAATTTTAGGTGTAGTTTACCAAGTTCCGACGTATTAGGAATTTTCTAAGGACTTTGTTCTCCATTATACAGGGTCCTCCAAATTTTGCGATTTTAACGATAAATACAAAAATAGTGAAAAGTGCATTTTTTCAAATGTAATACCCTGTATATTATTGAATATCTCGAAAGAAAATTGAAATTTCTTTCAAACGATGTATCATGTTTTTATACCTTAAATGTCAGATTTCCGAAATAAAAGCAAGTTTCTATGAAAATCGGATTATTTAGCCTTATTTTGTATTAGGTAGCTGTGAAATGTCAAGAAAGATGTCATTATGAAATTTCAACAATTAGTCCATCAACAATGAAACGTTCGCGCGTTCATTAACGAAAATTTGATTTGAAAACAATCAAAATGGAAGGCAATAACTATTCTCATGAAGTTTTGATGAATTTATTTATTGTACATGGTCAATTTGACCAAATAATAGCAAGAACATGCAGAAAATCCAATGAAATGTATACCTATTGACAACCCATAAACTAGGGAAAAATTGTACGTTTACAAAATAATTTTATCTGGATGGGGCACCAGCTCATCGCACTGGCGAAGTAACAACTGAGTTGTTCCAAATGTTCGATGATCGCTAGTTTAGGCGTTTAGGACCATGGAATTGGCCTGCGAAATCACCCGACCTAACGCCAATTGATTTTTACTTGTGGGGTACTTTGAAAAAAAAAGTTTACATTACATCAGTAGCCAGTAAACAAGACCTTCGCCAACGAGTGATCAGTTCCATCGAGGAGCTAAATGCCAATGAGATAAGGAGGGCCACAAATCATTACATCAAGTATCCGCATTTTGAAATGTTTGGAAACCAACGGCAGTCATTTTGAACACTTATTATGATCGTTTTCTCAACTATAAAAAGTAAATACTTATGTCATTGTATTAACATTGACAACAATTGACCATGTACAATAAATAACTTCATCAAAACGTCATGAGAATAGTTATTGCCTTCCATTTTGATTGTTTTCAAATCAAATTTTCGTTAATAAACGCGCGAACGTTTTATTGTTGATGGACTAATTGTCAAATTTGCATAATGACATCTTTCTTGACATTTCATAGCTACCTAATACAAAATATGGCTAAATAATCTTATTTTTATAGAAACTTGCTTTTATTTCGGAAACCTGACGTTTTAGGTATAGGAACATGATATATCATTTGAAAGAGATTTCAATTTTATTTCGAGATATTCAATAATATACAGGGTATTACATTTGAAAAAATGCATTTCTTACTATTTTTGTATTTATCGTTAAAATCGCAAAATTTGGAGGACCCTGTATAATGGAGAACAAAGTCCTTAGAAAATTCCTAATACGTCGGAACTTGGTAAACTACGCCTGAAATTTCAGCATCCTACGAATCAGAATACCTTAGTACTGAACATTAAATTGAAGCTATGTTTTGCACAAAAAAATAAGGAAATCATTTAATTTCTCGAAAACCTCTGGAGATAGGTATAGGGAAGTAGCATACAAAATCATTTAAAATTTCACAGTTGCTGCTACTTTTTAGTATAAGCGGCAACGCCGCAGCGCCACTATTATTTTAGATCGATAGAGCAAAATCAATCATCCATGAAACCAAATTTTCAGAATAATCTCATATCCCGTTCTCCGCAAACGTCTAACCTACCATCCACCGTGAGTGACCCTGTATATATATATATATATATATATATATATATATATATATATATATATATATATATATATATATGCATGCACCTTAAATCGTGATTAATTTTAGTTGTACGTAGTAATAATTGTATTCAGCAACAACTCTATTCCTAAATATGTACTGTATTTTTTGAAACATGAGAATTTGTCCTGAGAGAAAACCGAGTTTCACGTACCTCTGCATGAATTTTCAATTTCGTTTCTCGAAGAGGTGAGAATTGATCTCCATTGGAGGGATGAAGATAAAATAGAATAATTTAGGAAAACAAATTAAACAATAAGATGAAAGTAGTAAAATTTTAAAGGGAAGCAATATATACGAAGCTGTGTCGAGTTGTAAAAAGACCTTTGAAGGGGCGCAAGTAGGTCACTCGTCTCCGAAAGGTTGGGGACAATATCCAGACTGAGATCTATTATCTCGGGATACAAACTACTCACCAAATAAAATGAAGTATTGTATATACTAATAGAAAAAATTATTACGATGAAAGAGCACCTAAATTTATTTCTCCACAACCTAGTTTCAGTTTATGCGTTTGTTTATCTATATTTGACTGTTCACTATTTGAAACTAAGTATAGAGGCTACAGATGAACATTTTTGTTTTTTCGAATATGTAAACGATTTATTTATTGATCGAGATTTGTTAATTCAACTTTTTTCTATCTCAAGGTATATTATATAGTAAAACAATGGTGAATAAGAATAAATAACACGATTATTAGACAAAGTACGCATGACGCAGTATTCGGTAAAACTTCATCTTCAGATGCTGAGTGCAAGATTATTAAATTTCTTGGTTATATTCAATACAAGAAATAAATAAGTGAGAAACTGGGTAGAAATATTTGTATTCTCTCTTTTTACCCAATTTGTTACTTATTAATTTCTTTTAGTGACTGTATACATGAAATGCAATCATTTTGCACTCAGCATCATGTATAGGGAAAAGTCGGGGTATACTGAGCACCAATGGAAATTCTTAATGGCTCCACAATTACTACTATGAAAAACACAGAATTGGTCTGAATACCTCAAATTATCAGTTATAATAATATTCTTCTGCCCTGATTTACGTTTCTGACTTGTGATTTTTTGAAATTTTCAAACTTATCAGCTGGTGTATTTGCGCGGTTTTGCTCACCCTTTGGGGTAAAACGGCGCATAGTTTGGGAAAACTTCGCATATAAAAAAAATATAAAAAATAAAACGAAATACTTGAATTACACAAAAAAATAACAATGATTAGTTGAGTTTCCTTGTATTTAATGACATAAATCAGAAAATATTTTCCAAGTAGGAACATTCAAAACTGCTAAATTCTCGTTTCATTTCTGCATATGGATTGTTTGTGAAAAAATTGCAAGAAAAGTTTTCTGTGATATTCCAGATGTGCCCATCTTCCGCAAAATATGCATCGAAATCATATCTCTTCATTACGACTGAACTTTTTTAATTTTGTTTAATTTTATTTTTTTACTGCAAAATTGTATGCCATTTTGCTAAGGCCAAAGGGGACAACCCAAAACAAAAATTGTATCAAGGAATTTACTAAATCTTGTTCTTGTTGCACAGAGAATGTAGATTTGTCATCTTAACCATCTCCTCGAAGTTTCGATTCTGGAATGCTGAAGTCTTGTTGAAGGTTTAAGATTCTAAGATATGATCTAATGAGGGGTTATACCGCGCATAACCTCGCGTTATAGCCCCACAGGTAACCAACAAGAAATGATCGAAAGAGCAAACTTTCATTTTCTTCGATAACACGCTCAAATGGAAACTTAGTTACTGCAGATCTAACACAAATGAAAAATTACCTAAAGAACTAACAAGATTTACTTCCATTCATGTGGATAAAAGTTATAGCAAGAGCACGTGGTTGAAATGAGCTCTATCTGCAATAATGCAGTGTAGGTAGGTATTTAACCCTTCGACGGTGTGGTGGGGAATCATATACCCCACAGGTACTATTTACTGTTACTTCTTTTATATAACTTTAGCTATTGTATCATAGAGCGCAGTAGCTGTTCATTATGTATCATCAAGTAGTTTAGCGTTTAGCAAATCAGTTTGCATTGAAGTGTTGGCAAGTTACAAACTATGAACGTCAGTTTGGGTGTAACATACCCCACCACACAGTTAGTGTTACAAAAGTAATACGGTAAGTTAAACGCAATTTTTTTTATTATTTATGTAATTCCTGGTATTTATTCTACTATTTTTTTTGTTTTAAACTTAAAGATGTCTTACGAAAAAGAGCAGGCGCATCTTTTACGCCTATGGCAAGAGGTTCAGCTGGAGCCTGAAGATGAATTTGGAGATGATTAGTCAGATGAATAGCAAGATGTTGTGGAGGAGGTGGCAATGAATGATGATCATGAAACGTTCATTCATGAGTATGAAGATGAGGCAGAAGTAGCGGATAATGATGGCGAGGACAGGAACGAGCTACTATCAGATAATCAAAACGTTCTTTCGTGATAAGAATAGCGACAAGTGGATGTTTGCATATTTGTATGGAACATGCTAATTTTCTATGTTCAAATTGTTGTCTTACTGAACCTTTGTTACTTTTTTGTCTTACAACATTTTCATATTCTGTTTTCTGTATTTTATTTTTTATAATGTTGTTGACAGATTTACGAAGTTTCTCATAAATAAGGCTTAAAATGTTATTGTCATTCCATTTTGAAATGAATAAGATTTTTGGAAGAGGTGAAATGTTGGTTTTCCCAAATTGTGCCCTATATACCTTTTTTCTGTAAGGCTGGATGGAAACATATTTTTTATTATGCTACTCATATCCCTAGTATGTCGTTAACGATAACAAATATCAGAATATATTAGTATAAATATATATGCACACTTTTTTTATATATGGGTATGTCATACCCCACCACACTGTTCTTGTAAGTATTTTGCACCACACGGTTGAAGGGTTAAGGTGTCGAACACTAGAGGGCTACACAATCAAAATTTCGAATAGAGGCATTACAGAGCCCTAGCGCGAAATTGCCCCGTGCGCGGTATTCCCCCACTTTCCCCTACTTTGTTTAATGAACGTGTAAATTTTTGTTATTAAACATTTTCTTATTATGATTGTTAATAAACCTTATTAATTTACATCTTATTAGTCCCAAGTATATTAGGGGAGAAGTGGCATGAAGGAGTCACTTACATTATTTTGGTAGTTTATGAACGGATTTTGTTGGTAATTTTATTTTTAAGTGGCAACACTGATTTCCTGTCACCCACAAACATTTGACAGTCCGTCGAAACCAACGGACGCCGGCACATCCGGTCAAAGTTTTTGGCACCAAAAAGTATGTATTTTGCTTCAGTTAACTTGTTTTTTGGTATTTTATTGTAAATAAATACAGGTAAGATTGAGTTTGTTCATACATTTGGCCTTGGAGCTGCGTGAAAACTATGCCGCAAAAGTTTTGATATTGTTTTCATTTTGAAGGTTATATTTTTTCAAAGAATAAGTTATAAAAGAGCCGGGTGAATGGGCCTTGAAACAGTTGACTCTTTCATAACCGTCTCTTTCATAACCAGGGATTTAAATTGAGTAAATAATATGAAATATTAAAAAATATGCATTTTTTTCTCATATTATTATTACCATCTCCCCATTTAACCTCTACCCCTACTATTGCGATTTCGAGTACTTCTAGGCAACAAATTATATCATCGGAAATGATGAGACCATTTTCTAAAGCAGGGCCAAGATAAAGCACGACGCGCTCTACGTCTACCGTCGTGACTGTCACTCTCGAAAAAAAAAATTTATAAGAGAAAGAGGGTAATGTAAAGAACACAAAAATTATTATTCGAAAAAATTTCCACAAAACAGTCCATAAAAACACTTAATAAAAACTCCGTAATGCAACATGACTAAATCGTATTTGCTGAAGTGAGAAAAAGGTTGCTCGGAGCTGAAGAAAATCGGAAACAAATGAAAATGGCGATAATCATATGAAAAAAGTGATCAAGATTGCAATTTCAGTGCAAAATTTGATTTGTCTGATTGGGTTCCTAAAAAGTCTGAATATATAATAGGTATGACAGAGTAATATTTTAATATTGAAGCGTTTGTTAGAAATACTTCAAATGACTAATACAATCAAAAATTTCATTAGTTTAAAAAAAATTACTAGAATTATCTTCCTGTTTTTTTGTAATAGTGCAATTATTATTATTTTGCATAATTTTCACAATTCCACTTTATAATTCATACTGGCTCTTTCATAAACTTCAGTAGCTCTTTCAATACCAAAATGTTATGAAAGATCCAAAAGATACATTTTTTTTAAATCAATAATTCGTTGATTTTTTCATATTGGTAAAGGTTTTTTCGTGAGAAATTGTCTACTTAAATAAATGAATACCAATTGAAGAAAAAAAAATTATCATTTCTTTCATCAAAAGTATATTTTTTTGCTCAGTTTGGTAAACTGGCTCTTTCATGCCACTTCTCCCCTATATATTCATACATTTTTGTAGAATCATTTACACTGTGCCTTCATTGAGTAAGTCCAAATAATTCTATGTCACGAAATTCGTGACTTTCCCGATACTCTTGAAATATTAGAAACAGAACTATTTCATGTTGCTTTTAGTTGAAAAGTCGCCTCACAAACCTGTCTAAAAATTGCTTAAAAATATTATTAATAAAATACCATGAATGTCCAATCTACTATACGGCCATCCTTTCTTGAAATGCCTGATATTCAAATACTGAAACGTACATTTTATTGACTTTCGCATAAAAAGTTTAATTTTATGTTACACTACCTATAATAAAATACCCACGATGTATTTCATATTTCAATACATTTGATAGGGCGAGGCTTAAAAATTTATGTTTATTCCATGTGCTACGAAATAGAAATTCAATCGATAGCATCTTACCTACATATTGACTACAACTGAAGCGAATCTAGGAAATAATTTAGGTTTAAATGAAAATCCACTTTTGATATGATTTTTTTATTTTACATAATTTATGTATGATTATCATTCAATAATACTTTCGAATTTGATAAAATGAGGTTAGGAATAGCGTCTAGCACATTTCTCGAATATGCGTAATGATTCAACTTCCTAACTTAGATATCAGTAGAAAAAAAAAAAAATATATATATATATATATATATATATATATATATATATATATATACAGGGTGTCCCACCAGGAACTGCATCGATAGATATATGGAAAACTAAACATAGGAAATATCTGAAAATTTGGCTATGTACTAATGTCGATGGGGGACATCCGGCTAAAATATTTTCAAGGTGATGGCACTTCCGGTTATACCGGAAATAGATATCAGCTTGCTTATTTCAAATAGGACACCCTATATATTATTACATTTTTCAATTCTTCACAAAATTCTAGATAGATTTTATACATTATGTCCTATACCTATCTTCAACTGTTTCGGAAATATTTGAATTTATTTGTCAAAAATTACGTATGCAGATCGAGTAATAATCATATTTTTCTTTAAAAAAAAACGGCATTACTGCCCAATAAAGACAAATTTCCTAATAGAGGTGGTTCTGTTTTAGCGTAAGATGAATAGTAATTTGACATTTAATATACAGGGTGCTCAGGAAAGTATTACAAAAATGGATGTTGAAAAACTACAAAAAGTCAATTTTTTCAAATGAATACCTACAACTTTTATTAGTTTATTCGATTCAGTATCAAAAATAAGGGCTACTTTGTATAAGGTCGCCTATTCCTTAATGTTATAGTTTTCGAAATATTTGCAAATTAATGGTTTCTGGTTAAAAAAAAAAGATTTCCTGAAATTTTGTAATAGTAGGCGTGTGATGCCATATTTGTCTCGGCCAGGTTACCATGGAAACAAATTCCAAAGAGATGTCATTATTCGAAAAATTATTATATATATAGTAACACAGTCATGCCAAGTCGTTTGAATTATATAAACGAAGATTACCTGAATTTGTTTATTATTTATGGAGAGTGTAAAAGAGTGAAATCAAGAACCTGTGATATTTTTGCTGCTCGGTATCCGCAAAAAACCAAGCCATCACCAAATAGGTAACGTTAAAAATATAATACAAAATTTTATAAATGTTGGATCTGTCAAAGCAATACTGCTTGGTTTTGCGGATACCGAGCAGCAAAAGTATCACATATTCTTGTTATCTTTTATTACACTCTCCATAAATAATAAACAAATTCAGGTAATCTTCCGTTTATATATATAGATTTTATATATTATGTCCTATACCTATCTTCAACTGTTTCGGAAATATTTGAATTTATTTGTCAAAAATTACGTATGCAGATCGAGTAATAATCATATTTTTCTTTAAAAAAAAACGGCATTACTGCCCAATAAAGACAAATTTCCTAATAGAGGTGGTTCTGTTTTAGCGTAAGATGAATAGTAATTTGACATTTAATATACAGGGTGCTCAGGAAAGTATTACAAAAATGGATGTTGAAAAACTACAAAAAGTCAATTTTTTCAAATGAATACCTACAACTTTTATTAGTTTATTCGATTCAGTATCAAAAATAAGGGCTACTTTGTATAAGGTCGCCTATTCCTTAATGTTATAGTTTTCGAAATATTTGCAAATTAATGGTTTCTGGTTAAAAAAAAAAGATTTCCTGAAATTTTGTAATAGTAGGCGTGTGATGCCATATTTGTTCTCGGCCAGGTTACCATGGAAACAAATTCCAAAGAGATGTCATTATTCGAAAAATTATTATATATAGTAACACAGTCATGCCAAGTCGTTTGAATTATATAAACGAAGATTACCTGAATTTGTTTATTATTTATGGAGAGTGTAATAGAGTGATATCAAGAACATGTGATATTTTTGCTGCTCGGTATCCGCAAAAAACCAAGCCATCACCAAATAGGTACCGTTAAAAATATAATACAAAATTTTATAAATGTTGGATCTGTCAAAAGCAATACTTGCTTGGTTTTTGCGGATACCGAGCAGCAAAAGTATCACATATTCTTGTTATCTTTTTATTACACTCTCCATAAATAATAAACAAATTCAGGTAATCTTCGTTTATATAATTCAAACGACTTGGCATGACTGTGTTACTATATATAATAATTTTTCGAATAATGACATCTCTTTGGAATTTGTTTCCATGGTGACCTGGCCGAGAACAAATATGGCATCACACGCCTACTATTACAAAATTTCAGGAAATCATTTTTTTAGTCAGAAACCATTAATTTGCAAATATTTCGAAAACTATAACATTTAGGAATAGGCGACCTTATACAAAGTAGCCCTTATTTTTGATACTGAATCGAATAAAATAATAAAAGTTGTAGGTATTCTTATGAAAAAATTGACTTTTTGTAGTTTTTCAACATCCATTTTTGTAATACTTTCCTGAGCACCCTGTATATTAAATGTCAAAATACTATTCATCTTACGCTAAAACAGAACCACCTCTATTAGGAAATTTATCTTTATTGGGCAGTAATGCCGTTTTTTTTTGAAGAAAAATATGATTATTACTCAATCTGCATACGTAATTTTTGACAAATAAATTCAAATATTTCCGAAACTGTTGAAGACAGGTATAGGATATTATATATAAAATCTATCTAGAATTTTGTGAAGAATCGAAAAATGTAATAATATATAGGGTGTCCCATTTGAAATAAGCAAGCTGATACCTACTTCCGGTATAACCGGAAGTGCCATCACCTTGAAAATATTTTAGCCGGATGTCTTCCATCGACATTAGTACACAGCTCAATTTTCAGATATTTCCTATGTTAAGTTTTCCATGTATCCATCGATGCAGTTCCTGGTGGGACACCCTGTATATATATATATATATATATATATAAATAAATAAATATATATATATATATATATATATATATATATATATATATATATATATATATATATATATAGGAAGTTCGGCACATGAAGCACGATATTAAAATCACATTTTGTTCCAGAAAAAAGAGAAATATTTCTGCTTCATCAAATAACTAACTACAATAAGGGCTGAAGTAAGGAAGAGGTGCCAGACGTGCATTAGGAACAAGGGAGAACAGATCGATCAAAATTTATAACTAGAGAACAGTTATATATCTAATTTTTGTTAGTACTTCAACTGTTGTTCAAATACACGATCATAAATATGAAATTGTTATTCTAAATAAGTCCGAACGTTTTTCGTCTTTCTGAAGGTATATCCGTAATTTGAAGCAGAAATGTTTTTTTCTTATCAATGTGTAGCATACCGTTGAGAAGTTTATTAAGTGAAGAAGTTTTTAAAGGAGAGTGAAGCTCTCAATTGTTACTTTTTTCAACATTGAATTTTTGAGTTGATTCATTTTCACAAAATCACTAATTTTGTGGAATAACAATCTTGGTACCAACATTTGTAATAAAAACATGTAACTATTTGAACTAGCACGCATTACAGAATATTCAGTTGAAAAAATTGGGCTTTTACAGGTATTAATAAAAAACTTATGAGGGTTTAAAGGCGGAATTTTGGAAAATTTGAGAAGAAGTATTTGAAAAATTATATCTCCTTAATCGTGAGTCTAAGGACCCAGGGTCCAAAAAGAAAAGGTAGCAAAAATATATTTATATTCACAAAGACTACCATCATAGCCCAGATTGAGTTTGCAAATTGAAGAAAATATTCGTCTCTTATACAGTACCTTTCTAGGAACTTCTGTTATGGTTGTTAGTGGTAATGGCTGCGAATAATGAACATTAAGGGCAGGT
>JARQZK010003015.1:0-10000 GCA_030704885.1 Cynegetis impunctata | reverse complement strand
TATAAACAACGTCAGTTTTTTTTGTTTTCGAGTTCGCTCTAACGACGACCATGGATGAAATTAATGAAATTGAGGAACAAAATCAAATTCCTTTAGAAATATTAGGAGAATCATGTGCAGTGCAGTGAGTGTTGATTAACTGCCGAAAATAACTCAAGAGCGATATCAAAAAGAATATGAATATTTTGAAATGTGGCGTAAAAGCAAGAATGTAAAGTTGGTTATTGAAGATATATTATTAGCCTATGCGAAATGAAAATCAGAGGTTTATTCTCCCAACTCGCTCTGGAACAAGATTTCAATGTTGTTATTGTAAGCAGAATGATGTTTTGAAATAAATATTTGAACGAGTGATTTCTTAACGACCGCCGGCCGTTATGAAATTATAACGGCCGGCGGCCAATAATACTGACTTTGCAATTGTCATCTGAATACCGTTAAATCAAAATAACAGTATGGGATTACGAAAAATTATTACCGGTACGAAAAGCATTGTTGCTGTGTTTGTAATATAAGAGAGATTTAAGTTTTTTACTTGAATTTCCGAAGAAAGTGAGGCTGTAATATTCGACATTAATTTTAGTAAGGGGGTACACCTGGCTAATCGCATTTTTGAAAAACTTTCTATCTATCATAATTATTGTCTATTATTATGGGGTCATAATTATCATTTACGGCAATTTGTTCACTTATATTTTTCTCAATGTTAAAATTGGTGTTTGAAAGTGGAATATATACTGAACGATGTTACCATACTATTGAAGAGTTCTACACAATTTGTCAATTTCTTGTTATCGATATAATGGAGAAACATAGTTAGTTTGCCTTTAGCATCTGAAGAAGGTGAAGTTTCACCGAAACGTACGTTATGCGTTATTTCATTTAATGAATGTGGAAATTTTTATTATTAAACATTGTTTTAATATGTTTATTATAATTTACACCATGTATCGGCCCAATAAATCAAATCATTGCATCTTAGTCACTATTGCAAAAAGTACATGCACAGTTTGAGACTAATGTCCTACATAATGCGCCGTGGAATTTTGGATTTCAAAAAGCAGTTTTGCCGCTACATGATATGATTTTCTTGAGATTTTGATGAGGTAAAATACGTCTTCTTATTGTGACACGAAAATATTGCCTGTTTGTCTAATTGGATGTTGGAATTCAGAGTGTTGTCTTATAATTTCTCTCCTCCCGAAAATAATTCCGTTTTTCATTGGCTTTACCGACACCAAAGAAAAATAATTATTATCATTATACGCGTAATTGGCATATTCGCCTTCAGGTTCAAAGTCAAAGATTTATTACGTAAAAACGAAATTTGCCAAACGAAGACTTATAACTTCAATCAAGGTAACGCTATGCCAAATGAGCTCTACAATTTATCGCTCCCTTTGGTGAAATTAAACGCTCCCCAAAACTTAAAGAAATTTATTCCTTTCATTCGCGTTTCACGAAAAAAATTATTTTAATTAACGTATTTATATTTTCCCTCAGGCCGCAATAAGAACATTTGTTTGTTTCATAAGTCTACGAGGCAATTTTGAAGGATCGCTCAGCTATCTCCATTTACGGTCTGGGGTTACGATTCCATTGCTTTTTCTGCTAAGAACTGTGAATGACTTGAAGCAGCGTTTTCCAAACTTTTTTGACCGCGGCCCGGTATGAGATATTGAAATTATTTGCGAGCCACCTTATGACAAAAAAAAACATTTTTTCATACAACAAATTTTATTTTTTAATGAAAATCAAGTTATTTGTTTGTTTATTTCATATACCAAAATTGCAAAATAATTATATAACAGAAACATAAGTTATTAAAAAAATATCCATTATCTTCATTTGAAGCTCTAGAAAATGAAGTAAGCTTTGTTTTACATATTTTGTCCTTATTGCGAAGAATGATGTTTGTTTGTCATCAAACATCAATTTCAAATTAGGAAGTAATGATGTTACCTCATTTATTCTCAAAGTAGGTTCGACATCGAATCTGCTTCGATACTTATTTTTCAAATACACCAAAGCTGAGAACGCAGCTTTCTTCTTCTTGGAGTGCCTATCCTCTGTGGACGTTGGCTATCACATTGGTCCAAATCAGTCTGTTCACCGCCGCTCTGAATAGTGCTGTTGACGTCATTCCGGTCCATGTTCGCAGATTTCGCAGCCATGATATTCGTCTGCGTCCTGCTGACCTTCGGCCCTCTATTTTTCCCCGCAGGATAAGTTGAAGAAGGCGGTATTTTTCACCTCGCATGACATGCCCAAAGTTTCCATTTTTCTGCGTTTGACATTTGGTAGGAATTCTAGTTGTCCAACGATGCGTTGCAATACTGTGTCGTTTGATACGTGGTGTATCCATGGGATTCTTAGCATGTGGCGATAGCACCACATCTCAAACGCATCTATGCGTTTAGATGAGGTATCAGTAAGGGTCCACGCTTCTGCCCCGTATAGGAGGGTTGAGAGTACATAGCATTTTAAAATTCTTATTCTGGTATGGATGTTGAGAGATAGGCTGCATAGTATGTTACGCATCTTGTTGAATGTACATCTTGCTTTTTCGGCATCTTATTTCTCGAGAGTGATCCCAATCCTTATTCAAGGTACAGCCCAGGTATGAAACTGTCTCGGCTACTGTGAGAGCCACATTGCTGGCGGTAAACTGTAAATTTCCAATGGTATTTTTACTGACAATTAGTATGTGTGTCTTCTTACAGTTTATGTTCATACCATATCTCTTGCATGCGGTCTCTACACGGTCTATAAGTCTCTGAAGTCCTTCAGCCGTGTCTGCTGAAAGGACGGTATCATCAGCATATCTTATGTTGTTTATTATTTCCCCGTTTATTACAACTCCATCCTCCATGTTCTCCAATGCCTCTTTAAATAGGTGTTCCGAGTATACGTTGAATAGAAGACTGTATACAACCTTGGCGCACTCCTCTCCTTATATTAAACTCTTCCGATGTTTCGTTTTCGACCTGTACAATGGCTTTTTGTTGTAGGTATAGCTTTGATATTATATCTGTGTCTCTGTCGTCGATTCCTTATTCACGTAGGATTGAGATGAGTTTACCGTGTTGGACTTTTCGAAATCTATGAAGCATGCAAAGACGTCTGCGTTGACGTCCCTTGCTCGTTGGATCAGGACCTGTATGGAGAACAAGGCCTCTCGAGTGCCGAGTCCTTTCCTGAAACCAAATTGTGTATCGCTTATTCTCTCGTCGAGTCTTCTATATACACGTGCTTGGATGATATTAAGGAACGCTTTTAGGATATTACTCATCAAGCTGATTATTCTGTGGTCAGAGCATTTAGTTGCATTTGCCTTTTTGGGGAGCGGGCAGCTTTACACGTATAAATGGTGACAAAAGGCATTAAAAATTGTATTCCTTTTTCACTTACATCCAAGCGTAATTCCTTATGACAGCGCAACCAAAAATTAATTAGTGTTACAGTTTCAAACACTTTCTTAAGATCGGTATCGCATGAAATTTCAATTAAATTATCAACTACTTATTCACTAAAAAAGCATTTCTTCCTTTTCAATTTCAACAGAAAAAAGATCTTTAATACACATATTATTTGAAGGAATATTCGCAAAGTAGTCTTCAAAACTATTTATTAGCTCCGAAAGATGGGTTTCCATAAATTTATGTAATATTTCAAACGATTTAAAATTTCCTTTTGAAAGTCGTTATTTAGGAAATATTTAAACTAAAGCCTTGCAAATTTAAATTCAATTCATTGAATGTAGAACATATGTCGTACAAATTAGTTACTTTTATCAACCACCCGAAATCGTGGAATATATCTTCAAATGGACAAATAGAGTATTTTCTAGATGGTGAGTGTTTTTCAGAGATAATCAAGGCTTCCTCTTTTATCTCAAATAGATATTTTAAAACGTTTCCTCTTGAGAGCCATCTTGAATTACAAAACAAAAGGAGGTGTTTATGGGGTCTCCATTTTCTTACATGATTTATACTGATTTTTCAGAGGCATTTGATAGACTAGATCATGGCATCCTACTTCGAAAGCTCAGTTGGTTTGGACTATCACACAAATTTGAAACCTTCTTCTTATCTTACCTATTCTCAAGACAACTGTAAGTTCAGTATAATGGATTTAAGTCATCAAAATTCATTGCAGAGTCAGGAGTTCCACAGGAGTTTGTCTTGGGCCCGCTTTTGTTCAATATTTTTGTGAATGACATTTGTTGCAATATGAAATGTAATGATCTTCTCTATGCGGATGACTGTAAATTATTTCATAAAATTTCAACAGTGAGTGATTGCTGCATTCTCCAGGAGGATATTTCAAATTTGAATCGGTGGTGCGAAGAAAATTTTTTAACACTGAATATGCAATATAATGTCTTTTACTCGGAAAAAAAACTTAATTAGTTACGATTATAACTTAAATAGTGATATAGTAAACAGATGTACTGAATTTAGGGATTTGGGTGTAATCTTTGATACAAAAACAACTCTTGTTTGGAATCCGGGATACGCGTTATATGTAAAGAGTATTGGAATCGGTTCAGAGACGTTTTTTAAAGTATTTATGGTTTAGCTCTGATGGAGTTTATCCGGAACGAGGTATTTCTTATGACTTGTTAAATACCAGATTCAGTGTTCCATTACTTGAAACTCGTAGAATATATTTGGGAATTATGGTTTTATACAAAATGTTTAGTGCTTCCATTGGCTGTTCATTTCCACTTTCTCTTATAAATTTGCACGTTCCGAGATTGACTAGTCGGGACATGAATGTTTTTTATCCACCTCTAGCCCGTACAAATGTCCTTGCCTTTTCTCCACTTCACAAAATTTTTAGTGATTTCGAGTCTTTTCATGGAGTCATTGACATATTTGCGAACAGGCCTGGTGATGTAAGCTTGTGGTGTGACTCTGTGAGTGAGTCTTCTCTTTTCTTCAGTAAGAGTTTTTTATTTTTGTTTGCTCACAGAGTTGCATCATTTACTATGTTTCTGAAATATTGTTTTTGATTTTTGCTTGTTTTTATTCTGATATAATTTGTATTCATTTTATTGTATTTTTCCCACTCTATAATTGGCGGAAGCTGTTGAGTGGTGTTGTTCCAAATAAAATAGATAAAATATATAAATAAAATAATTCGGTACAATGTCTGCTATTTAATGGACGAGATTTTATGTAATTACAAACTTGACACATTCTTCCAAAGTCATGTTTAACTTTAAAGACATGCGTTTTACCGCCAGCGCTTGCTTAAGGATACTACAGTGCACCCATACACAATTAATTGCTAATTCTTGAATTTTTTCAAACAAACCTTCATGACAGCCTGCCATTGCACGTGCTCCATCGCTACTCAGAACCACACTTCATCCAATCAATACCGTGACTAATGACAAAATCATTCTATCTATACGGGGGCCGGATTACATCGCCACACGACAGAACACCAACAAGGTCGGTGTTGCCACGTTTTAATACGAACATAAATGCCGTACTGAAAAGATGCATAATTATGAATTTCCCAAAGAAGTTTGATTTGACTATTTGACATAAGTTAGGTTATATTATTGTTGATTCACGATTTCTAAATGCAAATTGCTGTACTGAATAAGATACAACTGGGGAAGAATATTAATATGGAAATAAAAACCCTAATTCATGGAAAATTATAGCCAATGACTAATACAGATAAATGTAACAACGAGGCCTAAAAACTTCAACTGCTCCTGATAAAAAAACACGAAGTATTGTAAAGTCCTCCTGATAAAAAAACACGAAGTATTGTTGTCGACATAATAAACCGAATGAATAAATGCAAGTTGAGAAGTAGTGTGCAGCACGGAACCAGAATATGTGTTCAAAAACTGGGGTACTACAATCTCTTCATGTAATAAGTAAGCGAAATATGAAAGAAAACTTAAATTGAATCATATACCTAATGGAAATCAGAATTGTGATATTGTTAACTGGAAATCACCATATAAACTTTCAAGTAATCCTGAGAAAAAGCACCATGTATTGTTGTCCTAATAATAAATAGAATGAGTAAAAAATATAATGACTAATAGAAATATAAAGGAAAATATAAATTAAATCTAATAATGGATACTAGAAGCCAATATTGTAAACTGGAAATTGCCATATAAACTTAACAAACAAGCAAAATGAAATTTCCAGTATTGGAATGAATAAAAGCAAATAGTGTAAAGCACGGAATTAGAATATGTGTTCATAATTTGAATTCATAGTTTTGAACTTTGATCTAAGTGTTCAGTTATAAGTTATAATGGAAACCAAAGGCCAATATTGTTAACTGGAAACTACCATTTTAAATATAATCAAAGGACAATTCTCAAGCAATATATAAGAATTATCTACCGAATGTATTGTTGCAGTAGAGTAAATGAATAAAAGCAAGTAGTTTAAATTACTAAAACTATTCTAACTTCCCACTCTTAGGAATTATCACCAATAATACATATAAGGATAATCTAATATTTTTTGTAGCATTATAAATGCCTTCTTGAAACATTGGATCAATCATAGAGGTTATAATATTCAGTATATCAAAAGAAAGAAGTATGAAATTGAAAGTGTCTGATACCTAGTACCATATTCATTTCTTCAATCTGCTAATTGTATAGCTAATAATCAATATTTTATGAAAGAGATATAGTTAATTGGATAATCGTGATGATACAATATTCTAACTTTGGAGAATATTCGTAATCAAATGTTAGTGAGTATTTACAGTGTGAGAAAGTTATACTTTACCTAAATCTGAATATAGTTATGCAGTTTCTATTACTCCATGTATAAATCTCTGAAAATTAATTTCTATTACTTGATAATTATCGTAACATCCTACAATACCAAACTTATCGAACATTATGTGATCAATATATAATATAAATATTTATATATATATATTTATATATATATATTTATATATATATATATATATATATATATATATATATATATATATATATATATATACATATATATATATAAATGCTTCAGTTGAAAATGTGCGAATTAGTTTTTATTTGTTTCGAATATTCAGGTTTTCCCATCCTGAAGAAATTAATTCTTTGTATTCAAATCATGGTGTCAGAAGTGAATATAAAGTTTAACAAACTGTAGATCAATTTAGCTGCATGTGGAAAATGAAGAAATGAGATTTAAATTCATTTATAAACACTTAATTTCAAAATAATTTTTTGTTTCAAATGTTCAGTGCATCACAGTGAACAATAAATGAAATTTGACAAATATTACTTGAATAAACTAAAACAAAAATAATTAGTCATTCACGTATGTATAATGACCATCCTTGGTAATGGGTTAAAAGCTCAAAAAAAAATATTTCCAGTAAATATACCAATTTTAGTGGAATCAAGTGTTATTATATAGTCGATTTTTAATTTCAAAAAAGATATGACTGAGGTCAACTGACACAGTGGTTTAAGTCAGAGAAGAGGTAGTGTCCAGTTCCTACTCAGATAAAAACAGCCAAAAACAACTTACCAAACTAAGTAAACCAAAATCTGCAAAATGAAACTGTTTCTAAACTGTGTGGCAGGTTGATTGAAAAACCTGCCTGTTACTAAAAATGAGATATAAATTCACAAGGAGAATATACATAAATTTAAAATAGGATGGGGATGGGAGTAAACAATGCTAACTGTAATTATATATTTTTTATCTCAGTAGAATTTATAAAATATATATATTAATACAGATTGATTCTAAGAACACCTGCAGATTCTTGTACAGGAGAATATAGTGAAGTACCTAATTGATATTACAAATTAGGATGGAAATTAACATTCAATATCAAATTCACATTCTCATCGTTACTATTAAATATCAAAATTCATTATCAATATGAAGGAACAGTATCATTCAGATTATTGTATCAAAACACTGAAAGTTTCCTGTGAAGATATATATAGAATATAATGTATGTAATGTATGTACTTTCATTACGAACTGAAGAATTTTTGAGTATAATGGACAAAACTGAGTACTTACCAGCAAAACTGAAAGAAACAACATGAAATAAAAGAAGAATTAATATGAATACTCTGCTTGAATGGTTTGAACGTAATAAGTTATATTATATTTTTTGAATTTTCCTGACTTATAACAGCTATCCTAAAAGTGCGGTGGACTTTTGAGAGTCTGGTTTTTTTGATAAAATCTCTGTTTTCCTGATTATATAATTGAATATTTCAGTTTTTACCTAGCTATACAGTCAAGATTTATTTCATATTCTTGATGTTATGATAAACTGTTATTTTGGTTGTGCAAACAAACATCATTTGTTATTATTATTTTAATAGTATCTCTGGTTGTTACATGAAAGAAAATACAATAATCTAGAATCTCTGGATGATAGCCCAGGTTCAGATTCCGATAAAAGTGGAACATTTTTCGTTGGAATAGCATTGGACTCTACGTTTTCGGTTAGCTGAAAATTGCACATCATTAGTTGGTATAATTCTATATGGAAAAATCCACAACCTTACTGCAGGGAAAATAATTATTCTCAGTAAACTGTAAGGAACAACTCTCTTATGTTCAGACATTTTTTTTCAATCTTCAAGTTATGAATCCACACCTTTCTTCTGTCCATCATTTCCCAACTTTGTTTGGAATGCAACTTTGAATTGTCCAGCTTTCGGAAAGGTATGTAAGCTATATTCGGTTTTTTTTTGCCCAAGATGAACAATAGAATACACAACAATAGTGGGTATACCCAATAGTGATTCATCTCTTCTGAACGTATGTAAACGATCCAAAATACAATTAAAACTCAACAATTTCATATAAAATACACGTAAACAGATGTAAACAAAGCAATCTATCTCCTATGCTCTAGTAATATTCGACACCGGTAGGGGGCGTATCGCTTATTATGTTTGACTAACACGGTAATAAAAAAAGATTCATTGGTGCCGTGGGTAGAAACAGTTTCATATAATATTTATATTTCATATATATATATATATATATATATATATATATATATGTATATAATTTTTTTTTGAGACGTCTATTTCTTTTGATCTTTGTTAACATGAGGAGTCTTTGTAATAAAGTTATTATATATATATATATTTATATATATCTATATATATATATATATATATATATATATATATTATATATATATAATATATATATATATATATATATATATATATATATATATATATGAATTAATGTATTTCATGTAAGAGAATTCGAACAAATGATCTATTTCTACTAAGCAAACTTGTTCATGTTATAAACAAAGACTTATCACATGAAAACTTATGCAAATTAGACTGCATTTTAATAAACTTTTAATAACTTACTTACCTGCAATCTTATATCACAATATTCTCCCTAATTAATATATCATTAACGGAGAGATCACATAATCATCTGTAGGTATGATGTATGAACAGGTTTAGGACGCGCGACATTATTGAATTATCTACGTTCGTGTCGCTTATTTCGAACAGAAACCTATATACATAACATATATTATATATATATCATATATATATATATATATATTATATATATATATATATAATATAATATTATAATATGTTTTTATCAATCACATATCTAGCAATTTTAAAAAAATCGTGGTCTAGCAGTCTGAGACGGAAATAATTAATATTATTTTCGGGGAAAATACTACAAAAAACACTTGGAATATTATGGACCAATTATTGGTTGTTAGTATCATACACGCCCCTAATAGGCTAAACTTCTGATATGTTGTTAGGTAATTATCTCGACAAATCCATTGCCCAAAATTTTCATAGTGTTGTTGTGCATGAAGAACAGGTCAAATATCAGCTTATTTAGTCTAAATGCCAATATGAACATAATATATACCAGACAATAAACAGTATTTTTTGAAATTCGTGCTTCTAGGAGATATAAAAAATAACGTTAATTTCATGGAAGTATCGTATCTTTTGTAATTT
>JARQZK010003014.1:217500-218831 GCA_030704885.1 Cynegetis impunctata | reverse complement strand
CCTCAAGAAGACGCCGAAGCAGCCGTCAATAGCCAACGCCGAAAATAAATCCTTCATTTTTTCGACTTAGGGATGGAGGAGTTACTACCCATAAAGGTGCAGGTATATATAATAAACTGCAAGTCTACCCACTGTTATTCTAAGAAACCTATTTTTAGACTTATAGATAAAGTTTCACATTATAACCATTGCATTAGCCTTCAATCACTTCTAAGCTTACTCTTGAAGAGAACACATCCTCTTATTATTTCATTTAGTATATTAGAACTTCACCATTATTGTAATAATTGAAATAAACAGTTTTTTTAAAAAACCCTCTTGGTGTCTCACGATACATATTCTCTGTTTTATTTTTTCCTTAAATTTTTCGTATAATCAAAACGATATCCTTACTCTTGGAACATGACTCACGTTTTCGTAAGATTTTCAATAATGAAAAAATTTCTTATACATATATATATATATATATATATATATATATATATATATATATATATATATATATATATATATATATTTTATATATAATAATATATTATATATATATATATATTAATAATATAATATATATATATATATATATATATATATATATACATATATATTATATATATATAATATATTATATATATAATATTATATATATATATATTATATTTTTTGTGAGAGAAAAAAATCAATGAAAAATTAATGAGTGGTTTAACAATTTTGACAAAGTCTCGACTTGTATAATATTTTGAATATAGATTAGTCTAATCTGTTATTTCTTTAGTGAAAAAAACATAAGAGAGGAGATTAAGGTTTTGGGTTAGAGGGTTGAGGGGGGAGAGAGTGGATAAGGAACAGGATCTTCACTCTACGAAATAAACTACAAGTTCCACAGTTGAGTATTGAATATCATAAGTCTCAAGACAGTGGTTTTATCGATGGCTATGATGAGGACGTTGATAGAATTTTCGATGCTAACTGAAGTTATAAGTTGAAGATTTATGATGAGGATATTAAGAATTGAGACGAATTTTCTGTTAAATGGACACTTCCACACTTCCAAATTGAAATAAATTTGGTCTTGGACCGAGTATTATATATAAATATATCCATATATTTATATATATTAATATTATATATATATATACTTATATAATATATATATATATAATATATATAATACATTTTTAGTTGAAACAGTATTTTCATAAAAGAGGAGATAAGGTATTGGTTAGATGACTGTTAATGGTAAGGACCATTGACTCGTGGATTAAGTCTGCGAATACACTCTAATTTCAGTAGAGTATTGAAGTTATATTTACCAGATTTTTTTTTTGAGAATT
>JARQZK010003014.1:117500-212500 GCA_030704885.1 Cynegetis impunctata | reverse complement strand
CACTGCTCCGCCACTGTGTGCAAACATTAACTGAACCGGAGAAAACCTAGAACTCTTATTCACCGTGTTGTTCAGGCCCCATACAATATCTGGTAATTTCTCGTCCCAAGTTGCCTCAGATTCAGCACTCGCCTCAATTGCATTGAGCAGTGTACGATTCTGACGCTCAACCTGACCATTCGCCCTGGGTGTCGCAATAGCGTTCAACACGTGTTTCACACCCTTTTCCGCCATGAACTCAGCAAACACCTTGCTGGTGAACGCCAACCCTCGGTCCGAGATAATTCGCCTAGGATATCCAAACTCACCAAACGCCTCACGTAATATACGCACTGCCTCGGTAGAACGCAACGTTCTCGTCGGCTTCGCCAATGTATACTTTGTAAATGCATCTATCGCCATGAGCACATACTGATTTCCTCGCCTGCTTTTGCAAAATGGTCCCACGTGATCGATATGCACGGTATGCATAGGAATCGCGACCTTTTCTATTGGATGCAATCGCCCATCCGCACGCCCATGATCACCTTTTGCAAATGCACATTGGAGACAAGCCGCCACATATTTTCTCACAAAACGCCCCATTTTTGGAAACCAATACGTTTGTTTAATCAACGTCAAACATTTTTCGAAACCTGGATGACCTATATCGTCATGATGTTTTCGCGTCAGGTTGAACTTAGCCATCGCAGGAACATACAACCGATCGCCTAACAAGGTCTTTCGATACAAACGTCCGCCTACAACCTTATAAACCGCCTTGATGCCCTTATCTGCGGTGCCTTGGTTCAGGGTATCAACAAGACGCTGCGCCTTTTCGTCCTGTAATTGCACTGTCAAGAATCAATCTTCCTCAGATACTGTCACCATGCCAACGTTCACCGGATTTCGGCTTAATGCATCCACATGTCGCATCCTTTCGCCAGGTCGATACTCCAACTCCATATCGTATTCTTGGAGGATGAGCCACCATCTGGCTACCCTGGGCACCAAATCACGTTTCACCATGGTGGCCCGTACTGCTGAACAATCAGTAACTACTTTGAAATGAATACCAAGTAGATACACCCTAAACCTTTTCACCGATTCAACAATCGCCAACGTTTCAAGTTCATAACTATGCCACGCCTGTTCTGCCATAGTCGTCGCCCGGCTATAGTAAAACACTGGCTGTAGAGCACCCTTGTTCGCCTGTTTCTGCAACAAGATACCGGCCACAGAAATTTTACTGGCATCCGTGTGCAACTCAGTCTCCGCCTGACTGTTATATAATGCCAACACTGGTCGCTGACACAACAACCTTTTGAGATTTTCAAAAGCTAACTGTTCAGGTTCATCCCAACGCCGTTCAACGCCCTTTTTGGTTAGATTTGTCAATGGTTTCGCCAACCCCGAAAAGCCATTAATGAACTTACGGAAATAACTCGCCAAACCTAGAAATTGCCATACTGTATGCACGTTAACAGGTGTTGGAAAATCTTTGACCGCCAGAATTTTCCTCACGCCTGGTCGAACTGCAGAAGCGCTCACCTCGTATCCTAGATATTCGATCGACTCCTCCAGAAAGCTACATTTCGCCAGATTGAGTTTAACACCAGCCTCAGCTACAAGTTTAAGAACTCGCTCCAGCAACGCCAGACCTTCACTCACCGATGCTGATGGTATCAACAAATCATCCATGTACGCCAAAACAGTGTCATTCTGCATGCCTTTCAACATTTTGTTCACCACCCTCATGAACACCGCCGGGCTATTCGCCAACCCGAATGGGACTCGACGAAACTCATAGTGACCCTCTGGAGTAACAAACGCCGTCTTGTGTACAGAGTCTTCATGCACTGGAAGCTGATGATAACCTTGCGCCATGTCTAAACAAGTAAACCAACATTTTCCTGCCAATTTATCCAATTGATCATCGACCAATGGAAGAGGATATCGATCTTTCACCGTGATAGCATTTAATGACCTATAATTTACACACATTCTAATATCTCCATTTTTCTTTGGAATAAGTACAATAGGACTAGCATACTCTGATTCACTCTCCCTAATAACACCCGCATTCAACAGATCTTGCACCTTCTTTCTCACCTTATCCCTCTCGCTATACGCCAACCTATATGGTCTGTAAACAACTGGCTTATCAGTTGTAAGATTTATTTTCAATTCGCCTAAATTTGTGAACCCAATATCGGTCTCATTTGAAGCAAAACAACACGCCATTTTACCCAAAATCTCCCACAGCCGCTTCTTGTTTTCATCACCTATTTTGCCCACTTTGATTTCCTTGAAATTCAATTTTAACGACAAATCCTTACAGACTGTGTTCACCTAACTTGAGGTAGCTCGCCAAGTTTGGTTGCCCTTGCAGCAACGTCCCCTGCCCGCCATTCCATCGCCTTTTCGCCTACATTCGTCAGGGTTAGAAATCTCGAATCGTCCGTCAACGTCTGATTCGCCACGGCTATAACGGCACCATTGACCTCGTACCGTTTCGCCTCCACCCAGAAACTGCCTTCTTGTGCTGGGGGTTCCATCACAATGAGAGCTTCTTTTGTTTCGCCTGGCTCAATGATGGTGTGGCTGAGCATTAATACACGCCGTGTCAAATTGGAGGCCGCCTCATCCTCGCCTAAACGGATCTTCTCAATCATCTCCTCAACCTCTTCGGATCTGGATAGCATTGCCTTGCCACCTTTCACCTGAAGGTTGACACCAGTGGTAGCTAACGCCGGTTGACCTAAAAGAAGATCCGCCCCGCCAATATCACAATTGACAATATAAGCATTGATGTCAAGTGGAACATTATCCACAGTGACGGATAATTTCGCCTTACCCTTCACCGTGCACAACCCTCCACCCACACCCCACAATATAATGCCTGAGGTTGGTTCCCTCTTAAAAGTACCTAACGCCTGGAAACTTTCTTCGGTAATGACATTTGACTCACTACCAGTATCTATATACGCCTTAAGAAACCTACCATCCGCAATATACGCCCTCTTACGGTAACAATTATCCTTAGCCTCAATTAGTCTTACCTGGAACTTCTTACCGTCACCAGAGGAAGTAGAAGGTCGTCGCCTGCAATCCTTCCTGCTGTGACCCACGCCTCCACACAACATGCAGCGCTCTGCCTTTGGCTTGGGACAGTCCTTGCTCAGGTGCGTCCCCATCTGCTGGCAGTTGTAGCACCTGAACCTCGCCTCGCCGGGTGCAACCGCCTTGGATTGCGGATATTCCTTCCGGAACACCTTGTTGGACGCTTGTTCCACAACAGGATACCGCCTTTTCAAGTCGGAACTCGCCTGGTCCTGGTACTTGTCGAAAGATGACAAAAACCCAGCGTACAGATCGCTGCAATCCTTGCACTTAAACGCCCTAGCATTACCCTGCAACGCCTTGGGCAAACCCTGAATCAAACATGACAACGCCTTGTCACCCACTAGCTCACACCTTGCTATGAGTGCCATCTTGTCATGATAGTACCGGGCCATTGTCTCGCCTTCTTTCTTGCTACGCCTGAGCATCTCGGTCAGTGACTCAGCGTAGTCCTGCTGTCTAGGAAACGCCTTCTCTAAACTTACCTTCCATTCCTCCCAAGAGAGATCGTACTTGTCCAATCGATGGTACCACCTCCTTGCTGCGCCTTGCAATTTGGCTTGCATAAAATATGCCCTCTCATAATCAGACCATCCATGAATACGCCCTAGCTGGTCGATCTTACTGAGCCACCGGATGACATTGCACTCCTGGTCATCGGGATCAAATTCTTCCAGGATCTCGCCTCCTGCTCTCGCCCTCGATGGTACGCCCCTACTGCTGGATGACCCTGCCTCTCTGCCGGCAGTAGACGTAGATGCGCCGTCATCAGTAGATACCACCTTCGCCTGGATCTGCTGAATCGCCTTTTCAGTCTCCACCGCCATCAAATCATGGATAGTTTTCGCCAAACCACCCCGCAACAACTTCAGCAAGTTTTCGCCGTCTTGCCCTCCCTCATCGTCCATCGGTTCGTAGTCCAACGTGAGAGAGTCGTTGCTATCACTAGGATTCGCCATTCCTACAATACCAACAATCCTTCACAACAAGAAATTTAAGTCACAATGGCAACGCCGCAATTTCACAGGTCGCTTCACTACACCGATCGTACTGCGACTGTCATGCGCCCACATGCAACTAACTAGCGCCGCCTACCCAAGCCAAGCCAACTTAAATTAATTACGATCTACGCTACAAAAATTTAACACATTCAGTACTTACGACCTTTTTTATTCGCCACTGAGAATTCGCCAATAACAATAAATAATTCACTAAACGCCTTTAGCTTATTTATTGCTAATATCGCCGATCGCCAGATAACACCGTCACCAAATGTTGTTAACTACACTTCACAATACGCCTTGCACATAGGTCTCTATCCCGCTTCTGAACTATTCCACCAACTTTTTAAGAAAACACGGAGTTACTAATAAAATAAAAACTATTTATTCGTCAAGAGAAGTAGAACAATGAAAAATGAATAACGCCGAGACACCAGCCGATACACCGTGACCGTCGCTCTCCGCTCTCCCTTCTATTCTGTCTCGCTCCACCCACGCCTGCCCGAAGCTCTCTCTGCGCATATATTAATTCTCCTTTGTCACCGCCGTCGTCTCTCTATCGCCAGTGACGTAGATAGAAAATTCCGCCTTACAATATATATATATATATATATATATATATATATATATATATATATATATATATATATATATATATATATATATATATATATATATATATATATATATATATATATATATATATATATATATATATATATATATATATATATTTGTGAGAGAAAAAAAAATCATGAAAAATAAATGAGTGGTTTTATTTCAACAATTTTGACAAGTCTCAACTTGTATAATAATTTGAATATTGAAGATTAGTCATAATCTGTTATTTCTTCAGTTGAAAAACATAAGAAAGGAGATAAGGTTTTTGGTTAGAGGGTTGAGGGGGGAGAGAGTGGATAAGGAACAGGATCTTCACTATACGAATAAACTACAAGTTCACAGTTGAGTATTGAAGTTTGAAGTATCATAATGTCTCAAGACAGTGGTTTTATCGATGACTATGATGAGGACGTTGATGGAATTTTCGATGCTGAACTGAATCGTATAGTGAAGATGTACGATGAGGATATTAAGAAATGGACACTTCCAAAATTAAATAAATTGTGGTCTTGGACCGAGTATTCTACATATTGACTGTGGTATAAGTTCAGTCCGAAACTTTATACCTTCAATCAAGTTCACCTGTAACGAAGCTGTAATTTCCTTCGATAACTGGGAATGGGATACCTTCATTTCAAAACTTCAAAATGAGGATGCCAATAATAATTCTGGTGTTGAAATAGTGCGATCATGGAAGAATTCAACGTTGAGCATATCCAAGTGGGGTAATTTTCTATTCTTCAGTAACGATGACGTAGAGAAAATCATTCAATTGAACGGTATAATCTCTAGTAGAATCGAGATGTTAAAAAATCAAAAGTTTCCATACTACTATAGGAATTTTCTGGAAGTCATCAGGGAAGCATCTAGGAACGGAAGTGATAAATCATCTGAAGAACTCATAACTGAATTCTGTAAAATTAGTTCTTCAGTGAACAGTTACATCATATTAGAATGTTTGTTGTATAACAAGAATAAAATATTAAATGATGTAGACAAGGAAAATTTTGTATAATAAAAAATATATATGAAATTGATGTTTATTTCACTCTTTTTGAAAAAATTATCATTTTGAACACCTCTCATGAATTAAGTATATAATATATATAAATATATATATATATATATATATATATATATATATATATATATATATATATATATATATATATTTATATAATACATTTTAAGTCGAAAAAGTATTACATAAAAGAGGAGATAAGATATTGGTTAGATGACTGTTCATGGATAAGAACCATGACTCGTGGATTAAGTCTGCGAATACACTCTTACTTCAGTAGAGTATTGAAGCTTATGTTTCACCAGGTTATTTTTTCTAAGAATTTTTGTATAAGAAATACAAGAGACTGTTAATTTTTATAAAATTTTATATCAATCAAACTCTATGTATAATAGTGTTCGGAACAATCCTACGCTCGATTTCTTTAATAATTATCATGAGAAAGTTTTTACACTGTTCAAATTCACACTATTTTTTCGGGTACATAGTTAAATTAATATGATGAAATAAGCATGTAGATAACGTGAGGAATTGACCTTGTTCTAATTTATGTACTATTCTAATGAACAATAGGATATTTTATTATGAGATATTCAGCAGAATAATTAATTTTTAGTACATATGAATGAAGATAACATCAAATCTCGATCTTATATAAGAATCATTGAGAGGGAAAACGAAACATTATTAATTGAAAAACATGAGTAAGTTTGAAAAAATTTATTAATCGTACTTGTAAGTAACAGTGTTCTTGTTTTAGATTCCATTGAACAAGAAATCTATATAAATAATATTTACCTAGTTTTTAATAAGTTTAAATATTGTAGCTGGATGGGTTTTTCCGGTTTCCAATGTTCCCTTGGATACGATGGAATATTCTCCTGTTGTAATCTCCCCTATATAAGGTCTGTATTCTTCAGTCACTCTCTTCGGTAAAAAGACATTGTAGTCACCCAAGTCTAGAAGTACTGACTCTCCGAACTGAGACGTAATTATTTTTGCCTCGTATATTCTGTAGGGCTCCTCGATAATCAGATCGGATAGCTTCTTCTTTGGTTTCCTCTCTAGGAAAGAAACTTTGTTGAATTTTCCTAATAAATACATCTCTAAAACAAATTAAAAAAATATTAAATATCGTTCTGAAGTATAGCTCAAAAATAAAAACTTACTTTATTTTCACTAAGACAGGAGGACACACCCAAACGGTTAGATCGAAAGTTTAACGATGCTGCTTCAAATGAAGTTGAAGTTAGAAAGACAGAAAGACACACCCAAACGGTTAGATCGAAAGTTTAACGATGCTGCTTCAAATGAAGTTGAAGTTGGAATGAAATTAATAAGAAAAATTTCAACAATTATTAGAAGGAAGTTTTTAGTGGAGGAGGGATTTTGCACACGGCTAACGGTTAGAAAATGTGGAATAAGCATGTAGATAACGTTTGTGAAATTCCTTTGTTGTTTTTAAAGGAGGTCGTACACAGTCAATCTCGATCGAGATCGGTGATCCAGATTGATAATGTACGAGTTAGATTGGCGGATCTGGTCTCAAAATGATGAAATCCTGATCGGGATCGAGATTGACTATGTATGGACCCCCTTAGAAATATAACATGATTCATAAAACGCTGACGCTGAGATTCTTCAGTCGAACGAAATAATGACCTTGTATCTAATTAATTCATTTACTTACGGAAGAATAAAATTTCAGCTCTAGGTCGAACGGAGAATTTGCTGATGCGCGGATTTTCGCTTGAACGCGATTATATTTAATATATCAAAATGGAAATGAATTTTTGAGAAAATAACTATTTTTTAATTAACTATGTATTTAATTTGATATCAAAATCTACGAAGACTGCTTCCTATATACCAAAAGAATTTCTGTTCCGCCATCTTGAATATATATATATATATATATATATATATATATATATATATATATTTATATATATTTATATATATATATATATAAAAATATATAAATATATATATATATATATATATATATATATATATATATATATTATATATATATATATATATATATATATATATATCTCTATGAGGTAGGAGAACCTCAGTTATTTTTTCTGTGTAACAAATACAAGTGTCTCTTTATTTTTTTTTTCTAAAATTTCATATAAGTCAAACGCTTTGATATTTCACCCTGTAGTGACAAGGGAGTAACTGTTTTATTTTTTCCTTAATTTTCGTATGAGTTTAACGAGAGATTATATTTAATATATCAAAATGTAAATGAATTTTTAAGAAAATAACTATTTTTTAATTAACTATGTATTTAATTTGATATCCAAATCTACGAAGACTGCTTCCTATATACCAAAAGAATTTCTGTTCCCCTACGGTCTCATATATCATATAATTTCAATCTCCTGAACACACATGAAGACTCCTGGGGGTCCCAGTGCCCTCCATGAAGAATCCTGGGGACTCCGGTGCCCCCATGAAAACTCCCGAGGGCCTCATTTCTACATATCATATAATTTCAATCTCCTGAACCCACATGAAAACTCCTGGAGCTTCGAACGATCTTACAGATCACTGTATAATCGTCATTCAGAACCTGGTCAACAGATGGTGGATCGTGTATGACAGGTCACTGTATTCTCACCATTCAGAATCTCACCAACAGAGGGGAGGGCGTTGCAATCGCATTCAAAATTTAAATGTTTAACGAATTACAGTTCTATGCTCTGAGATATCTATGATTCAGGATGACATTTGACAGTTACGAATAACAGATCGGATGACGTATGACAGATCTATGGTTTGAGATATCTATGATTCAAGATTAACGTTACGGAATCCTCTGCGCAAGTTAGTTATATCACTCGCTTAATCCTAATTATAACAATGGGTTGACGGACGACCGGTCTGAGTACTAGACTATGGTGCAGTAATTCTGCGGTTCGAATCCCAGACACCGACACAGCTTTTTTCATTTATTAATATTTCAGCTAGGGCCCCCGGGCAGGATAAATGAGAAGGAGCGAGAGGACCCCCATGAGAGAGAGATAGTCAGGGCCCCTCAGTCCAGGGCCCCCCAGGCCAGGATCGAGGAGAAGGAACCCTCATCTTAGATGACAGAGGACTCCCAGGCCCCATGACGTCATAACATCCATCTTGAATATCGATTTGACGTAGACGGAAAGGTCCCCCCACCTCGATGGCCGCCATTGTGGATCAGTTCTCTCTTACTGTTAACTACTGACGCGGGTGATTTGGTTTTGAAGAAACACATAGAGCATGGGAAAAAGAATGCATACTAACGATCGGTTGATATTCAAAATGAAGTTATCGGCATTTGTGGAGAGGTCATTAGGCCAGATACTATGAAGAAAGTAAAAGCAACAGAAGCATATAGTGTGTAAGCGGACGAAACACCTGATCAACTATTATCGATAGGTCGCGATATTTTGATGAGAAAACCAACGACATCCAAGAAATGTTTGTCGGATTTGTTGAGCTGAAAGGTCTGGATGCGAAATCTATTGCATATAGCATCGATGAGTTTCTGACAAAAGAAGACCCTAATTCAAATAAATGCGTCGGTTTTGGATTTGACGGTTGTTCGACAATGTCCGGAAAAGACTCCGGGGCACAAAAATTACAGCCAAAAAATATACGAAAACTTCTTTAATTGCTCGTCTCACAAGCTGAATCTGGTAATCAATGATCTCAATACTCTTTCTGAAATTCAAAATGCCATGGGAACCACGAAAGATATTAGATTTTTTCGGAAATCAGTTTTGAGAAGGAAGTTGATCTAACCGTTATTGATGTCCTAAAAGAGGCAAAAGACTTTCCTGAAACAGGAAAATCGTTGAAAATTTTGATCGCTCTACCGTGCGCAACGTGTACGGTAGTGCGATAGTTTAGCAGCCTCTGGAAACTGAAAACCTGGTTAAGAAGCACTATGGGGAATATCGCCTCAATGGTCTGGCCATGATAAGTGTGCACAGAAAACATATTAACCCTCTCGCTCACCTTGTCCTTAATTGAGGACAACCTACGTTTCCGTAGGGTAACTGTGACAACAGTGTAGCGCTCTACTGTTTATTTTTTTTTTTGGTTATATTCGTTAGACCACGTGTTTGAAAACTGTTTGTTCACGTTCACAATAAATGTAGACTTGTTCCAAAGTAATTGTGTTTGGTGATTTTTGTGCATATTGTAATCAGCGATTTTTGAAAGTGTGGTGTCCTAATTTGAGGACATTGTGAGCTAGCGGTAAACGCAACATCTAGGTAAATATAACAGCACTTTTATTTTATTTCTGCAAAAGTTAAGGTTTATACATTTTAGTACTCTTTTTACCCTCTGAACATATTTCTGAAAATGTGTTGTCTTCCATCAGCTCATGATGTCCTCAATTGGGGACATGTCATAGTGCCCATCAGCTCATGATGTCCTCAATTGGGGACATGTCATAGTGCCCAAACGGAGCATTTTGAAAATCTGAATTTAACATCACAAATTTTCAAAAAATCATAAGTTGCATCACAGTAAATTTCAGATTTTTCGCTCCAATAGTTTTAATTCGTGACCGAGAGGGTTAATGAAAACTTACAATATTTTCATGATAAAGTGGTCGAAAAGATTACAAAAAACCCACGAAGATTGTGTTTTAATTAACATAATAAAAAAAAATCTCTCTCCATCACTTCATTATTAAAATTTTGTAACTCTCAATGGACAATTTGATTGCCTCCAAATTCTTTTAATTCTATTATTATTTTATCCTATATTTTGTCCCAAATTTTTTTTTTTAATTATTAATAACTGTATTCAAAATTCATACTCTTCCCATCCTCCATATATCAACCATGTATAAATATACTATTTGCTTACAACATTTTATAGTTGTATTGATAAAAATAAACAGTATTACATATATCAGCAATTTATGAGAATAAGTCATTACTACATTACTCTCATACCAATATCTACATTCAGCAAAAATATTTGTGTCATGATTTATTTCGACAGATTTTTTAGACTTTTATAGTTGCTACCATTTGATCTATCATAAAAGCTGTAGAATGCATAATGAATAATTTTTTTTCAGATTTAGAAAATATTCTTCAATATTTCAAGAATATAAAAGAACTTGCAATGTCACACATTTTTAGTATTCTACTTTTCTTTAACACTAAAACTATTTCTGAACTTTTACAACATAAATTTCAGTTTAATGTTTAATTTTCTTTCACATTGTTCACACATATTAAGGATTGTTTAACTCTAAACAGTATTCTTTGACTTTAATAATTTTACCAGAAATTCTTAAACATTAACATATTGTACTCTATACAATCAGTATTCAAATATTACTAAATATACTCGTATGTTAGATTTGAAGTGAAATTCTAACGATAGCCAATCAACGTAGAGAATTATTCGACAAAAATTACAATTATGGACACCGCAAACGCTTGCGTCGGACTTAGTCTTAACTTCGACTGAGGACTTTGATTTCTTTGCATGAATCTCTAATGGGGGCAACTGCCCCCCCTTGGCGACGCCCTAAATTCGTGAAAATATTGATAATTTCAAATGGCTTTTCATATTTCAAGCAAACGCGAGCAAATTTTTTTTATGACAAAAATATTGTATAAAATTCAATTTGTCATGCATCCAAGAATGTAGCGGTCGAAAAAATATGGGTTATCAGAGTATGAAGAACCTTTAATATTTTCAAAAAACAGTCAGCAAACAAAGTATGTCATACTGAAAAGTATTAAAATTCAGTGGAACTGGAAATAACGTCAGTTTCTATAGATATCTACCATTGTTAGAAGCTGAAAATAAAATTTGTGAAATAGCAAAAACAAAAATTTGTGTGATGAGATGAAGGATCTCCCTGCTGAAATTTGGAGCATTCAACGAGGAAATGACGCCCATAGTTTTGTCGTATATCTTTAATATTGAGACCACATTAAATGGAATAACAAGTAATTAATTCGCTCGGTCATATTTAGCACTATTATTGGAACCTTTGAAGTTATTCGAAATTGTATTATAGGTTGATGTATTATTTGATTTATTGACTCTTACTGAACCTTTTTTTATTCCTAGTGTTTACTGCTGAAAAAGAAACGGGGTTCGACGCGTCAATGTCATCGTTTTCCGTGATTATGTGCTCTCTCACCTTCTACGTTCTGTCCTGAGTTTTAAAATCAGTAAAATCACCGATCATTGACAAGTGACAACCTACTCCTAACCTAACTTCAAGAATCAGAATACAGAACTTAACTTCTACTCCTAATATAATTCTATCAGACAGGAGAAATAGGCTTCAGTCTGGGAAAGTCAAAAGTTTGTTGTTTCTCAACACTAATACAGGAAGCTAATGACGGATGGGAAATTTCCATATAGAATGTGTTTTTATTTATTATAATGTAGTTTGTATTTTCACCACACCAAAGAATCATGTACCTGAATTTTATTTGATTTTTTCACGCATTTTGATGAATAGTTAATTTTTTTACATTTTTAGTTTTCTGTAGGTACCTTGAATACATTTATATATATAGGTATATATATATATATATATTTATTTATAAAAATATATATATATATATATATATATATATATATATATATATTTATTCGAATTGTTGTTGCCTGTGAACTATTTCTAATCTTTTGATAATTATTAGCAATAAAAGGCTTGTTGAATCTCAAAAAACTCGATTTTATTAAAAAGTTGAGATTCAACAAGCCTGTTATTGCTAATAATTATCAAAAGATTATATATATATATATATATATATATATATATTATATATATATATATATATATATATATATATATATATATATATATATATATATATATATATATATATATAATACATATTCGTATGTTTTGTACCTGATTTATTTATTGAATATGATAAAACTTTATTTGCTTGATTGGACAACCATCCGTTGACATTAACTGATCATTACTGGGATACATCTTCTGGAAATACTTCAAATTTCCCGCTAACTAAATACAATCCATGATAACCTCAAGTTCTGTGATGAAAACAATATTCATAGAACAAAGTAATAGTATGCAGTTTATTGTGTAGATGGTCACGCAACCAAGCACATAGATAAAAGATCCAACAAACAAACAACAACAACAATTTTTTGTTTCATGCTGACAGTGACTTCCAACCAAGTTTCAGTCGCAGCGCGCGCATCGACGGTATTTTGGAGTGGGTTATTTGGCTAATCGGTAACGCGACGGAGCGTTATCAAAAAATACCGCTCCAAAATAACGTTACACGAATAACGACCTATCACTAGTGTCAACTGATGCTGTCATTAAAATGACATTTACATTAATGACTTTAACCTTTGTTATGATTTTACTCATTGAACGTTATCGTGCAACAAGCATTATCAAGCAACATGTGTACTTTGGATTATGGTGAGTGGAGTAAAGACATTTCACGTTTCCAGCCATTCAGTTTTGGCAGTGCGGAGAATTTTTTTAGTTCAAAATCATGGACTTGTAGACAAAAGAGTCGTGACTTCAAATTCTTTGCCGAAAGTTATATCCACGATGTGTTTGCATACAAAAATGATTCTATAATCAAAGTGAAATGCTACAGAAGCCAGAAGAAGAGTGAAAGTCCACGTAGACCTCATTTACAGTTCTCCCCTTCGATGGATGCTACTATCAGGATTACGCTGGGCAGAATTTGTCGAATATAATAATAATAATAATAATTTTTATTCATCCAGAAAGACAATTTACACTGTATTGGACAAGTCAATTTTCATTTAACAATGATAACAATAATAATTTAACACTAATAAATATGCATACCTACAAAAGATAACAACAACAATAAATATGCATACTTACAAATAATAATAGATTGGAAAAAAAAAATCCCAAAATTACAACTCAATCAAAATAAAATCAAAAAATTCAAATATCAAAGCAACAATACTTAAGAAGTCTCAATTCTAGTGTTCAAATAATCACCGACACCGTAAAAGGCTTCTAGTATTAGGACATTTTTGATATATTTTTTAAATGCATATAACTTAAGTGCCCTTACCGTTGGTGGCAGGTGGTTAAAAAGTCTAATGCCCTGATACGATGGCGATGATTCATACTTAGCCAATCTGTGCATAAAATTCCTTCATTTCTAGTATCATAATGATGATAGTCAGAAAGTTTAATGAATATGTGTTCATTCTCTTTCACATATATTAAACATTTATATATATAATATATAAATATATATTTGAAAGCTTGTGTCAATTTATTGCTAGTCTCAAGTGATATTTATTATTTTTAGAGTTATATTAGTCTTCAGATCAGGATTTCTTATTTTACAATAAATGAATATACGTTTCTAAAAAATTATCTAATAACCAGATTGATTTGAGGAATAAAAGTTAACTTAATGTCAAAAATAATCCCTAGATCTTCCATTTCTTATATTGATTGTAAATTTTGGTTTTTAAGTTTATACTGATAATCCACTGAGAGATTTTCTGAAAGTACAAGAAAAAGTTCAGATAATATTTTATAAAGTATTTTAATAACTACTATATGTAACATATTGTTATCAGTAAGTTAAGTAGCTGAAGATCCATTTCACGATTGGTTCTCAAAAATCAAATGCTCTGAGTGGTAATAAGATGATTTGATTTATACTATCGAACGCCTTTCAAATATCAGTATAAATAGCTGATCTGGTATTCATTACTAGTGTTCTTTCGAACTGATACAACTGATTGAACTGATGTGATTGAAGTGAAAGTGATTTTACAATCAGAAAACATTCATTCACTGAATGCCCGAAAGAACGCGCTCACTTTCATCATAGCCATAAAGACGTTTTCGAGAGGTTATGTTATGTCAACAGACAAGATATCATTTAGTTTAGTCATATTTCGAAGTTATTTATTCAATGAGTTAAGCAGTGTAGAACAAGAAAAACTGACGAAATGGAAAAAAAATTAATATTAAATTCCCTTATAAAGCCCATTCAGTTTTGAAGCTCTAGTATTAGTAGTAGTTCGAGTAGTGAAGATAGTGAGGAAAAGTTCGGTAATTATTGAGTTTACAACAGACTGCCCCGATTTTCTTGAAATTTCGGATTTTAGCTTATTTTGACCTGAAAAAGCCGAATATGAAGTCAGATTTTGTCGCTGGGTCATCTTTTTTTTTCAAAAACTTGAGCTGACCTGACTTTTCCTAACCTTACTAACCTAACCTCCGAGTTCCTAAAAGCATAGAATTCCTGAAATATATGAATTTAATTATAAAAAAGACAATGTTTTTGATAATAAAATTAATCTATAACATGAATTCTATACTTTTATGAACTTGGAGGTTAGGTTAGTAAGGTTAGGAAAAGTCAGGTCAGCTCAAGTTTTTGAAAAAAAAAGATGACCCAGCGACAAAATCTGACTTCATATTCGGCTTTTTCAGGCCAGAATAAGCTAAAATCCGAAATTTCAAGAAAATCGGGGCAGTCTGTTGTAAACTCAATAATTACCAAAAGTTCAAATTCCGTGAAAGACATGCTAGGGTTGAGAACTATTTTGAAAATACAGTGTCCTTATATTCGGATCTTGATTATAAAAGTAACTTCCGACTGAGTAGATCTTCGTGAATAGACTATGTGATTTGATTGACTTGGGAAAATCCTATAGTGGGGGATGGCCAGAAATTGGAAAAGCAAAAGCAGTTCATATAACTTTACATTACCTAGCAAATACCAATACATTTAGAGAAGTTGCAGATAAGTTCAATATTACTCGAAGTGCCTGCCATCACACTGTTTCTATAGTAATCAATATTTTAAAAAATATGGCTGGAGATTATGTAAAATCGCCAGAAAGAAATAATTTTATTTCTATTTCCAATGCTTTTGAAGTTGATAATGGTTTACCTAATACCCTTGGAGCTATAGATGGAACCCATATTAAAATTAACAGGTCAAAAGAAAATCAAGAAGACTATTATAATAGAAAAAGATTCCATAGCATTATTTTGCAAGGTATCGTTGATAACAAAAAAAAATTTATTGACATTCATGTTGGCGAACCAGGAAGTGTTCATGATGCCAGGGTTCTGAAAAAAATCACCCATTTTCAGTTATCTTCAACAAGGAAATAAATTAAAGCCTTATTGTTTGTTAGCGGATACTGCTTATCCAGCATCTGTTTCCTGGCTAGTCCCTCCATTTAAAGACAATGGAAATTTGTCAAATTATCAAAAAAACTTTAATGTACGATTGTCAAGGAAAAAATCTGTGGTAGAACATGCATTTGGCCTTTTGAAAGGGAGATTTAAACGTTTGACTTCTTTCTCAAATAAGGACATTACATTTATTGTAAATGCGGTGGTTGCTGCAGTAGTGCTCCATAATTTATGCATAAGTTGGGATGACCTACTTGATATTGCGGATCTGGAAGAACATACAATTACAGATGATGAATGTCAACAGATGGACGAGGACGATACCCTTGGAGAGATTTAAGGATTAACAAGAAGAGAAGAACTATTCAGAAATTTATACAATTAAATTTAGGATATTTCATTTTTTGTTCTTTCACAGTTAAATTTATTAAAATCGTTTCTTGAGAGTTAGATAAAATGTTTATTTGTGCAACAACTTAGATGTATTCAAATTAATTCAATCATTCCCATGCTTTCTCAAGAATATCTTAATTTTTCAACAGTAGGATTTCATTCAAACATAAAAATTATAACTAATATATTCAGAGATTATTTTGGCTTTCAATAAAATCTATTCTGGTGTAAAAACTGTTCTTTATTTTTAAGATATATGGTTATATAAATAATATGTAATTCAAAAATAATTTTTAAAAAATAAACACCAAAAAAAAATATCACATTGACGAAGTATGAAAATTATATTATCGTGCAAATGAAAACATAATAAATGGATTTTTCTCTCCACAATACATAAGAACAAATATTTTGAATAAAAAAATTACGAATATTTCTTTCTACACAAACAAAAATATCACATTGACAAAGTATGAAAATCATATTATCATGCAAATGAAAACAAAATAAATGAATTTTTCTCTCCACAATATATAAGAACAAATATTTTTAATCAACAAACAAAAAATTACTAATATTTCTTTCTACACAAACAAAAATATCACATAAGTATGAAAATTATATTAACAAAATAAATGAATTTTTCTCTCCACAATGAATAAGAACAAATATTTTTAATCAACATAAAATAACAAATATTTGATTCTAGGAACATAATTTCTATTTATAGATTAATTAACTGTTAAATCTCATATTTGTCTATTTATCAGAGGAACAGCCCAAATATTTTTCAAGTAAGTTTAAGCATTTTTGTTCCATTTGGGCCAATTGCTCTTTTATCTTTAAAATTTGTTTTCTTTTTTCCCTTGTTTCAAACTTCTCTTCTTTTTTTTTGTAGTATCTGATCTTGATATCTAAAAGTTCTTCATGGTTTTTCTTCAAATTCCTGACAGTTGTTTTCCTTTTTTTAATTTTTTTACCACATTCAACATCATAAGATGGTGATTCTACACTTAGTATTTCATTATTGTCATCATTCATTTCACTTAGGGATGAACAATTTTCAAAATTATCAGTCTGACTTTAATTATTTGGTATATCATTTGAGGATAAACTGCTGACTGTATGGGTACAAGCAGTTGATGGTTTATCCCTCATTGTTTCATCAAGTTTTTCAAAAAATTTAAACTTAGTACCTCCTCTACCTGTATTGGTCTTTATATCTTTGATATTTTTATAAGTCCTGATCAAATTTCTCCATTTCACTTCACACTGTAAAGCATTTTTTGGAAGTTATTACTCACAAGTTCATTCGAAATGTTTTGCTAGACAAACCTTCGTTTTTTGACAATATTGAAGTTTTCTTTGTGATTCTCATAAGCTGTTATCAAAGCGATGGTTTGATTGTAGGACCAAGATGAATAATTTTCATTTTGTTCCCCTTCAATAGGACTACCGACTACATGGTACAGTATCCTCCTGTCCTCTGTCAAGAGATGTACCTGACCTGCAGTACAATCTCTTAGTAAAATGAACTCTTCCCTTTTCGCGTCGTCTAACACTTTATGGGCAAAGGTAATATCTGAAAATTATGAATGAAATTTTATATGTATTCTCTAATAAATTATTGAAAAATACCTTACCTTGTTGACAACGTTTGGCATCACTTTCATTCATTTTTGCAGTGTACACATAGTTTGATTCATGATCATATAATTGAACAGGTTTTAATATATTCTGGTTTGCCATCTTCAGGTGCAATTTTTGTTTTTAATTATTATTTTCACCAAAGAGGGTTGTCTGTGTAAAAATTTAAAATATATATAAACATCAAGTTTTGAGGTTAACTTTTCAAATGTAATCTAACTGATTAAACTGATAGAAGATATTCTACGATCAGAATAATTACTTGCGATCACTTTCGAGTTGTGGAGGGGGGAACTGATTGAAAACGAAAGAACGATCGCTGCAACTGATCTAACTGATTTTTGTTACATAAATCACTTCGTTCAGTACGAAAGAACACTAGTATTATCTACAGCATTTGTGATCAACTTAGTGTAAATAATTAATCTTACATGAATTTGCTGTGAGATAATCCAACAGTTTTGAAATTTCTGACGTTACAAATAGCTATGTTTGTAAGCAACGTTTTTTCCTTTTTTATACAACACAGAAGTTTAAATAAATTAACAAAGCACAATTAATAAAGCACAATTTATTTATTATCTATGGGTAAGCCCAACTTTACAAATTAACATAACAATAGTTACCTTCAAAAATTAACCTACTTATAGCTAAACTAATAAAAATTATTACAGGATAAAACTGACGATGAAAGATGTTACATATTAAAATAATACCAAAATGAAATCACCATTAAAATGTGAGAAGATAATAACAGATAAATGGCAGAAAAAACACTATCACATTTGCCTTCTCTGGTATGCAAATTCAGAATAGGACAAGTTACTGACAAATTGAATATATTTTCTATACAAAGAAAATATAATTTGGTGAACACAGTAATTTATCGGGGTAGACTAATAGTTTGCCCTTTTACACTTGTATAGATTTTCTAAACAACAGTAAAAAATAGATTTCCTTCAGAAAAATGACATTCAAGCAATATTTACACATGCATATTCCAGTATTGATCTGAGTAAAGCAAAAAATGGTGTTTATGTTGTTTGAACTGAAAACTCATTAGATGAGTGAATGATATATAAGTTTGAATTAACAATATTTGAATGTTTTCATTTACAGAACAACGACGTCAGTAGGTACATTATTATCATTGTCATTCTTATTTTCTTGTATTAAACCATACTTGAAATTGCACAACAAGACACACATAAAAATATGTCATCAACACTTGATTTGGAGATTGAAAACAAATCCTCTAGTGTTTCTACAGACATCCCTCTTCTTATCTAATCTTACAAGAGTTAAAAAAACATTGATTTTTTGCAGTCAATTTGTTGAGGTGTTGCCTCACTGTTTCTTGATAATTTACATGAATGGCAATGTCATTGATATCGCCACTAGGCAATATCCAATTAAAAACAACCATTAAAAGTTGGTATGTTTGACAAAAAGTGTAATAAAAATTGAATAAAGCCTTTGGCTGTACTGATTCTTGTAATCTTTTGTTTTCTTCATTGAGATATGAAATTTCGTTCCTTAATATATCTATGGTTTTCGAACAGGAGCTTTTGCAGGTGTCCGATTTCATGATGTCACTCACTTCTAATATTTTTGTGCGAGGTTGACTTTTGCAAGAGAGGGCTGCGACTTGATGTTGATATTGTCAATTCGTCCCCAGCTTTGGCATTCTCTTTCGATATCCAAGTCATGTTCATTGGAGAATGGTTGGCTGCTGTCATTCTTGTCTTTTAGCACAAAAAAATGTATTATCATAGATACACAAACAATCATATTTGAATACAAATAAAAATCACAAGCATATTTAAATACACATCGAAATCACATGTAATTTGACATATATAAAACATATATATGTGCTGTAGAAACAGCTTTAGAATAAAATTTTCATTAGTGTTCTCTTGAATTTCCCATTGTTCAGATTCTTATAGTTGAAAGGTAGCTTATTATATAATTTAATGGCGATATAATTAAAATGATTTTGTGTTTTTTCCAAGGAAAATTTGGGAATGATATAGTTATCACGTTTCCTTGTATGATGTTCATGGAAAGATGTGTGTTGAAGAAATTTTTCCTTGTGTTTGTGAAAATAGGTGAGGCACTGCAGAATGTAACAACACGGCAAGGTTGTTGCATACAACGTATAGCTACCTCTTTCAGTGTAGAAGTGAAAGTATTCAACTGATCTTCAGCATGACTTTGCTCTTTTGATAAATTGCTGCATGCAGCAGTAAAAGCATTCACATTAGTATTGTCTTCGCTCCTATTCCTGCTTCAGTTTGACCACGACATCGACACTTCTTTTAAAGGATCCTACGACAATAATACACAATTATTAAAACATTCCAGCAATAATATCAAATAAATACCGTGAATCTTGAAAGTTTGGTGTTTCTAGATAGAGTTTCAACTGCTTCATGATGGGGAACATATTCCATTTGCTCGTATGTGTCCATGGCAGTCTAAAACTAGATTATTTCATTGCAATTATATTAACCAGAGCACAGATCTAATATTACCGTGGATGATGCACTGGGCAAATCTTGCGTGTCGCTGCAGGAATGCTCTAATCTAAAAGCATTCGGGATAGCAGATTTCATCAATTTTCTAATATTGCCCCCTATTATGAAATCGTCATTTGTGAAGTGGCGCGAACAAACCTATAACAAAGAAGGTATGAATGGATGGATGGATGTAGGCACTTTTATTTACCCGTGTTTTTGCGCCCTAGTTCAGAGTTTCAAGCCCAATCGCCTGTTACCATTTTTCCCGCATTATGGTTCCTTGTTTAGGGAAGCAATGAAATGAGATTCTACTGCTTATATCGTACCGTGACCGGCACTCGGTAACACAACATCGTTGATGCATACTAAAACTTTTATTTTCAAAAACTCTAAAAACGAATAGCATCCAGCATGCCGTCGACTGCAGAAAAGAATGTCATTTGTCAATGATTCAAGGCCGGGAATTTTGACGACCAATAAGATTCATTCTTTGCCCACAAGTGACGCGCGCAATTTTCACCTGCACAGGTAATTCTGGAAAGGTCCATTATCTCCTTTATTATTTATCATTTTGATTCTATTATTTTAAAATATTTTGTCTTGTTTCACCATTTCGGAATCTTAATCGAAATATTAATTAATTGTAATTCCATAATTTTTGCGTATATGAAGGTGCCTGTTTAGTTTTGAAAATGAACATATTCATTTAAGAGTTAGTTATTCATATTGCAATGGTTATTTTAGATTATTTGGTTGTAGCGGTGGACGCGTCGAGTAGTCTTTCAACTCGGTGATTCAAGTTGATTATCTATTAAAACAGGTTTACACGGTGGTCTCCCGAGGCCTGGGTTCGAATTGGTGTGCGCGTGATGCACGGTGTCGTGTCGTTCTTACAAAGGTAACCAAATCAACAAATGCCGTGGCTGCATAGAGTCATGGCTGTGCTATAACTATTGCATCGGCTCGGCTTGCCTCGAAGGATGCGAAAAAGAAACTTAAAGCAGCACATTCTCCTTCAGAAATCGAACTATTATATTGAATCCCACGAAGGTATTTCGCTATTTGCTGACGTACTTTTGAATGTTAGTACAATTTTGCAAATTTAATTTGAACACCATGTGCTTAGATGATTTGATTTTTTTTTAATATACAAATTGTTTTGATCTGAATATATTTCCATCTTATCTAAGTAATCTGTTTAAGTAAAATTATAAATCAATTAATAATGTAACATATTTAAATTATCAGAATACTGCAATGCGCTATGATAAGAAAGCACATGGGCAATACTGTTCTGAGAGCAAGTGCTTGTATGGTTTCGTTTCTGTGTTTGTAGACACTTCTCATGATTAGCCTATTTAAGAAATTTTTTAAATTTGGACGACCGAATACTATTAAAATTCAGTTGTACTGGAAATAACGGAATATTCTAGAGATAACTATTACCAGAGTGTTATTACAATGGCGGATCATCCATCAAAGGCTGCGTGGAAAATTACAAAAGAAATAATAAACCGCACAAATTCAACACAAAACATCAGTCTTCAATTAGATCAGCATACTGTTGCTGATCCTTCCGTTGTGGCAAATATTCTTCAGAGGCACTTCATAGAGGCACCACGTGACTTGATTTGGAATATGTCTTTGTCAAACAAAAGCTACAATATAAACAGAACGACAACCGAGTCCTTATTTCTTTCGCATGTTGTACCACAGGAAGTAAATATTCTAAAAAAAAAATTAAATCCAAGCATCGGGGACTGATGAGGTGCCTAGTTTACTGCTCAAAAGAGTGGCGAATGCAATATCTTCGCCACTAAGTTACCTCTTAAATTTGTCTTTTGAGAGTGGATCATTTCCTGAAGATCTCAAATTGAGCAAAGTTGTGGCGGTGTTCAAGAAGAATGATAGGCAGCTGAAGGAAAATTACCATCCGATAGCACTCACTTCATGTTTCTCTAAAATATTTGAGTACGTATTCTTGTCTAGGCTGGAAAGTTTTCTAAAAAAAAAAACAGGATACTTACTAGAAACCAATATGGGTTTCGTGAAGCTTGTTCAACTGCCATGGCAATTGGTCGTGTTTTCGAGAGGATAACTGAATCAATGGAGAACGGTGAGTGCCTTGTGGGTATTTATCTCGATCTTACCAAGGCTTTCGACTGCGTATCACATGATAGGCTCTTGGAGAAGCTTGCGGCTGTTGGTATTAGGGGAGAGCCACTTATGTGGGTTTCTGCTTATTTTAAAAGGCAGTTTGTTTCAGTACCACATAATAATAGAAGGGAGATTAGTTTTACAAAAAAAAGTTGATAAATTTGAAATGATCATTTATGGAGATCGATTATCTGGTGTGTCGCATGCCAAGTTCCTGGGAATAACGATGGACGAAAATCTGAACTGGAAGAAGCATTGTGTTGATGTTTGTGGTAGGCTTTCGGGTGTATCATATCTTATGAGAAATCTGAGAACAGTTTTAACGCTGCCACAACTAATAAATTTTTATATTACTGAGGTTTACTCTAGACTGAGATACGGCATTTGCTTTTGGGGCGTTTCCTCAGGTGCTGCGGACGTATTCATCTGTCAGAAACGCATAGTTAGATCTTTAGAGGGCATGAGCAGTACAGTCTCTTGCCGGGGTCTGTTTGCACGTTATAGGATTTTGACTCTGTTCGGATTATTTCTGATGGAATTGAGCACATATGTTCATCACCTGCCCTATGAAATCAGGGAGGCAGGGAGTACGGTTTGCTTCAAACGGAAGCTGAAGCAGTATCTATTGACGAATATGTTTTATTCTTTGGAGGAGTATTTTCCAAATGTTTTCTTAGTTTGAAATTGTGATTTGTAGATATATGACGCTTTCCACACATTTGTAAATGTATGTATAATGGAAATAAATTATTTGATTTATTGATCAGTGGTCGTTATGCCAGTGGTAAGTCGTTGCGTCGAGTTGGTAGATGACTTGCGCAAATCACCCTCTATTTAATATTGACTGGGCATACACGACTGATGACCAGTAGGTTGTTCTACTTTATTATTAAAAATAAGTTTTTTATTTGTTCAGTTATGCTTGAAAGTTATGACATTAATATTTTTTATTTTCAAAAATCATGTATTGTAAGACCTCGATGGCTTTATGTGCTTGGGGTCATCAAAACTGTTAATCCGCTATTGTATCTGCTATACCTACCAGATGGTAAAAAATGAGAGTGAAATAATAATAAGTTTTAATATTTAGTAACACATATACCAACAATGATATCAATACTTGACCTAACCAAAATCAATTATGTTTGGATTCACTGACTACGCCGATTGTTTTTTTTCTTTACCAATAGACCATATCAATCTTCCAGCAGCACCTATGCCAATATTGTGGTGATTGAAATATAATAAACTTCCTAATGTTATAGCTGTGAGGGCATAAACCAATCCTGCAGCAATCTTGGGTACGACAGGTCCAAAAATGATTGGTCTCACATAATCCTTAGCTATGGCTCCCAAACCACTGTATAATATTTAAATCGATTATTAGAATAATATATAGATATATATATATATATATATATATATATATATATATATATATATATATTTATATATATATATATATATATATATATATGTATATATATATATATATATATATATATATATACACTGGCCAGCAAAATTAACGCACCACTAAAATTTGGGTCAATTTCAAAGTTAATTTTCTCGCGAACTGCTGAATCGATTTAGATAAAATTTGTTTTCAATGTAGCTTAAATCTTCAGAAATGACGTTATGCAAAGAGAGGAAATTAAAATTCGAGTTTTAGGCATATACTGAGTATTTGAAGAAAAACTAGTAAAATGCACAACTTTTGTCATATTCTGTGGGAATTCCCATCAACAGTATTAGGTGTCTCTCTAAGTCAAAATATAACCCCATCTTTTACAAGCATTTTGTTTTTTTATACACGTTTTTATCTCACATATTAAATGAAATACAGAATTTAATGTCGAAAAAAGACTTCAATTTGCTAGGGAACATGTGAACTGGACTGCTGAAGATTGGGAACTAGTTTTGTTCACTGATGAGACGAGGTTTTATCTCTACAGCAAGGATCGAAGCTCAGAAATTATTCGACAGCCAAACGAACGTTATTCACAAAATAATATTCGCTAAACCGAGTTATTTAATGGAGGCTCTGTGATGTTTTGGGGCGGAATTTCTTTGGCAGCTCGTACAGACATCATGTCCTTGCATGGAGCACCTTTAAATAGCGAAAAATACATTGACGAAATTTTGTCAGAGCATGTGGTCCCTATGGCTGGTTATATTGGAGATAATTTAATACTAATGCAAGATAATGCCAGACCACATACTGCGAAAATAGAACTAAATTATCTAAATCAGGTGAATGTTGAGGTCCTAGATTGGCCTCCAGGTAGTCCAGACCTTAACGCTACAGAACATTTATGGGATCTAATGAAAGGCAGCTTAGAGATCATCAACCCCCACCTGCCTCCTTGGATGATGTAGAAAACATTATGAGGGAAATATGGACAAATATAGATCAAGCAAAAATTAGACGTCTGGTTCAAAATATGGTTCGTCGATGTCAATCAGTTATAAGGAATAGGGGAGAAAACACCCGATGTTGACTTTTTATTTTAATGTTTAAGATTTTATTTCAAATTTTTTTAAAATAAATTTTATTTGATACGTTTTACATTAGATTCCGTATTTCATTTAATAAGCAAGATAAAAAAGTGAATAAAAAAACAAAATGCTTGTAAAAGATGGGGCTATATTTTGACTTAGAGAGACACCTAATACTGTTGATGGGAATTCCCTCAGAATATGACAAAAGTTGTGCATTTTACTAGTTTTTCTTCAAACACCCAGTATATGCCTAAAACTCGAATTTTAATTTTCTCTCTTTGCATAACGTCATTTCTGAAGATTTAAGCTACCTTGAAATTTTTTTAAATCTAAATCGATTCGAGCAGTTCGCGAGAAAATTAACTTTGAAATTGACCCAATTTTTAGTGGTGCGTTAATTTTGCTGGCCAGTGTATATATATATATATATATATATATATATATATATATATATATTCGAAGTGAACTTCGAAAACCAACCAAAAGGTATCTGTTTGTGAGGCTGCAGTCAAAATTTTGGAATGCCAAGAAAAAAAGAAACAACTCCTTTTGTATTAGGTCAAGCTTTCGAGAAATATTTATTCTCTTCTTCAGGACTAACTAAAAGAAAACATGAAACAGTCAGGCTAGGCACACTTAAAAACACAAAGATGATACGAGAGTATTGAAGGAAACTAACATCTTCATCGAACAACAGAACATTCAAAGTAGCATCTCTAACTAACAGAGTCAATGAAACATTTTTAAAATAAGGATTAACATCGTCGCTACTACAAAGAGCAGAAAAATCTTTAAACAATCATAATATTAAATGGAAATTGAGAAAACCAGAATCACACGGTCAGACAGTAACAGAGATCAAAGTAAAGGATAAAATAAACGAATATGACAATGGATGAAGTATGGCACGTGACACCGAATAAAAATTAACGGATACATAGAAACCGAAAGAACAGCTGTGCGTCCAACCACGGTATAACCATAGGTAACACGGGCACAACTATTCCACCAGTTAAATGTTTACAAACGTCAATTTAGTTGAAGGCAAAGAACAGAAACAAACAAACATAAAACAAATCAAGATTTAAAGAAAAACTACTAAAGTGTCAATTTTATGGCAATGAAGAACTGTCAGTTGAATTACCCCTGAATTTAACATTCTGTAACCTGAGTAAATACGTGTAAATAGAGCTGAGATTACCTATATCAGATTTCTTATTCATAGGATTTTCTAAATTATTAATGTGAAACATTTCAAGGAACGAACGCTTAAATAAATTCCTCTCAACACCCAGAATCCTCGCATCATCAAAATATGGCAGCTTACCTTTTGGCTGTTTTGGGCGGAAATGCTTCACCAGCAGCTGCAGATATCGATAAAATCCTCAGTTCTGTTGGTATTGAATCCGATGCTGAAAAGGTCAAAAGGATCCTGAAAGAACTCAATGGAAAGTCTGTTGACGAACTAATTGAACAAGGTAGATCCAAATTGGCCAGTGTACCAGCCGGTGCTGCTCCAGCTGCTGGTGCAACTGCTCCTGCCGCTGAAGAGAAAAGGGAGGAGAAGAAGAAGGAAGAAAAGGCTTAATCTGAATCAGGATATGGGATTTGCCCTTTTCGATTAAGCTTAAACAAACTGAAGAATATACTTACGATGATTTTGATGATGCGAGTATTCTGGGTGTTGAGAGGAATTTATTTAAGCGTTCGTTCCTTGAAATGATTCAAATTAATAATTTAGAAAATCCTATGAATAAGAGGTCTGATATAGGTAATCTCTGCTCTATTTACACGTATTTACTCAGGTTACAGAATGTTAAATTCAGGGGTAATTCAACTGACAGTTCTTCATTGCCATAAAATTGACACTTTAGTAGTTTTTCTTTAAATCTTGATTTGTTTTATGTTTGTTTGTTTATGTTCTTTGCCTTCAACTAAATTGACGTTTGTAAACATTTAACTGGTGGAATAGTTGTGCCCGTGTTACCGTTGGTTGGACGCACAGCTGTTCTTTCGGTTTCTATGTATCCGTTAATTTTTATTCGGTGTCACGTGCCATACTTCATCCATTGTCATATTCGTTTATTTTATCCTTTACTTTGATCTCTGTTACTGTCTGACCATGTGATTCTGGTTTTCTCAATTTCCATTTAATATTATGATTGTTTAAAGATTTTTCTGCTCTTTGTAGTAGCGACGATGTTAATCCCTATTTTAAAAATGTTTCATTGACTCTGTTAGTTAGAGATGCTACTTTGAATGTTCTGTTGTTCGATGAAGATGTTAGTTTCCTTCAATACTCTCGTATCATCTTTGTGTTTTTAAGTGTGCCTGACAGTTTCATGTTTTCTTTTAGTTAGTCCTGAAGAAGAGAATAAATATTTCTCGATAGCTTGACCTAATACAAAAGGAGTTGTTTCTTTTTTTCTTGGTTGGTTTTCGAAGTTCACTTATCAACTGGCCAGTCACGAGCATTTCAACTATATATATATATATATATATATATATATATATATATAATATATTATATATATATATATAATATATATATATATATTATATATATATATATATATATATATAGATATATATACATATATATATATATATATATATATATATATATATATATATATATATATACTATATATATAGATTATATATAATATATATATATATATAAAAATATATATATATATATAAATATATATATATAGATATATATACATATATATATATATATATATATATATATATACATATATATATACAGGGTGTTCCAAAATTGAACGTACAAACGAAAAGGGGAGATTCCTTGAGTAAGTTTAAGAAAAAAAGTCCCATTAATATGGGGTATAAATTGTTTAACAATTTAAAAAATTATGGGTTATGGCCATATTTCATGTTCCTAAGTCCAAAAATTCAGTGAAAGTTATTAAAGTTCAATAGCATATTGATTTTTCTGTGAATAACAGGAAACTACTGCAGCTACCGCAAACTGAGGACGAGATTCTGACTTTAGAAATTTTTCTGCAATAATGAATTTACCTGCAAGAGGTGAAAATGCAGAATGGTACTCAAGTCGTGTTTTCCGCCCGATTTGGCTATCTAGTGAAAAACAGTTAGTTTTGCCTAGTTAATTCAATTCGAAAAAAATTAGGTCCAATTTGAAATGAACAGTTAAACATTAGAAGAAAATCACTCTCTCAGTTTTTCCATTTGTGAGACCTGTTCATTAATTTTGACTAATAAATCAGTATCTGGAGAGGTTTTCAAGCTGATTATTTCATATTTTTCACAATTCCGGAATTCTGCCGTAAAATACTTTCAAAAAAATTGATTCTTTATAAATAACTTTAATTTTTTCACAAATCGACAAAAGTTAAAATATCAAGCAGTAATATTCAAAAAAACTACCAATGTTTGTTCTTTTGTTTAATAATCACTGTAAATTAGTATGGCTTTTTATAAATTCCATATTATTTTGGATATTTATTTTACCAATGTTCAAATTAACGTTTCTTAATACGTAGGCAGCGGGTGTACCTACAACCGCGCGATATTTCTAGAATGAAAAATAATAGAAATCAACATCATACACATTTCGGAATCTCTTTGGAATTAAGTCAAGTATACTAAATTTTTTAAGTTATAACAAGAATTATACATTTTCCTTAATTAAAATAAAATAACATCAAAAATGTTAAATTTTCTCAAATAAAGAATTTTCATGAAAATTACATTTCAAATAGCTGCTGAATCTTTAGCAAAAATCCAATTAAAAAAATTGAAAAAGAATTTTCTAGGTACAATTGTAAACTTCAATATTTAAAAAAAAGATTATTGACAATTTAGCAGCTACAGTTGTATTTGGAATGCAAATTTTATGGAAATTTTTTATTTCAAAAATTATAACATTTTTGAAGTTATTTTTTTCAATTTAAGAAAACATAACTGATTAATGTTATAATAACAAAAACTAGAGTATACTTGACTCTATTCTTAAGAAATTCGAATAAATGTTTGATATTTTTTAAAATATAGGTAACTAATTTTGCTCTATAATGTAATTTATAAAAAAAAAATTATAGTAATTTCCATTTCAATATTGAATCAATCAACAAATAAAAACACAATTATTAATAAATAAAGGATACGAAATTTCTCTTCACAACTCTTCTTTTGTTTTTTAACGAAAGCCTATTGGTGAAGAAATTATGAACATTTTTATAACACCCTGCGTTTGTAATATTATGAAAAATGTAGCCTAGCGCTTAGCCGCTATACATACGACATTGAAATATTTTCATACAGAAAAACTGATGATCCTTTCTAAAATTTGTGGAATCGTTTTTTTCTAAATTGCTTTCTCTTTAGAGTAGTATTTTTTTGATTGAAAAATTGATTTATATTCCAGATAATCAAGAAAAACTATTTTCTTCAACCATTTCGATAATTATTTATTATTAGAGCTCCACATATATGTTTATGCTTTCTGTAATATCAATTATTAATCCTCAATAAAGCTGTTAGGAATAAGCCAATAATCTATTTTTCCTGGCTTTTCACAATCTTCTAGTCCTGGTGGGCTAAGTAAAGAAATCACTGAAATTTAGAAATCTCAAAACTAAAAGAATGCTCTCAGCGTTCGATTACTTAGTTTCGAAATACTTTTCATATGTGAGTAACTAACTGTTGGATGATAAACTATCACTTCGACAATTTGAATACTATCTGAAAACGCGGCAACGTGGTCGGAGACAAATAAGTTATATATATATATATATATATATATATATATATATATATATATATATATATATATATATATATATATATTTAACAGTTAAATATAGAAAAGCAGGTACCAAGAAACCAATCGAATATTTATGCAAAGGAGGAAGGATTGCACAAATTCCCAGTACAATTAATCACTGGAATTTTCAACTGTTCACACAAATATGGAAAACCAAACATATAGACAAGAACAGCAGTTACCAAAACAACTAGAAGTCAAAAATCACTCACAACACAGGTTCAGGAAAACTTTGAAATTAACTGAAAAAATAGCAAAGATGCGAACGAGGAGAAGTTTTCTATTGAAATGCAAACACCGAAATTTATGTCCAACGTTCTTAAATCTGAAAACCAAAGCACTGCCAACCATAACCCAGTTAAATATAAAAAAGCAGGTACCAAGAAACCAATCGAATATATATATATATATATATATATATATATATATATATATATATATATATATATATATATATACATATATATATATATATATATATATATATATATATATATATATATATAATATATATACATATATATATATATATATATATATATATATATATATATATAGGGTGTCCCACCGGGAAAGAACTCGATCTGTATATAGAAAACTACACATTTTGAAAATTGACAGTATACTCATGTCGATAGGGGCAACTCGACTAAAATATTTTCAAGATGGTGGCACTTCCGGTTGTACCGGAAGTAGATACCAACTTTCTTATTTTAAATTGGATACACTATATATTAATATTTTTTGATTCTACGCAAGATTTTAGGCAGATTTTATGTATTATGTCCTATACCTAAGTCTATGCGTTTTTGACATATTTAGGTTTTTATGTCAAAAACGACGATTGCAAGCCCTAATATAATTATCAATTGTTCCTATAAGGAAGCCCTTTTCACTTACTTTGGGTTGAATTGCTTGTTGAAAAGGGCCTACTTTAATAGATTTTGTATAATATTTGTATAACTAGTCATACCGAGTGCTCAAAATATAAGATATAAAATGAGATTGAGAAAACTTACAAAAATCAATTTTTTCAAATGGAAACCCCCCCATTTTTTTATTTTGTAGTATTTAGCATTTAAAAAGAAGGTAACTTTGTAGAAGGTTATCTATATCTAAAATTTGAAGTTTTCGAAATATTGCCAATTTAATATTTTTACATGGCGATTTTGCTTTTAATCGTTACATTAATGTGTTCTGATTGCAAAATCACTTTCACTTCAATCACATAAGTTCCATCAGTTGTATCAGTACGAAAGAACACTTCTATTATTGGTGACATGATTCATAGATTACTGCTCTATTCCTTATTCGATACTAGTTACATTGGTATGGAAACTATCGAAGAAAATGTGGAATTATATATATATATATATATATATATATATATTTTATATATATATATATATATATATATATATATATATATATAATATAAATATATATATATATATATATATATATAAATATATATAAATATATATATATTTATATATATAAATATATATATATATAAATAAAAATATATTTATATAAATATTTATATATATATATATATATATATATTATATATATATAATATATATATATATATATATATATATGTATATATTTATTTATATATACAGGGTGTCTTAAATAGCGTGTGCCACTATTGCTATCTCCGAAACCATAAGAGTTACAAAGTCGGTTAAATTAGACAAAAGTTGCGTTTCCTGATGACCAATCTTACTACGTTAGCAGTGTTGCCAAATTGTTCTTATTTTCAGAACTATTCGGGAAAACATGGAAAATGCTGAAAATTATTTCTCTCAATAGCTCGAAAACTGCTGACCTGAGAAAAAAAAAACTCCTGAAAAGAAAACCCTGTTTTTGGTTTTCTACACATCAGTGTTGCTAGTTTTTTAAATTGACTTTTAACATTTGAGATATCACTACCTACTTACTTTTTTTAAATACGGACCTGGATTTATTATTTCATATTTTGAGAAGAAATTCAATTTCCTACACAACCATGTATTACACGAATATGGTTCCTACGTTTCTATTCAGAAAATCCATCCTCCGGAAATTGAAGAAAAAATTACTTGGTACGGCCCTGTTTTTATGGCATACTTTTCATGCATTAAAATATTTGATGCCTTGAATAAGTTTTAAAGAAATGGAGAAAATTAACTAAAGGAAAATACATAAATTTATTACTACTTCATATTATTTATACCATAACTTTAACACTGGGTTTAAATGGAGAAATACTCCCGTTGTTAATATTTCTGTATTGTAAGACTTCCAAAAAAGTATTGCCCAGTAAGTAGTAACACAAATATATGGTCCATCCGAGTTCTCCCTTAAATAAGTTAAAACATCAAAGCTTACCACCTACTGTAATATAATATGTATTACTGAGACGTCTTTCCTAAAGTTGGCTTTGAAAACAATTGAAAAATCAACAGATACTTGTGTGTCTAACTTATTTTATGTCATTTTATTACAAACTGTGTTGCCTTACAATTTCTGCTTATTTAAAATAGAGTTTTCAAATTATGAAAAGACAGATTTGATATTTGTTTATGCGAGGTCATTTCGTAATGCTACTAACGCTGTTCAGATGTATCAAAATTTGTACCCGGAAAGAAGAATACCCAACCCGAGAATATTTGCAAGATTAGAAAAAGGAAGGAAACACACGTGTTTCATTCCTCCCTGAAGTATGTGTCAGGGAGGCGGGCAGCTTGAGTTTGGGATTAACTCCTTCAGGCAGATCAGAGGATACACTTGTATGTACAAGTGCATTAAGGGTAGGCGAGACGGGATATTTATGGAACATAGGAAGTGTGGGTAGGGTTTAGAGGATTAATACTGGCCCAGCATTCGCCTTATAAGTTTGCATGCAGTGACTTACATTACCATGAGGAAACCTCTGAACAAAACTCATGGCAGACCAGTCGGCCCTGGGGTTTGACCCGGGACCTCCTAAATACTAGCCAGCGTACTTAACGTACTCAACTAACTAGCTTAGTTGATTAGAAAGGAGAATGCGGGAGCACAGGTCTTTTAATAAGCATCAAAAACGAAATTGTACTGTTACATTACATAATTATAACTTATATTTTCAATAAGTACTCAACAATATTTTTTTAGGATATGTACATTACAAAAATGTTAGTAGCGGTGAAGTTTCCCTAAGGGAAATAGAAAGTGAAACTGGAGTATCAAAAGATTCGGCAAAAAAATACTACATCGCAATAGATTTAGACACTACCGCTGTAGAAAACTGCAGCATTTGAGGGCAACTGACTATGCAAAGAGGAGGATATTTTGCCGTTGGCTTTTAAGGCGTCGAAGGCAAGACCCCAACATTTGCAAAAAAATTTTATGGTCGGACGAAAGTCGATTTTGCAATAATGGATGGTTTAATCGCAATATACATTACCGATGGACTGAAAAGTAATGAAACACTTTCACCGAGAAACCGCTTTCCAGGAAAGGTTCGGTATAATGTGTGGCTCGGGATATTAGACCGAAAAGTGGTAGGCCCGTAGTTCTTTCAACAAAATTTGGACTGGGTTAACCTACTTCACTTTTCATCTATTTCACTTCAAAGATCTTTAGATGACTTTCCGTTAGATGTTCTTCGACATTTTTAAGTACTTTCAACATGATGGTGCTCCAGCACATCGCGACCGTCGATGTGTAAGGTTATTAAACAACTTTAAAACCTAATAGATGGATTGGCAAATAACGGACCTATAAAATGGCCAGCGAGATCACCTGATATTACTCCAATGGATTTTTTCGATTTGGGGCTTTATTAAAGATAGGGTGTATCGAACTACACCTCAGAATTTAGATCACCTAATTATGAAAATTCGACAGGCATGTAACGAAATTACTCCTAAAATGTTGAATAGAATTCAAAAGAAAATGTTATTGTGGCGTTTCCAAAAATGTTTACGAACGATAATGGTGGTCATTACTAACTCTTAGTATAATTGCGTATTCCTGAATAGTTATCTTTTTAGTTTTTGTTTGTTTCTAACTTTACAAATAAAAGAATTAAGCGTTACTGTGTTATTTTATTCGAAAATGTTGAGTTTCTGTTGAATGAAACTGTTAAAAGTTTTGTGTTACTTCTGCTTACCTCATAAAATTTATTCCAAAAACAGGCCGTACTAAGTAATTTTTTCCTTCAATTTCCTGAGGATGGATTTTCTGGGTAGAAACATAAAGAACCATATTCGTGTAATGCATAGTTGTGTAGGAAATTGAATTTTCTCTCAAAAAATGAAATAATAAATCCAGGTCCGTATTCAAAAAAAGTAAGTTGGTAAAGATATCTCAATTGTTTAACGTCAATTTAGAAAACCGGCAACATCGTTGTGTAGAGAACAAAAAGCAAAGTTTTTTTCTCATATATAATTTTTTGCTCAGGTCAATAGTCTTCGAGCTATGGAGAGAAATAAGTTTTGGCGTTTTTCATATTTTCCTGAATATTTCTTAAAGTAAAAACAATTTGGCAATACTGTCAATATATTAAGATTGGTTATTAGGAAACGCAACTTTTCTCTAATTTAACCGACTCTGTAACTCTTATGGTTTCGGAGATAGCAATAGTGGCACACGCTATTTAAGATACCCTGTATATATATATATATATATATATATATATATATACAAGGTGACCCAGAGCTACGTAATCGGTCCATAATCTTTTTGTCTTTGAAGATATCGATATGAAATTTTCAGGGCAAATATGATCCGACTATGTCTATTTTTCAAAATTATTCTGAAGAAAATTGCACTTCCGGTTTTGCCGAATATCAACTTTGTTATTTCAAATGGAATACCCTGTACATCTCTTGATTTTCGAATTTCCTATGTAATTTATAATAAAATTGTCATACCACTCTTTATACCTAAAATGAACAGTTTTCGAGTTATTAATTTTTTTCGTCAAATTTTGACAGTTGCGTCTCAACAAAAATAGGCTATAACTTCTTTGTTAGTAGGTCTATTGGTATGCGGTTTGGATTTTTGTAACCTTGAATCATTGTTTCATTTGTTCCTTATCAAAATTTTCCATATTTATAACTAATTACTTGAAAAAATCTAGGCTGAAGTTGGCAAATTTTAAACGTTAATAACTTTCTTATTTCAAATGGTATGCTATGTATATTTTTGCATTATTGAATTTGCGATTAAATTACCTTTCGATTTGTATAAACATTCCCTATACCTAAAGTTAATAATAACAAAAATATTTCACAATTTTGTAATAATTTATATAAAAATACACCTGAGAAATCGAATAGCGAGTTATTTTGACGTATCCATGGATACCAATTACAAAAATTGTTTAAAATTTAATTGTGTCACCTTTTCTGTTCATTAGGTTTGTAGCACCTAATGCTGATATCCGAAAAGATATTGAAAAAATAGTAATTCTAAGACGTTAATATTCAATAACAACATATGTTTGAAGTAGTTTGATGTCAATTTGCAATGTCAAGTTTGACATTATCATTTTGGTCAATAGGAGTATATTCACATGTATCCAACAGTTACTCTAAATATTATATTTCAACATTATACAGAAAGAAATCTATGCTTATCAATAACAGAATCCCAAAACGTAGTTGAATCAGAATAAGAATAAGAATATTTTTGATGATAAATTCTACTAGCTAGCAGAATATTTCGATCGGCATCTCCAATACAGTAAACCATATTTATCATTTCTTGTCACGTAAAATCCATTTTATTAACTGAACAAATACTAAAAAATGTGACACAATTAAATTTTAAACAATTTTTGTAATTGGTATCCATGGATACGTCAAAATAACTCGCTATTCGATTTCTCAGGTGTATTGATATATAAATTATTACAAAATTGTGAAATATCTTTGTTATTATTAACTTTAGGTATAAGGAATGGTTATACAAATCGAAAGGTAATTTGATAGCAAATTTTATAATGCAAAAATATACATAGCATTTCATTTGAAATAAGAACGTTTTTAACGTTTAAAATTTTCCAACTTCACCCTAGATTTTATCAAGTAACTAGTTAGAAATATGGAAAATTTTGACAAGGAATGAATAAAACAATGTTCCAAGGTTACAAAAATACAAACAGCACACCAATAGACTTAGGAACAAAGAAGTTATGGCCTATTTTTGTTGAAGACGCAACTGTCAAAATTTTACGAAAAAAATTAATAACTCGAAAACGGTTCATTTTAGGTATAAAGAGTCGTATGACAATTTTATTATAAATTAGATAAGAAATTCCAAAATCAAAAGATATACAGGGTATTCCATTTGAAATAACAAAGTTGATATCATTTCCGGCAAAACCGGAAGTGCAATTTTCTTCAGAATAATTTTGAAAAATAGACATAGTCGGATCATATTTGCCCTGAAAATTTCATATCGATATTTTCAATGACAAAAAAATTATGGACCGATTACGTAGCTCTGGGTCACCCTGTATATATATATATATATATATATAATATATATATATATATATATATATATAATATATATATATATATATATATATATATCTAATATATAAAATTCTCGTGTCACGGTGTTAGAAGTTAAACTCCTCCGAAATGGCTACTAAGGGTAATACACCCCTTAATTTTTTATTTTATTTTTCAGATAAAATTTTCTGTTTTATTCTTTTTTATGATACAGCATTCAAAAATTCATACAATCCTAAATTTTCACCCTTCTACGATTAACCCCTATTTTTTATTTGTTAAACTCCTCCGGAATGGCTAGACCGATTCTCATGAAATTTTGTGTGCATATCGGTTTGGTCTGAGAATCGGACAACATCTATTTTTCATCCCCCTGAATGTTGAGGGGGGGATTTAATTTTTTTTTCATTTTTCAAAAAAAATTGTACTATTCTTTTATGATACATTCACAAATACATACACCCCTCTACGATCAACCCCTATTTTTTATTTGTTTGTTATAAACTTCAATTTTTTGGCAAGATTTTTATATTTATTTTGTCATGACTCAACATAAAAAAATTCATATTACTCTCAATTTTTCACCCTTCCACGATGAACCCATATTTTTCCATCGCGATTTCTATTTTTTTTTATTCACAGATCCGCAATAGAGTTGCAAGATGGCAATCGAAAATAACAATAGTCGGTCTGAGAATAGGCCGTAATATCTTTTTCATACCCCTAAGTGATAAGGGTGGTCCAGCCCAAACATTTTTATAAATTTTTTGGAAAAAATTTCTTATTTTTATTATTTTATGATGTTGCATTAAAATACAAACAACTCTTAATTTTCACCCTTTTATCAACAACCCATATTTTTTGATAGCCATTTTAATAATTTAAACAACGTTTGCCGGGTCAGATCGATTGATAGATAGATGATAGATAGAGAGTTAGATACATAGATTACTATGTAGATAGATGGAACGATAGTTAAAAATATAGAGATACATCGGCAGATGGATGAATAGATAGAAAGATAGATAGATAAAAATAATTTATATGGCAGAACAACGTTTGCCGGGTCAGCTAGTATATATATATATATATATATATATATATATATATATATATATATATATATATATATATATATATATATATATAATTATTTATTCGAATTGTTGTTGCCTGTGAACTATTTCTAATCTCTTGATAATTATTAGCAATAACAGGCTTGTTGATTCTCAAAAAACTCGATTTTATTAAAAAGTTGACGTTTCGCCACGATATTCGTGGCTTTATCAAAACTTTTGAAAAAATTGAAATTTCTTTGACATTTATTGATTTGAAAAAATTTGAATAGAAAAAGACTACCATGTTTCACTAAAATTTTTCGGCTGTGGCCGTTCTTTGTTATTTATTACGTGCTATTCAGTCCAATATTAACATTCAAATCTGTTATTATTAGATGATAAGGAAAACCACAGAAACCTTTACCCACGTAATGTTCGAAATAGGTTCAAATTATTTTTATTTTGAAAAGTCAAAGAATAGGGTAGGTACTATTTATCTTTTTTTCAAAAATTTCTCCTTGCGGCTGTGGCCGTCTTCAGTTATTAATTACGTGCTATTAAGTCCAATATCAAAAGACAGATCTGTTGATATTAGATAGGAAGGGAACCACAGAAATCTTCACCCACGTAATGCACAAAATAGGTTTAAAATATTTGATTGTTGTCTTTAAAAAGACATTACTTGTAATTTTGGAGATCACATGTTCTAAACTATAGGTACTTTCTTTTTAGAAAATTTGAAAATTCTAGATGTTTAGATTTTGTCTAAGAAGATGAGTTGTTATGATTAGAGTTTGTTTGATATTTGTTCTATCATTTACGACTTTATTTAAATTTTTTTGAATATGTAACATTTCTAAAATTTCTCTGCGTTTTTGATCTTTTTCTATTTCTAAAATTAAAGTTGAAAGTATGATTCTCATTGTTTTTATGTTTTATTAGTGCTGTGGTTTGTGTTCTGGTATATTTGTGTGCTTTTAATCTTTCTTCTAAATTTTGAAAAGTTTGTCCTATATATGATTTATTACAATTTATTATTACAGGGTATACTATAAACAACATGAGATTTTTGCAGAAGAGGTGTTTTACTTTTTAATTTAGAATATATTTGTTTTATTTGATTTTGTGCGGTGTGGGCTACTTTAATATCGTGTGGATTTAAACAAGCCTGTTATTGCTAATAATTATCAAGAGATTATATATATATATATATATATATATATATATATATATATATATATATATATATATATATATATATATATATATATATATATATATATATATATATATATATATATATATATATATATATATATATATATATATATATATATATATATATATATATATATATATATATATATATATATATATATATATATATATATATATATATATATATATATATATATATATATATGTATATATATATATATATATATATAACTTATAACTTTTTTGTTTTCGGAGATAATGAAATGAAATTTAGATGATTTGTTTTAATGCATTTTTTGACAAGTAACTCAAATTCATGCAACTTCCGGTTTCACCGGAATGGACATAAACTTTCGATTTTTAAATATACCTGGTATATTTTCAGTTTTTTGTCTCCATATGACATTTAGAATACAACCATGTATCATTTATTACTTTTTGAAACTATTTTTTTTCGAAATAAATTTTTATTCTAGAGTGCTATCGATGCGTTCAAATAACTAATTTCGATCCTAAAATGTATGTTAAAATACAACTTCACTATTTTCGATCGAATCAATGTGACGTTTGGTTTTAAAACTTTTATTACTATTTTTTTTCAAATGGCAACATGGTGGCTCGTCGGGTTAAAAAAAAAAATTTCATTACGATTAATTTGATACCGCACTCTAGGTATTAGGTTGAAAGAAAACTTTCGATAAAAACCTGAAATCCCATAACCTCAGAACTTTCTTTAAATGAAGAATCTTATTGAGGTTAAAATAACATTTAAAATCATCGAGTAGCCTGTGATCATCACAACTGAAACAAAATAAGTCCGAAGCCACGCCTACAAATCTACGTCCCAAGACGGTAAACGGGGCCATTTTAGGACCGATATTATTTATTTGAACGCATCTATAGCCTTACAGAATAAAAATTCATTTAGAAAAAAAAATGTAACAACGGTTACAAAAAGTAACAATTGATACATGGTTGTATTCCAAATGTCATGTGGAGATGAAAAAACTGATAATATACCAGGTGTCCCATTTAAAAATAGAAAGTTTATGTCACTTCCGGAAGTTGCATGAAGTTGAGTTACTTGTCAAAAAATGCAGTTTTATGCATTAAACAGATCCTCTAAATTTCATTTTATTATCTCCGAAAACAAGAAAGTTATAGGGGCGAGCTACCTTCCGTAGACACCCGGTCTATATATATATATATATAAATATATATATATATATATAAATATATATATATATATATATATATATATATATATATATATATATATATATATATATATATATATATATATATATATATATATATATATATATATATATATATAAATATATATATATATATGTTCAGAAAGATTTCCGGTCGGAAGTATTTGAAAAACTTGGTTCACGGAATGAACCGCGTGAAAGATTTGAAAAATCTCGACGTTTCGGCTCCTTTTGCGAAGCCATCTTCAGGAGAATTAGAAGGGAAAATAATTCAGATACGTGGCCTCAATCTGCCTACTCCACGAATCGAATTAGGAGGAATCGGAAACAATACGATTGCGTGGTCTCAACCTGCCTACTCCACTAACCGTACTGCTTCCTGTCAACTCTGAAGTCTCAACCTGCCTACTTTTCAGAGTCAACTGACGGGCCGATCGTCGCGTGGCCGTATTTATAGGGGAGGGGGGCGGATACTCACGCTCATCAGTGCGGGATGCACTCTGATTGGGCGTTACATGGCGTCCACTGAGAAGTGGTTTCCATGCTGATGGGAGTCTGTGACTGTCATCTCTGGTGTTCAAAGAATTTGGACGTTTTTCTATTTCTACAGCTTCACGGAAAATTCGGGATTTGAAAGATCGGACGGGAGCAATAGTTCTTGTATTGGGGAAATCGATAATGTGGCCTGTTTGGGTGTGATGTTGGGAAAGGGCGTTGGAGATATCTGAGTGTCTTACTGAAAGTGAATGTTCTTTGGCACGGACCTGAATTCGTCGGTTTGTTTGTCCTATATAAGAACGAGGACAATTGGAACAGGGAATCTCATAAACACCGTGATTTTCGTTAGGAATTTTATCTTTGACGGATCTGACCAGATGGGAGAGTTTTTGTTGAGTGGTGAATATTGTTTTGATGTTCGTGTTTTTGAGAGATCTTGCGATCTTATCTGTTACTCCTTTGATGTAAGGAAGAAATAATTTAGGTGTAGATTCTTGTTCAGTGGGATTGTAAGCGCTGACAATGGGTCGAAGTGGAATATTAGGCTTGTGAACTTTGGGTAGACCATAAATTCGAGGGGTTCTTGAAGATTTTTCTCTTGGGATTAGAGACTTCTTTATTTCAGGTGGGAGATTCGATTGGTTGATACGAGATTTTGTGGTTTTCTCCAGGTATGTTGTCGGGTCATGAGGGATACGCTTATAGTAGGGGGTGTCTAGAAGATTGGACATTTTATCGATGTAAGATGAATCTCGTATCAACCAATCGAATCTCCCACCTGAAATAAAAAAAGTCTCTAATCTCAAGAGAAAAATCTTCAAGAACCCTTCGAATTTATGGTCTACCCAAAGTTCACAAGCCTAATATTCCACTTCGACCCATTGTCAGCGCTTACAATTGTCCAACACATCCTCATGCGAAATATCTCGCCAAAACCCTTCAACCCCTTGCCGAACAAACCCAGTCATACGTCAAAAATTCTTTTCACTTCATAGAACTCCTCAAAAGTATTGATATTACCTCAACAGATCTCCTTGTTAGTTTTGATATTGTCTCCTTATTTACAAATATCCCCATTATGACTGAACTAGTATAACAATTATCAATAATCTGATCGAAGATTCTAAATCTACTAGAAAAAGCGTATAGAAACTTGTTAAAAAATAACTGGACTGAATCTTCCGTAAATTATATTTGCTTACTAATAAATTTGAAATTACGAAAATCCAACACAACGCATTAATTTCTTGTAATAAACATAACAAAAAAATTCTCCTAACACTACAATAAATTTTCAAAGTGAAGCCCTCCAGCATCAATACATTTTTGAGATCGTGCCACTAGATGATTCACTGACTTTCGAATTATTTGAGGGTTATTTCTAACACTATGACATGTAGCAGTAATTTTCTCTACTAAATGTTCTCTATTTCTAATTTCTTCATTATACACTTCAGATTTCAGTGTTAAATCACGGAATCGCGGTGGCCAATTCACTGGACCTCTACGACCGATCCATCTAGGTGTAAGTGGCACGAAGATGGTTTCTAACTGCAATTGAAAAGTGAGGCCCAGCACCATCATGCTGAAACCATATACCTCGTGTATTTAGACCTTGCAATAGATCTGGTAAAGTATTGGTCAAAAAATTTAAGTAAATATCACTTGTTAAGCGTCCGTCGAGTACTTGGGGTCCAATGAAATGATTATCAAGGATACCACACCATACATCAACATGAAATCTCTATTGGCAGTTTTTCTGAACAATGACATGGGAGTTTTCATCTGCCCAAATATGCACATTTCTAGTGTTATTAATTCCATCCCTAGTGAATTGGCTCTCGTCGGTAAATGAAATTCTGTTTATGGTCCTCCTATGTGCTAAGCACCATCTAGAAAACGATATGCCTGGTACATAATCACCCTCTTCAAATTTTTGCTAATTGAAGAGAGTAACAATATCTGGGTTTTGTGAATATTTATTGTATTAAACTTTTTTTGATGGTACTTTATCTGAAAATTAATTCCACAATTGTTATACTAGGTCAGCTATTCTTACAACTTAACATGAAAATTACCTATTCCGATCCTGATATGAATTTATTCTTCGGTTTTTTTGGTTTTATAAAATTTTACTGCGAACTTATTGAAGAGAATAGCAATATTTTCATCTTAGTTTCGTGAATATTCATTATAATAACCCATTTTCGATGGTACTTTATCTGACAATAAGTTTCTTGAGTGAAAAAATTAAAAATAATAATTCATTACTGTAATATACCCCCAGATTTGAAACATTTGCCATATCCGGAAAGATGTATTGGATTAAATCTTACATCTCTCAAAGAGAGAAGGCATAGGGGCGACTTAATTGAGACCTTTAAAATAACTAGTGGTTACTACCAGTGTAATGTGACAAACATGTTTCATCTTAGTCAAAATATTCATCTCCGAGGTCATTCAAAAAAGCCAGAAAAGGAGAGATCTTCAAAACTTCCCAGAAAAAACTTCTTAGTAAACCGGAAAGTACATTCCTGGAATTCACTCAAACAAGAAACAGTGTCCGCACCTAATACAAATGTCTTTAAAAATAGAGTTGACAGGGAACTAAAGGAAAACTCAGAACGAATGACTCATTACAGTGTGTGAATTAGAATACTCTCATTAACTTCTATAATTTTGAAAAAGTAACAATATCCTCATCGGTTTTACCGCCAGGTATTGTAAACATAATAATAATTTATTTTTCACTTGTATATTATACGTTTATTTCACCTTGGATACGGTTGCTATAAACACACTCATTATGCCCTAGGCCATTATGCCCGCATTTGCGGGCATAATGGATTAAAAACGCCCGCTTATTGTACTAGGAGAAATGAAGCAAATTTCATTGATTAAATACTTCATAATCCTTGTCGTATAAGACTCTGCATTTCTCCGGCAATGAATAATTCGCAGCTTTGGCTGCATTTTCTATGATATTCTTGGGTAAATTCAGTTTCATTTCCATTATTTCTATAAGACTACACAAAGAAAGCAGGAATGACATTCACTAAATTTGATGACAAAAATATTCACAAACGTCAAACTATCAACAAATGACATGCCTACTATGAGAAGGAAAATGGATAGGAGCAATGAAACGATTTTGAAATCGCTTTTTCATCATAATATAATAATTTTTTAGTGAAAAATAAAATCTTGTATGCACCGCGTGCGTTACTAGATCCTTATGCCCTGAGGGAAACATTCGGCCCGAGGGCCTCTGGCCCGAGGGATGAATGTTGCCCGATGGGCATATATAACGCACTTGGTACATAAATAACTAATATGTTGTGTGGTCTGTCAAAATAATAGAGGCCACTTCTATAAAATCTATGTTCTGATTGTGATGAAGGAGGGAATTGTTGACATTAATGTCATGGAGTATAGACTACAACCTTCTTGATCTTGGATAAGCCGATAGTTAATAAAGTGTATTTAATTATAAACTCTGGTATTTTATTATAAAAATAAATCTTGAAGTTCTTGAACAACTATCAAATAAAACAATTACGGAATAACTGAAATGGTGCCATGAACTTTTTCAACGATTTCCTGTAGGATTTTTCCGTAGATTTCGAATCTTAGATCAAATTTTTGAAAATTATTATACAGAGCGAGTTATTCTCACAAGAAATTAACGTGGAAGAAAAAGAATATTCCGGTCCTGATATTGGTTTCATTCAGAGGGCTACTTGTTGGGGCCTTTCAATTCATGTACCAATTTTGAACCAAATCGGCTGATCCCTGTATTTTGTCGAAATTCACAAATCAACCTGTCTATCAGTAACGAAGTGGTTTTGGACATTTTAATTTGGCATATAACAATCATATTGACAGTCCCTATAACCCCATGAGTTCTGTCGGTTTCATCTCTGGGCACCCTGTGTGTATATATATATATATATATATATATATATATATATATATATATATATATATATATATATATATATATATATATATATATATATATATATATATATATATATATATATATATATATATAAATATATATATATATATATATATATATACGTATATGCCAAATTAAAATGTCCAAAACCACTTCGTTACTGATAGACAGGTTGATTTGTGAATTTCGACAAAATACAGGGATCAGCCGATTTGGTTCAAAATTGGTACATGAACTGTGTGTGTGTGTGTGTGTGTGTATATATATATATATATATATATATATATATATATATATATATATATATATATATATATATATATATATATATATATATATATATATATATATAATCTAATATATAAAATTCTCGTCACGGTGTTAGAAGTTAAACTCATCCGAAATGGCTCGACAGATTCTCATGAAATTTTGTGTGCATATCGGGTAGGTCTGAGAATCGGCTAACATCTATTTTTCATCCCCTAAATTTTTTATTTTGTTTTTCAGACAAAATTTTCTGTTCTATTTTTTTATGATACAGCATTAAAAAATACATACAACCCTAAATCTTCACCCCTCTACGATCAATCCCTATTTGTTAAACTCCTCCGAAATGGCTCGACCGATTCTCATGAAATTTTGTCATGTCGGTTAGGTCTGAGAATCAGACAAAATCTATTTTTCATCCCACTGACTCCTCATTTTTTTTTTCAGACAAAATTTTCTGTTCTGTTTTTTTCATGATACAGCATTCAAAAATACATACAACCCTAAATTTTCAACCCTCTACGATTAACTCCTATTTTTTATTTGTTTATTATAAACTTCAATTTTTTTGGCAAGATTTTTATTTTTATTTTGTCATATTCATATTACTCTCAATTTTTTAACCTTCTACGATCAATCCCTACTTTTCCATCGCGATTTTCATCTTCTTTATTTTATCCATAGATCCGCAAGAGGGTTGCAGGATGGCAATCATACCCCTAAGTGAAAAGGGTGGTTCGCCACAAACATTTTTATAAATTCTTTAGAATTTTTTTTTTATTTTTATTCTTTTATGATGTTGCATTAAAAAATACATACTACTCTAAATTTTCACCCTTATATCAACAACCCATATGTTAAAAAAAAAGTTAACTGACATTTTAAAAATATGTGTTAACGAAGGTGCCGCTTTTATCGTCGCTGGCGACTTCAATATTAATATTCCAAGGAAGCAGGGGTTTTGTTATCTTTGCAGGAAATTTTCAACTGCAGATTACTCTTCCATCAGCCAACACGAATAACTTCACACTCTGCCACTTGTATTGACAATATTTTGACTAATGTAAAAAATGGTTTCTCATCTTTATTTGAGGATCATGTATCGGATCATACTGGTTAGAAGTTCATCTTTCTATGTTCTAAAGTACCGCCTCGTAGTTGTAAAACTTTTAAACGTTTTTATACTACGAATAACGTTAATAATTTCCTGAGTAACTTCTCAATGCAGGTTTGGGTTGATGTCTTTAATACTGCTTGTGATGTGAACAAAATGTGGAACAACTTTTATCGTTTTAAGTCTGTTTTTGACGTATGTTTTCCCAAGAGATTGGTGTATAGCCGTGGGAGTAAGTCGTTCATGGAAACTCCTGAGGTAAGGAATCTCAGACTGCTCTTGGATCATTATTATATTCTGTCTCGTTTTCGCTCAGAACTTATTAAGGACTATAAAAAAGTAAAGTATAGATACGAACTTGCTATTCATAATGCGAAAAAGTCATCTCAGAGTCTGGAAACTTGGCTGAGACCTTCAATGACCACTTCTTGAACTCTCTGTCTGCTAGCACAGTTCTTGGTCTACCTGTTCATTCTGAAAAATCTCAGATCTAATCTTTTTATGTTTGAAATCTGTGAGGAAGAGGTTTTGAAAATTGTGAGCAATTTGAAAGGTAGTAACTGTTAATGGATTCCTTCAAACATTATAGAGAAGTCCATCAATCTCATTATCACGCCTTTAACGTACATTTTGAATGAGCATTGACATCTTGGTGTTTTTCCTGATTCCTTGAAGACACCTATAGTAAAGCCTCTCTATAAAAGGGAGATCCTAATAATGTAGAGAATTATCGTCCGATAAGTATTCTTCCTGCATTTTCGAAGATCTTTGAGAAGTTGTTGGCGAATCGTATTTTGAATTTCTTCAGGAAGTTTAAAATTTTATCCAAATATCAACACGGATTTACTAAGGATATAAGTACGGATACTGCAATTTTTGAGATTACCCACAAAATCATAATGGCTCTTGAGAGAAGTGAAATCTCCACTGCCCTCTTGCTTGATTTATCGAAGGCTTTTGATCTAGTCAACCATGTCCAGCTTTGTCGTAAACTTGAGTTTTATGGAATAAGGGATAATTAACAGAGGTTAATAAAAAGTTATCTTGAGAATATACATCAAATGGTTTGTTTGCATAACAGTGAGTCCACCTTTTACTCATCGCAGCGTATTGTTTGTTCCGAAGTTCCTCAGGGAAGTATACTGGGTCCGTTACTGTTCGTTATTTATATCAATGATGTTCCTGATATATTTCCTTGCATTCTCATCCAACGCCTCTTGCCTGTTCTGTATGCCGACGATACAAATTTGGTTTTTTCGTTCTTTGCGGTGGCAGATATTCCTATTTATGCTGAACTCGCCATAAACAATTTTTTGAAATGGTGTGCAAGGAACAAATTAGTTCTTAACACCGGGAAGGCAGATTGCGTAATCTTTCCTCATGGCAAATCTAAAACTATCCTCCCTGGCAATATACTCTTAAATGACTGTGATTTAAAAATTAATGTCCCTGCTAAGGTTCTCGGCATTCACATTGATTAGTGAGGTGCTCACGTGGATAGTCTGGTAAAGAGGTTAAACTCTGTCTTATACACCCTTCTTTTACTCAAGTCTCAGGTTCATTTCGAAGTTCTTCGAACTGTTTATTTCTCAAATTTTCAGTCTTTAATGTATTATGGATAATTATTTGGGGATACTCTTCATCTTCCAAGACGATTTTTCGATCTCAAAAGTCGGCCATGAGGTTAATTTTCAACCTTGGTTTCAGGGAATCTTGTAGAGGAAGATTTAAGTCAGCGGGAATGTTGTCATTTTATAGACTGTATATTTACAACGTGTTACAGTTCTTGTTCAAACATCAACATTATTTTGAGGAAGCACTGAACGAAAATACCCGTAGGACAATGAAATACACTTACCCAATTCATTCTACTTCTTTATTGGAAAATAACTCCTTCTATATGTCCCTGAAACTCTTTAGTTCACTGCCAAGGAATATTCAAGTTCTGAATAATTTTAAAGCATTCAGGAAAAGTTTATTTAGATTGATTTTAAATTGTGAACCATATGATATAGATGAATTTGTTTTATATTGTAAATCTATGTCGTAATTTAAGGATGAGCGATTTATCTGCATGTTTTGTTTGTGTGATTATGATGTTTTGTGATTTATTGATATTTTTCTCAATATTGTTGTTTATTATTGGCTTTTGTAATATTTTCAATGTTTGTGAAATAAACTTCTATTCTATTCTATGTATATAAATATGTGTGTGTGTGTGTGTGTCAGTGCTGAGCTGTATGAGAAAATCGTCTAATTGAGTAGATGAATAAAAATTATCCTTTGATACACAATAACCTATGTCAAGTAGGGACCCATAACATAACAACATAGGAAGATACAGAAAAATTGTTGTATTTCTCGCCGAACAGAGCTCCTTTGCCTGTGTATATAGTTGATGAAAATATATGCCTGCTTTTGAATTCACATAAGAGAGATGCCTTTTGATCCCAAACTGCGATCTCTTTAGCGGTATATATCTTACCCAACCTAAACGAGCTTATATAACAGTAAATTTTCATCTACACCAACATCTTGCTCATGTACATATAACTCACCACACTTTTTATTCAGTTGATAGAAAATGAGCCAAATTTATTCAATTTCGGATTCGAGTGATTTTGTGGGTAGTAACTTTCATTATTCATAAAGAGAACTTTTTTTTATACAAGAATAACGACGATACTCATCAATTTAGAGAGCAATGGCGTTGCAAAACTCCTTCCTTCCACCAATACATTCTCTCGATAGGTTTTCTTATCCTTATAATACCCTGTAAAATATTTATTGCCAAAAAGATTTTTTATAACAGGTTACCGAGTTTTATTGTTGTATTGTAGAGTATTATTTGTTGTATTGGATTGCTGTGAGACGTTATAATAAGTCTTCAGATGTGCTAAATTTTAAAAATATCTCTCAAAGCTGTCACGTTACTCTTCTTCTTTTGGTGCCTATCCGGTCCGGATGTTGGCGATCATTCTGGTTATCGTGATCTTATTCTCACGGCTGCTCTAAAAAACCCGGTGGTTGTCAGAGAGAACCATGTTCTTAGATTTTTGAGCTAAGAAATCTTCCTGCGGCCTGGGCCTTGTTTTCTCGGGATTTTCCCCGTAACGTGCAAGTTACTAATTGCGGTAAATTATGGCGTTGTCGTTTAATCTTATGCAAAATTTTATATTTTTTTTCAATAGAAATCTATAGTAAAATTGAAGTTGTATAAAGCAAAATCTTTCATTTGACTATTGAAAAATATTGATAGGAAGAACCAAAGTTACGGCCGTTCTACGGTGAGTAGCGCAAATTCCAATTTTTACCTATTTACCATTTGCATACTTAGATATATATTTTCCGGCATTTTAAATCACTGTGACTTCTGTCCATAAGGTCTTTGGTCCTACGAGATTCTATAAGATCGCAAATTGAAGGATTTGGTCTCAAATATTTATGAGATTGATTTAGATGGTTCATTTATCTAGGCAAGGTAACCAAGAGACAATATGGTCTTTTTTTACCTTTTCGCCTTATTATTTTCTCTTATTTTAAGGTACAAGACCGCGTAAAAACGTTTCTGGAAGTTTCACAAAACCTTGTTCGAAGTAAAATATTCCGAGGATCCAAATATGTGCTTAGATTCACAGAAGACTCAAAGGAGAAGAGAAAAAATGTAAAAACCGTAAAATACTCCTCGAAATTCGCAAAAATTGCAAAAAAATTCCTTTGGGTGGGCCAAATCAAAAGACATCGATTGCAATTGTACTTTTTACGTGAAATAACATTGTTATTATTCTTGAAATTTGTATTAAATGATCATTTTTCATGCTTCAAATAGTTAATCTAGTTTGCCATTTTGAAAAAAAATTTTAATTATGATTTTGACTCTACCTACATAACCACTTTAACCTTAAATTAAGCATATCATCTCATCGTCAATCTACCACTCACTCTCATAGTCAATCATATTGAAACCACGCAAATAAAAAAGCAAATGCGGTCAAATTATCGTTAATTGAAATATTTATAGTGATTATTACTAGTACTTTCATTAATTATATCGAGGGTTTTACTCGGGGTTTTATTTAACATGTAATGCTTTTAAATAAAGTATTTTATTTTATATAAAAACAATTTCATCACACCATTTTGTTGTTTGGCTGAATTATGGATAATAATACAGTTTACTTTTTAAAAAAAGGAGGTGCAATTTTTTTACGCAACAAATACATCCTCAGACTCATGGCCCCCTCCAAAACAATTGCCTGGATTCGCCCTTGGTACTAGACACAATTTTTAAAGTTACCAAGTTTATTAGAGTATATAATGAATATAAACGCTACAAAGAAGAATTGCGGAAAAGTATTGAAAAAACAAAGAGAGAACTAAACGAAGAACTTATGAATAATTCTGGAAATAAGACAAAAACGATATGGTCCATCATCACAAGGAGGAAGAACCATGAAACCAATAAAATACTGATTCCTGGCGCCTTCAACGACTATTTCTCCACGGTAGCCGAGCAGACAAACATACCAGCTGGCAACAAGGAGGAAGGCCTGAATCTATTAAGACAAACTATTCTAAACAAGCGCGAATTGATCGAATTCCATTCAACGACGGAATTTGAGGTCATATGCATTATCAAAGGAATTAAGGGAAAGGAAACACTGGATATATATAGCATGACAACTATTTTCATCAAAGCTATATCAATCGAAATTGCCCTACCACTCAGAATAATATTCAATAAATGCCTCGCTGAGGGTGTATTCCCAGCAGCACTCAAAACCGCAAAAGTGCTGCAAATCTATAAGAAGGGAGACGAAAATGATATATCAAACTATCGTCCAATTTCCATTCTACCAATGATGTCGAAGATTCTTGTAGAAAATGAAATACTTGGCAAAAAGCAACACGGATTTAGAAGCTCCAGTTCAACGACAACTATGTTGCTGGAGATCATCGGTGAGGTTATCAGAGCCCTGGATGAAAAGTGGATATCAGAAATTATTTCACTGGACTTATCTAAGGCTTTCGAAACTGTGGACCATGATATCCTGGAGAGTAAACTTCGATATTACGGATTAGGAGGTGCTGCTATGGCTATAATTTGTTCGTTCCTTTCTGATAGACAACAACAAGTCCTGCGGAACAACTTACTATCAGGAAACAGGAACATAAGATCTGAAGTTCCTCAAGGATCGAAACTGGGGCCCTTACTTTTCCTAATATTTATAAATGACCTGAATTTGACAAAAAGAGAGCTGACCATATATTTGATGACTCTCTTATTTTCGGATGATACCTCCTTTTCCTTAAAGGCTTTAGATGTCGACAATCTGAACATACTTTAGCGGCATCTAACATCAAACTGCTGGTTCAGCTGTGACTCTCTTGCAACCAATCAGTCCAAGACTCAACATCTGAGAATTAGAAGCCACAAAGATCAGACCATCAAACTGCTGGGTTTAAGACTGGACGGATCGCTCTCATGGGAGCCGCACATTAAGGAATTGAAGAGAAAACTTACAGTAGCAATCTACACCATTTCGGTAGTGAGTAGAATCTCCTCCAGGGAAGCAGCAGTGATCGCCAACTTCCATTCGATTGCTACTTATGGAATTCTCCTGTGGGGCACGTCGGTCCTTGCAATTGAAATCCTGATTCTCCAAAAGAAGGCGGTGAGAACAATACTGGGATTAAAACAGAGGGATAGCTGTCAAGATTTGTTTCGAGTACTCAAGATTCTCACCATACCAGCAGTTTATGCATTAAGAGTATGCCACACATGTCCACAAAAACTTGGACATCTTTCCGACCAATAGCTCATTCCATAATGTTAACACACGAAGTTGAAACATCCCATACCATGGCCGAAAGTATGCACAACAAGGAGTAGACTACTGGGGACCTAAAATCTACAAAAAGCTCACCAGTGTCACGAAACAACTTCAAGGGAAAAGATTGAAGAACCATGCCAAACAAATACTGCTTCAAAATACATTATATAGTATAGAAGAATTAATAGGGAATTGAATATTATAGATTTGATTTGATTTTTTCAAATATTCCTAAGCTGATTGTTTCAAGGGCAGAAGATTCATTGTTCAGCAGTAGTTTACATCATGAACCCATTGATATTTGCTGTAGTGCTCAAATGGATAATAACCTTTCTTATAGTGAATATTTTTATGATTTTAAAAATGCTGATTACCTAGCAATCAACAACTTTTTCGCTGATTTTGACTGGAATCAGCTGGGACTAATGGATGTGAATGAAGCCAATAACTTATTCTACGCTGTGATTTATGAAGCAATGAATTCTTTTGTTCCTCTTAAATTGCAAAAACAGTCTCATTTTCCTATCTGGTTTAGCCCTGAATTGAAACACCTCGTGAGGAAGAAGAAGGAACTCCACAAAAAATTTAAGCGGTCGGGTGACTATGACGATTATAGAGTTTTCTCAGGGGTTCGCCACCAATGCAAACAACTCCGGGAGACTTGTTACAGACGTTACATACGTAATACTGAAAATAACATTTGTCTAAATCCTAAATCTTTTTGGAGATTTATCAATGATAAACGTAAGAATTATGATTTGCCTGGGTCTATGCACTTTGGTGGCCAATATGAAAATTCTCTGGATGGTATAGTGACTCTCTTTGCAAAACATTTTTCATCTGTCTTTATTTCACATGACAATGTTGTGATTCCTGACTATAATTTTGAGGTATCAATCAATTTTGGCAAATGTAATAGGTGTCATTGATGTTATCGACAGAGTGAACTTCTTGCCCTCCGGGTTTTCTTGCGGCCCTGACGGTGTTCCTTCTGTGTTTTTGAAGAATTGTATATATACTCATGCAACTCCCCTTACCCACATCTTTAATTGATCCTTGAATTCTGGAATTGTTCCTGAGTTTTGGAAACAGAGCTTTCTTAAACCTATATACAAACAGGGGCTAGAGAAAACATTGAAAATTATAGAGCGGTTTGTACTCAATCCGAAATACCTAAACTTTTGGATTATCTGCTAACAAGACGAATGTTTTGGGAGTGTAAACGTCTCATAATTCCACAACAGCATGGTTTTGTCTCCAACAGATCAACTGTTACCAACCTTCTCGTATATGAAAACTATATCTTAGATGCTTTAGAAAATAAATTACAGGTTGACTCTATTTATACGGACTTTTCTAAAGCATTCGATAGAGTAGATCATCAGTTGCTCATTGCGAAGCTGTCCGCTTTGGGTTTTCATGGATCGATGTTGCAATGGATTCAGAATTTCCTATCAGGTAGGAGTTATGTTGTTAAAATTGGAAACTGTACATCCTTCTCTATTGCTGCATCTTCAGGAGTTCCACAGGGGTCTCACTCTGGACCTTTACTTTTTGACTTATTCATTAATGACATCGGTTCAGTTATAAAAAATAGTAAGTTTCTCATCCTCGCGGATGATATGAAAATATTTAAATCCATTGCCTCTACTAACGATATTTCACTTCTTGAGAATGATCTATTTAAATTTTATGATTGGTGTGTTCTTAATCTCATGGACCTCAATATTTCCAAGTGTCACTGTCAATCATTTTTCAGAATTAATAAGCCTGTTTACCATGATTACAAGATCAACAATTCATCTGTTTTGAGGACATCAGTTATAAAAGACTTAGGAATTATGTTTGATACTGAACTGAATTTCAAAGCTCATAATGAGTACATTATATCGAAGTCATTTAAGATGTTTGGCTTCATCAACAGAACTTGTAAGGATTTCAGTTTGGAAACTCTAAAACTATTATACTGTTCGCTGATAAGGTCGTTATTGGAGTATGGTTCAATAATCTGGTACCCTTATTATGATATTAATAAAAAACAAATTGAAGATGTACAAAATACGTTTCTTAGGATTTGTGCATACAAGTTGGGTCTGAAAAGGGGCGATTATTCATATAACTTAGTTCTCAGACAGTTGAATCTGTTGACTCTAGAAAATCGTAGAGTTGTAATCGACATGTGTTTTTTGAATAAAATTTTACAAGGTATGGTGGACTGTGAAGAGATTTTATGACTGATTGAGTTGAATGCTAGTAGACAGACCAGAGTCAGTAATGCGACATTTAGAATACCTTTTCACACAACAAATTATGGATTTTTCTCTCCAATAACTCGACTGCTTCGATGCGGAAACAAATTTCATCAAGTAGACTTATTCTGCAATTCAATAAGAGTCATGAGAACAGAACTGAATCGTTTACTGTCATAATTAAATTATATATTTTAAGTTGTTTGTTAATATTAATGATGTATATTTATGTTTATATTTCTTAATATTACTTTAATTTAGGTTTTAATTAGTTTTAGGATATATTACTGTCTTCGTAGTGAATGTATTGTAATTGGGACTACCGTTAATAGAATAAATAAATAGATTGTACTTTGACGAAGCATGTAAATCGTTGATGCTGAGAATAAATATTATTATTATTATCCAAAAGTAAACGATAAAAAACTAAAATGTTATTATTATCCTTGTGTACATCAAACATGTATCCTGAATTTCCTATAAAAAAAAATCTGCTAGGCAATGAATTTGTAACGTTTGCGTTTGGTGGACACCACCGCACGCGCGTCATTCAAATTTGATTTATTATCATCAGTGGAATCAGATTCAGAATCACTGTTCTCGTCTGTTTCATCAGATCCGCTTTCATCCAAATTTACATATTCAGAACCCGATTATCCAGTCACTTATATACGACATAATCACAAAAATACTCAGTGATAGTCAACAAAAAGGAATATATAAATATACTTGTAATCCAAAACTGTTCTGAACTCATATAAATAAGATACTGATCATGAGCTACATCTATGAATGAAATTTATAAACAGTACAATCCACAAAGCTACCAATGTACATGAACTAGCATGTTCATGAAGACAACTGTGTTCATGAACATGCTCTTACCATGAAGCACGAGTCTAGTTTGGGTATGAAGGCAATAAACCACATGAATTATTTTAGGCCAGTGTTACTTAAGAGCGTGAAAAATGGAACATCAAGCGAGCCCAACCCAGACTCAGGCAAAAGCATTAAAGGGCTAATAACCTAACATTTGAGTTGAAGAGCATCTTTTGAATAAATATGAATTTTTTCTTATTTCCACCCTTTCACTGCGTGAACCGCATAACTGCGTAAAATAATTTCGTGGCCATACGGCTGGAACCGTATAAGTAATCAGAACGATTTAGAGCATTAACTGCAGAAACCGACTAAATACAAAATTTTCTTTGCAATTTGGATTGCCTATTGAAGTTAATTTGTTCCTCCTATAATATTCAAACTATGGTTTTAAATCGTCATAGGTTCACTGTGGGAACAGTGTGCATCAGCGCTTTTTTATCCGGATGAAACTTTTGTTTGTTTTCGTCGATCATACTGCGGTTTTCTTTCATTGATATCATTCTGTAAATAGAAATGAATATTTAATTGTGTTTATTTTTCTGGAGACAGTTCTGGCTACAATATATTAACACACTGTGGGAACCGTACCTATATGCGATATGACTTTGCATTTTACTGCATCAACCATGTTGATCAACACTAACACAGCCGGCATAATTTATCAAAACGGTAGCCGTACTGAAAAGGTTAATGTAACAATATATGACAAACATTATTGATAACTTACAAATGTGCATGTGTTGTGACCAATATAGCAAACATGTTATCTAACATTTCTGTTCCTGGATTAATAAATGTTGCAGGAATCACAGGAAGCATAATGATTGTCAATATTTTTTCCAATTTCCATTTATTAGCATGATTAGTACCCATCATTCTTTTTATAACCGTTTGTGGTATCAGCAATAAGCGAGGCCCCAATAATTTTTTGTTCATCACAAAACCGTTTGTAACACCTCTTGAAAAATTGTAGCCATTATTTTGGGACATTTTCATTAATGCTGAAAGTAAATTATGTAATGTGTTGCCAGTGAATAAGGAATATATTATTAATCATTGCATACCTTGCAATTTTCCATTTTGTCTTGACAACAACGACAGTGCCATAACGTTTAAAAGATATAAATTTTCAATTAAAAACTACTGGACATCTATTTTACTTGCTTTAATATTTATTGATAATTTGATATTGATACTGACTGACTGACTGGAACAGACCACACTATAGAGTAAAGAGTACAGAGTAGTACAGACTAGGGATGGCAACGATACATCGATATATTCAATATATCGATATTTTTTCAAATATATCGATATATAAATATCGATATAATAGTTTCGATATATCGCAAAATATATCGATATTTTAGTGTAAATACCTATATCAAAAAACTGATTAATTGCAAATTGCACACACCACAATTTGGCGAAATTTCAATCTAGTTTGTTAAATTTCTTAGCACCATCTAGCGTCGAGAAGCGCAAATAACTTAGTAGGTACCTGTATTTGATACGATAGGTACCCGAATTATCGGCTATAATCGGGATTCCTTTGAATTACTTGAACGGAATTAAGTTCTTCCCCGAAAATTTTTGTCGTGGAATTCCCGTCCAAAGTTTATAAATACACCTCAACAAATATTTTTCTGCAATCTGCAAAGAGCTTCGAAAGTGTTTGCTGTGAATAAATGATAGTGTGATTGTTCAAAAGTTTAGTGAAGTTGAAATTAAAGTAAACTTGATTTATTACATAAATATAAAGTGACTGTTGGTCCTGAAAATATGGCTCCTCCGAGAAGTAACATTTGGAAACATTTTCAAAGAGTGACTCCAAATAAATAAATATCCCAACTTATTTAAAGTGGCGGCAAAACATTTTTGTGTTGTAGCAACGTCGGTCCCCAGCGAGAGGCTATTTTCAAAAGCCGGAGCAACAGCTACTAAAAGTCGTAACCGTCTCACGGGAAGTAGGCTTTCCAAATTATTATTTTTGAGCTCTTTGCCTGATAACTTGCATTTGTGGAACTGATGTATTCTATTCACCTGATCCACAAAATCACAAATGCAGGCAAACAGTCTACTTGCTGTGACCTGTGAGACATTTAATTGTAAACTTGACTAAATTGTAATAAAAAATAAATTTTCATTTTTTTTGTAAAAACATGCAATTTTGTAGAACACTTTTAACAAATTTAACTTGTACTTACTTAATCAAAAAATACACTTTTTTTTTAATGTTTTACCTTTCAATATTTTCTCACACCTACTTTACGTTTCAAAAACTTTAGATTTGAATATAATAAAAAGATATATCGATATTTTTCATAATATCGATATTTTTGTTTAGATATATCGCTTGTATCGATATATAGGTTTCGATATATCATATGATGATTATATCGATATATTTATATTTTTTGCCATCCCTAGTACAGACAGAGATAGATTGACTACAAGGACAAGCAACACGCTGCAAAATAAAACTGTAATTTGTCTGTCGAAAAAATAGTTGTTTCTGATTGGTTAGAACCTTTGGCAACATGGAAACTCTTACTCGGATTCATAGATATATACTATACAGATATATTTTAAGATTTCTATGCTCGGATCCCTCCCCTGTCGGTCAAGAACACGGTTTGTAGAATAATAAACCGTAGAATAATTAACGGTTCCCATTGTGTATTCGCGTTGGGCGCTTACACGCTTTAAGCGCCCACGCTTAGAAGCACAGATTATTGGCGTTCGTGTTGGTCTACTAGCGCTAAGAGACGCTCACGCTTTGAGCACTAAAGGTGAATGTCAGATCTTCTCTTTATGCTTAGGTAGGCAAAAGCCCGATAGTTCACGCAAATAATGTGCTTTAACATTTCCCTACAAATTTATTAATTATCGACAACAAAAGTTAGGTTAGCTTACGCTTAGTGTTAAGCGTTTGTGAGTGCGAGTCGACCACAGAGAACGAAGCTTATAAGCGCTTAAAGCGTGTAAGCGCCCAACTTTTTTTTTTTTATCGAGGTGAAAACTTCAAAAGCGATACCGGTTGCTAACCCGGCCTGTGTGGGATTCAATAGTTGATATTTATATATATATATATATATATATATATATATATATATATATATATATATATATATATCTATATATATATATATATATATATATATATATATATATATATATATAGATATATATATATATATATATATATATATATATATATATAATAATATAATAATAATAATAAAGAAGATTTATTTAGCTAACAGCTACAATATAAAATATACAATACATATATGACAATATACATTTAAAATATATAAGTTTGAAACAAGACTATTTTAAATTTAAATTTTGTAGATATAATTTTTTCAAAGCAGTTTTAAAACAATTTACAGTTGATCTTAGTTTTACAGCTGACGGTAGTTCGTTGAACTCGGATAGTCCTTGATGGAATATGGAGGAATATGATCTTGAGCCTGCCCTTTTACGATGGAAGTCATGTTTGTTTCTGGTATCATATTGATGAATATCTTTATTGAATGAGGCTAAATCTTGGATAACTGTCGGATGTAAACCAATTTTCAATTTTAATATAAATACCATAACATTAAATTTAAGCAAGTCTCGGACGTCTAGCCACCTAAGTACGAACAACATATGAAAAACTGGTGTATAGCGGTTTCCCACTAGAATTGTGCGCATTGCTCTATTTTGTAAACGTTGAAGTTTGTCCAAATCAGCTGCAGATGCATAGTATAAAAAGCTAGGGCAGTATTGATAATACGGAAGAATTAAAGAGTTGTAAAGTAGAATTTTTGTTGCAATATCTAAATGTTTCGAAACTCTGTTAAAATAGCCAGTTTTCACTGCAATTTTTTCGATTACTTCACTGACATGACGCTTCAAAGTTAATCTATTATCGATGCTGACTCCCAAATACTTAAAGATTTCAACTATGTCAATATCATCACCATTTATTTTTATTTTGAGATTTTGTTCCCTAAATACATTCAGATAGGAATTTTTTCCTATTAACATAGCTTTTGTTTTTTTTGCATTTAACTTTAAGACATTTATCTGTAACCAATCACTTAATTTTGAAAGATCATTGTTTATAAGTTTTACTGCTTCTTCTACTGAGTTACATATAATGTAAATAAGAGTATCATCAGGCAAAAAGTTTGAATCTAAACAGTGCTTGAGCGTGTTTACTATATCATTAATATACAAAATAAAAAGGATCGGCCCTAATATACTGCCCTGTGGTACACCGATATTGTTCATTCTTGGCTGAGACGTACATCCATTAAACTTGGTCTTTTGTTTTCTGTTTGTGAGATAATTTTCCAACCATGCAATGATATCCCCATTTATTCCATATTCTTTAAGTTTTTGAATTAACCTTCCTCCATCAATTGTTTCAAATGCACGCTTGAGATCGAGAAACACTATTAATATGACCTTACCCTCATCTAAGCCAGTTTTCCACTTGTCTAAAAGTAACTGCAAGGCGGTCTCAGTTGAGTATGATTCACGAAAACCAGCCTGTTCGTTAACCAGTATGTCGTTTTCTTTTATAAATTCTTTCAGCTGTTCGTAGACTACTTTTTCTAATAGTTTTTCAATGGTAGGCAATGTATTAATAGGTCTCATATCGGCCACTTTCTTAGAATTTTTGACTTTTGGTACTGGAGTGATTAAAGAACATTTGAGCTCGGCCGGGACGCACGATTGTTCAAGAGATGAGTTTATAAAGTCAGTTATTGGTTGTAAAAGTATTTCATTTGTATTTTTAATTAGTTTTAAATTTATCAGATCCGAGTTACTTTTTTGATTTAAACTGTAAATAATTTTTTGTAAGTATTTGGGCGTTACCAATCTAAACTTATTTAAAGAACTTTTTATTTCAAATTTTATTAATTTGGTATTAGTATTAGAAAGTTTTGGTATTGTGTTCATTATGTCTTTTACACTATCAATATAGAAATCATTTAGTTTTTGGGATGCTATTCTATTATCACTTTCGATTACTCCTTCAAAGTCAATTTCATTAGTTTGATTATTTTGTATTTTTCCAATAGATTCATTTAGCACTCGGTACATTTTTTAGGATTGTGTTTGAGTTTCAGGATTTCTTTCTGATAGTACATTCTTTTATTTCTTCTAACAATATCAGTGCAGACATTTCGATTTCTTTTATAATTATTCCATTTTTCTTTACTTTTTACTTCATTTCTTTCCTGTTTAAAGTCAGTATAACTTTGATCTCTCTTATTCATGGCTTCTTTCACTTCATTATTGAACCAAGGGGTTTTAGGGTTGACAGTTATGGTTTTAACCATCGCAACATTTTCAATGACATCCGAAACATTTTTTTCCATTTCCTCATATATTTGAACAGTACTTGCCGCACCAAAATTCCACACTTTACATGAAAGTTCATTAGCAACAACGTCATAATCAATATTTCTGCATGTTATTTCTTTTTTCTTCCGTTTTTCTTCACTTAAAATTTTAATTATTTGCCAGCTATGATCACTGAGTTTAGGTTTGTCTGATATTTCACATGTAAGAAATTCAATGTTTGTAAATACGAGATCTATCGTAGATTTACACGTGTCTGTAATTCTTGTATATCCGTTGACTAACTGTTTAAAACCACACATTTCAGCAATACTACTCAACTTTCTTGTTTCTCTTAAATTTGGCTTCTCCCAATGAACATTAAAGTCACCAACAATGACTATATCATTTCTTTTTTCTAACAGAATTTCACTAATATTGTTAAAAAAGTCCATAAAAACGTTTACGTTACCATTTGGGGAGCTATACAACACCGCAACATTTAAATTATATTTGTTTCTGAGGGTAAGTTTTGCGCATATGCACCAATAACTACTTTGGTCACTATATATTTGAAAGTCTACTATGTGCACTCCAGTTTTTACATACATTAATGTTCCACCTGTGTGGCGCGAATAACTGTCACACCTGATGCAACTGTAGCCACTTAAATGTATTTCTTCATCTGTTATTTTTTCAGTGACTCTTGCTTCACTAAAACACAGCACAGACGGTTGAACAACATTGAACAAAAGAGAGATATCATCTTTGTGTGGAATAAAGCTTTGGACATTTACGTGGAATATATCTTTACCTAGATTTTTATATTTTTTCACAGTTTTGTTTTCACTCAGTTTTTTGATTTAGTTTCTAGTGCATCCAAGTCTTTGTGGTTTTTTATTTTTAAAGCTTTACTAACTCCAGTTTTCTTCAACAAGAAATATTCTCCAGTAAACCACATGTATGCATAACCTTGACTTTTCTTAAAATCTCTGAGATCTTTAAATAATTTTTGGTTTACTTTGCTTAAGTCGTGATTAATGAACACGATCTCATCGTTGTTGCCACCGAAATCTCCCATATTTATTTTAGTATTTCTTTTTTGAACCATAATACTATCTTTTATTGCTTTGCTTGTAAAGTTTACTCGAAGCAGTGATTTTTCTTCTTCCGACTTACTCAGATTGACAATATGAATATTCGCTATATCTTCTTCCTTTATATCTACGTTTATTTTTCTAGCAACATCTTTCACAAACTTTTTTCCACTATTAAAATCATGTTTTTTTGTACAGGTTATGGTAATGTTATTAGTTAAAGCTATTTGATCATGATCAACTCTGTTTGCATCAACTATGTTTTGTACACGTTTTAATTCTTTGGTAATTATTGAGTTTACAACAGACTGCCCCGATTTTCTTGAAATTTCGGATTTTAGCTTATTTTGGCCTGAAAAGGCCGAATATAAAGTCAGATTTTGTCGCTGGGTCATCTTTTTTTTCAAAAACTTGAGCTGACCTGACTTTTCCTAACCTTACTAACCTAACCTCCGAGTTCATAAAAGCATAGAATTCCTGAAATATATGAATTTAATTATAAAAAAGACATGTTTTTGATAATAAAATTAATCTATAACATGAATTCAATACTTTTATGAACTCGGAGGTTAGGTTAGTAAGGTTAGGAAAAGTCAGGTCAGCTCAAGTTTTTGAAAAAAAAAGATGACCCAGCGACAAAATCTGACTTCATATTCGGCTTTTTCAGGCCAAAATAAGCTAAAATCCGAAATTTCAAGAAAATCGGGGCAGTCTGTTGTAAACTCAATAATTACCGTATGTTTTATAAAATCAACTTGCCTATTTAAATCTTGATTGATTTTTAATTGTTCCTCATATTTTCTAATTATCAAATCATACTTTTTTTCCATAACATTAAGTTTATTAAAAACATCCTGTAAGGTTATATCACTTTGTTTTGATTTACTATTTTTGACATTAGTGTTTGACTTATAGTCATACTTCGAAAATTGAGCACTTTTCCTTCGGTTGATCGATTCGCTGGTTCGTGATGAACGTACTGGTAGTTCATATGTACTTTCTTCCGATTCTACTTCTTGCGCGTGGTCTTCTTCTTCTTCTTCTTCTTCGATTTCACTACTGGAACTAACCTCACACTTTTTACAATTCCATTTATTTTTGTTTGTTTCAATAGTTTTCACCAGATTCGAACACTTGATATGTATCCATTTCCTACATGTATCACATTTAATTTTTCACTTTTTGGTATATTTTTTTCACAAATTCCGCAGACATTAACATGTTTGTGTTTACTTGGCGCCATCTTGACATATATATATATATATATATATATATATATATATATATATATATATATATATATATATATATATATATATATATATATATATATATATGCAATATTGCCTACCCACTGAAAACACCTCTGTTCTTTCGGTTTCCGGGCATTAGCCTACTAAACCTCCAGTCTCGCACTTATATTAGGACTCACGTGCTGCGGTCAGCACTAGAACCTGTTCTCTTCCTTGTGTCTATATTTCAAGACCCAAGTGTATGTCTCTCTGCGTCGCGGCGCATTAAAAAAGTGAGGGGAAATGGAAAATGTGAGTTGGGAAGGATGGGGTGAAGGATGGAGAGGATTCCATTACTCGCCTAACTAATTTCCGAAGAAATCTAGGTACAGCTAATGGATGGAAGTACCTGAAAATAAAATAATTATTAGTCCAGTTGATCTCTAGGTCTTTTGTAATAGACTCTCGTTCTTTGTGCGTCCTCTTCTGGATCGTAGTTTGTCAATTCTCTGAGCTCTTGATTTTGATGCTTTTTTATTGCCGTAAATATATTTTGCGCTTTTCTCTTCATAAATTCTTTGATAGGTTCCCATTCAATATCTCTATGTATTTGTTCATTTCGAACATACCATGGTGCTCCCAATGCTTTTCTAATAAATCTATTTTCCGTGCTTGCTATCCGGTCTAGGTTGCTTTTTGCAGTGTATCCCCACGCTACTGATCCGTACGTCAGTTGTGGTCTGGCTATGGCCCTTATCAGGGCTATCTTGACTCTGTTCGTCATCTTGCTCTTCTTATTGATGAGTGGATACAGCTGCGCCATTGCTGCTTTTGTCTTTTGTACTGCTTTGTTCACATGTTTTCTCCATGTAAATCTGTCATGACTTTAATTTGGAATCCTTTTGTAATCGTTTCTACTATTCGCAGTACTTGTTGTTTCGAGGAGTTTCCTTGTCTGAATCCGAACTGTTCTTTTGGCAATATATCTAGTTCGTCTGTTTCTTCGCGTAATCTTCTCACTATTACTCTTTCTGCTACTTTGCCGAGTACAGGTAAAAGGCTTATTGGTCTATAATTCTGTGGGAATTTTCTATCCTTGTTTGGTTTTCCGAAGACTATCACGTCGATGTGCTTCCGCTGCATTGGAAAGTGGTCGAAACTCATAATCGCATTCACAATTGATGCTATTGCTTCTGTACCTTTTCTAGGCAAAGCATGTGTTATATTGCCCGGACCGGGCGCTTTTCGTCTCTTCAATTTTTTGATAATAATTCTCACCTCTTCTTCGGTGGTTGAATCTGTGACTTCTCTTTCGCTTTCCCGATCTCTTGTAACAAATCTTTCGTGTCTCTCGTCATCGTCTGGATGTTCATTTATTCGGCCTTCTCTTTCGATTGATTCTGCCAGTGCTTCAGCCTAATCTTCTTCTGTGTATACCATACCATTTGCACTATGTAGGGGTGGGATATGTTCTTTCACTCTACGCAATTTCTTCTGCATAGTCCATGCAGTGTGGTCTCTGGTATCTAAAGTTTCGAGTTTTTGATTCCACCTATTTTCTCGATAGTTTTTCAATGTGTTTTTCAGCACCTGGCTGTGTACTCGTAGTTCTGCGTTGTCTTGTTCAGTTCGGTGCCTTCGGTATAATCTCCTAAGCCTTCTGTTTTCACTTATCAATGTTTTGATTTCATAAGGTATTTTTCCATATGGATGTCTATTCACAGGTTGTCGTTTTTTATTACTTGCTATTTCGAATGCACTAAGTATGTTTTCTTGTAATTTAGAAACTGATTCTTCCAGTTCTTCTTTATTCGTTATGATTGGAATATCCGTTATCATTGTGTCTAATGTTTTTGTGTATACATCCCACTTTGTATGCACTTTCGTTTCAGTAAATTCTTGTCTATTTCCGTGTCCAATTTCCAGCATTATTGGGTTATGATCCGATGTCCCTTCTTCTAGGGTTGTTATTTCGTAGTCTAGAGCTATATTTTTCAGAATCGCTATATCCAAAACATCTGGTGTTCCGTTGCAAACTGGAATATATGTCGGCACTTCTGGCCCTATTATTACGGCTCCATTTTCTTCTGCATATTGTTGTAATCTTACTCCGTTCACATTCTGACCGTTACTGTGCCACGCGATGAATTTACAATTTAGATCTCCTATTAGTATTCGTGATTTATTTCCTCGAAGCAAGTAATCTATATCTTCTTTTAACCAAATATTTTTTGGTGGTTTATATACCGACGTGATTATAATTTTGTTGTTATTTTTCATTTCTATCTCAGCAGTGATGCCATCTATTTCTGTTCCTTCTTCTTGAATCAGATGATGTTTCAAACTACTTCTTATTAATAGCGCGATTCCACCTCCTCGGCTTCTTTTGTCGAATCTGTAGGTTTCATATCCCGTGAAACCTAACCGATGGTTTTTCTTAATTTTCGTTTCTTGCAACGCTATTACATCTGGCTGTTCTTCTGTGATTATTTCTTCTATTTCAATTTTACTTTGTCTTATCCCACAAACGTTCCATGAGATAATCTTCACTGCTGATGGAGTTAATTGGTTTGTGTCTACCATTAATTAAGTATGTCTTTTAGCATTGTTGTAAGCGATGTAAACGCTTGCTTGATGACTTCGGCCCATTGTTGCAGTGCAATTTCTGTGGCCGATTGCTTCGAGATATTTGTAGCTCCTGATTTCTTCTGGTTTTTTTCGCTGGTTCTTGTTTTTTGTACTTGTTTTTTCTCGGTTTTTGTTTTTGATCATGTCGCGTAGAGCCGCCACTTGACGGTGTTATTACCTCTTTCGGTAATTCTGCTACGGCATCTTATCGTGGCGCAATTTCTATCTTCTTGGTTTCCGTTGGTTTTTTGATAATTGGCTTTGGCCCTTTGTTTGCTTTCTTTGTTTGTCGATTTGGGGGAGTATATTTACTGCACCCTTTGTAGCTTGCTGGATGTCCTTCACCGCATAAAGCACATTTCGCGTTCTTCAACTTCGGGTCGCTTGCCAAGGTGCATTCGGATGACTCGCATTTCACGCACCGGAACGGAAAAGTACATCTGTTTTGAGCATGACCGTACCGTTGGCATCGATGGCATTGCCCGGGTTCCGTCGATTTTCGTTTCATTTCTACTGAAACGCTCAGATTGCAAAGCCATTTGACATTGTATATTTTGTTATTGTTCGTTTTCACTATGAATAGTGGAAGCGGCTGTCTGTTCTTTTTTGACGTCATTCTTGATACTTCTGTTGCTTGGATTCCTAGATCCGCTAAATCTTCGTTAATGTCGTTGACATTTGTATTGATCGGTAATCCACCGATTACTACATGTATCAATTTGTACGATCTTTTCGTACTATTCAGATACGCCGTTAATTTCCGGAAGTCGGTCACAGTCATGGGGAATATTTTTATTCCCTCTCTCGTCGTCTTCGCTCTCACGAAGTTGATATTTTTCTGTTTGAGTATTCTACTCAATTGAACCCATTCATAGTTTCCTATTTCGACAGAAGGTACTTTGTGCTCTAGCACTTCAGTCGTCGCTTCTTGTTGTGGTATCAAGATTTCGTCTTTCTTGTCTTCGCGTTTCCGTTTAATCGCTCCCGCATATCCAATGCTCGGTTGCGATTTCGATTTTTCATTTTCAGAGATATCGGCGTCGTCCATGTTCTCTGGAACATTTTCAGCCGCAATCTCCGGGACTTTAATTACCTTCGCGGCCTCGTGAAAGTTATTTATCATCTCTTGCTGCGCTTTATTTGCTTTCAGCAACTCTTCAATTTGCAAGGCATATGCGTAGACTTGCTGTTGTAGTCCTATAACTATTTTGTCCATTTCGCTGGTCTTCTTCACGTTTCGGCGATTTTTGGAAGATCTGTCGTCTTCCGAACCACTCGACGATTCATTCATGCTCGACATTTTTTGTCGTAACATATTTGCGCTTCCTCCTAGCGCCGTTAAGTTATTCCCTGAAAAATAAAATCCCTGAAATAAAAATTGGTTAGTACCACCAAGAATCTAGCCGGTGCCTGTACCCACGCCGCTAAGCGATCAGTGGGGAGCGCACAATCGAAAAGATCCTCAAAGTGGATCGATCGCTGCACCGAATCCCAATTTTCTATCAGTCAGAAAAAAGGGTTCCAGCAAGGTCGATTTTGTAAAACACCTGTCACACTTGATTGAGTACGTTGTTCTAAAAAGAACATTCGTAGCTCGCCCTCTCCGCTATCTTCTCTTCTCAACTGGAATTCTCTGCTCTGCTAGCTGATGCTGTTCGCTCGGAAGTCTGGTCTGGAATGAAGGGCGCCCAACGCGAATGCACCCCTAGATATATACTATATATGAGTACAGATATATATTAAGATTTCTATGATTGCCTCGTAACTTTTAACCAATCATGACACGGCCAGTCGTGACGTCACAAGTATGCTGTTGGCACATTCCGAGCATCTCAAGTGTAATGAAAATAATGTTTTTAATAATTACAGAGCAAGTTTATTAAAATCGAGACAAACGACAATGAATGATAACTAAAAGTATATTTTCCATTAAAATATTAAAACTTAAACGAAGGCGGTATTATATGAATTACACGATGAATGTTTATTTGAACCTATATTATAGTTATTTTGGGTCTTAAATAAGACAAAGTATTACGACAAAATATATTTATATCAAAATACAAACAGAACAAAGAAAAAATGGTTTAAAATTAATTAACAGACCTAAGTAATAATTGAATTGTATATGTATATTATTTATATAGAACAATAATAATAGAATAATAGATTATGTTACAGTTTTTCTCATTTTTTTATAAAATCTTCTAGCTTCATCGGTGTCACGTTTTCTTTTATTCAATGAATGTTCTTCAGATTTCTTTGAATTAAGGTATTTTACCCTGATAAATACTCTCTGTCGAACAAATGAATAAATTAATTTTTTGGCAATAAGTGGTTCTTTTTTTTACTTATAAAATTAGTTATACGTTTTACAATTTTTGTTTCAATTTTAAATTGATCTTTATGTACTTTAACGAACCACTTATCCAAACGTTCAACATCACTTTGCCAAGAAGGTGAGGGCTCAGTTAAGCCACCAAACGAAAGGCTTTGTACCCATGATGGCATTGCATAAGAATGAAGGTTTTTTGCCTCATTCTTATACGTGTAGGTACCAAGTTCTGGAAATTCCTTATTGTGTTTTCTAGCCAGATATCCAGCTATATATATCAAACCATCTTTTTCGCAAATTTGTTTGGTGGACGTATCAGAAGAAGTTGTACTTGAAATTTCACTCATCGCTTCTTCATCGCTAGTATCTTTTGGTACAATTTGTTTCAAAGAATCAATACTAGCTTGTTTGAGGGCATTAGCAAGTATAAACTCTTCTTGTTCTGTCTCCTTCAGCTGCTGAGTATTGGGATTTTTCTGTACTATCCCTGCATTTTTTCCCAAAAGAATCATCCTTAATCGATATATAGCATTAAGTGGAGCAGGATGGTCATGCAAGCCGCCTCTTGATCTAATCTGAAAAGTTTAAAAATATTTTATTTAAATATACCAAGCTTTAATAAAAGATGGAACTATACGTGGCAAAATAAATTTTCAAGACAATCCTGATTCAGCCTATGGGTCAAGATATATGAGGCTTTATACCTTTCCTTCATGTCTACAAATAATTGCTTTAGAGACGATGTTGAAATAACAGCTGCCTTTTGGAATATCTGCACACTGTTTTTAGAAATTGCTCGCATGTTTAAAATTGTTTTCATTAGATGGTCTTAAACCCCATTTTGCATTTCTAATTTTTTTTTCCATACGCTACTTTAGAGTTGACTGTCTCTGAAGGACAATATGGATTTAAAATGTCAAACCATTTATTGATAAGCTCAATTAATTCTCCCACATTTTGAGCCAACTCTCTATTTGGTCCAGGGCAATATCTCTTTAAAGCTGTTGTATGAGATAACAGCTGAGCTGCTAAAGACACATTCTGTCTTTGTGCTTTTTCACAAGTAATATGTAATCGTGTTAACTTGTGGCACGAACTAATTTCACTTCTACAATCATTTATGAGAGCTATGAGCGGCTCCTTAGTTATTATAGTCCCATCCTCTAAATTAAACCCGTGGTCAAGGAACCAATTTCTAATTAATTTTAAAGTGTGGGGTACATCAGCAAAAATAAATATTTTATTTCCTGTCACTGGATGAGCAAAATATGTATTATGAACTGTTATATTCATTTCTTTCCATAGTCCAATATTTCCACCTCCACAATCAGATACACATGCCACAACATCGTAGTTAATATTATTTAGCTCTTTAATAGTTTCTTCCAACAAAGACTTTATCATTTTGGTATCAAATCTGATAAATACTGACTGTTTCCATGAGCTAAAGAGGCCTCTTGCCATTATAACCTGCATGTATGAATGAGGACCTACGATTTTATCCAGCTTCTGGTCATATTCGATAAGTGATGATACTATTATTTCATCATACGAAAGTACAGTCACCCTTTCGAAATTATTTTTATCTTTTCCAAATATGTTCATTATTTTTAAAACATCTTTTAATATTCCATGTTGCAAATCAATGTTCGATGCCCATCTTTGAAGTGTTGATATACCTGGCAATGGATATTTTAATGTTTCTCTAACATAAATATAGGCACGTTTGCTAAAATATCTCAATGTAAACGCCTTAGAAATTTCTTCGCTGGTCCATCTGGCTTTGGTTTTATTATTTAATAAAACTTCAATTTGGTTTTGTGTTAAAAAAACCTCCAAAAAGTTCTTTTAGTTTTACATCCAACGTATTTCGATTTGTCTTTTTTGTGCTTCATTCTTTAATTTTTCACATTGTTCTTGAAGAGCGATATATTTTTGAAATAAAATTTCATGTGGACTTGGATTATCTTGTATGCTGTTCGAACTACAAGCTGGCACATCCTGGGCCAAATCAATCTGTTTGGCACTTTCATCTATTGATAGACTTTGAACAATTCGTTTTTCCTCTTTTAACTTCATTCTCTTACGCCTTTCACTAATATTCTGTTCAGGAGCCAATGGAAGATTAAGTGATGGAATAGCTGAAATATATACAATAAAACACTTATTCCATTGACAACTTACCTGTTTCTTTGAGTCTTTTTGGCAATTTATTTGTTATCTGAGCTTACCTGACTCTCCGCGATGAAAGAAATATAGTACTTAGTTGAATTAAATTCAAAATAGTCTATATAGATACACTAATAAAGTTTATAAATAAAAACAACACGAAAACTCCGAAAACTTCAATTGAAACCACAATAATAAACAGTCGGTACAACAAAAGAAAACTACGGAAACTCGGAAACTCGTAACGTAACGCGTAACGGTCATAGGCCTGTAAAAGTAACGAAAAGTTTGTTACCCGTATGTATTCGTTACTTTATGATGGAGTATTCGTTACTAAGTATTCGTTACTTTCGTTACTTTCGTTACTTCCGTATAAGGAAAGATTTGAACGCTTTAGTGTACTTTACCGTATATACGTTAGATTTCGTTATCGTTACTTTCGTATGTTTCGTTACATTCGTTATCGTTACTTTCGTATAAGATTCGTTAGTAGTTTACTTTACAGATATACCGTATATACGTTAGTTTCGTATGTTTCGTTACATACGTTATCGTTACTTTCGTATAAGATTCGTTAGTTCCGTATAATATAACGATAATTTGAAAGATTCAAGCTCATATTCCTTATTGCATTAATATTTATGTGTCGTTATTTATACTTAGTATGATTTATTGGATTATAGGACACTTTCCTGTAGGCTAGGGTTATAGATAGCTGATTGCATTTTATTAATTACAATAAAATTCTTGTGCATATTTGTAGGAAACACCATTGATGCATATTATTACTGAAATAACGGCTTTTGAATTTTTTAGGTTTTTTTTTTCAAATTATTCAACAGAGTGATCAAAAAAGGATATTATTTTGTAATAATTTCAAGACTCAAAACTCATTATTTTCAAATTGTTCATCTCCCCTTTATATTAACTCTTCGTTCAATTGCTTCTAAGATTTAAGGCTTATTTTATATAACATTTTGAAATAAAATAATTTCACAGAAATTGGTTTCTGCAGATTACTTTCATTAGTACTGGCAAATTGGTATTTTTTTAAGGTATGTGAATATAATAATTTTTTTGTGATTTAAATTTTGAAAATTTTTTTAGAGGTATGTCTTGTTTTTTTTCATGTTTTTCTTTATACTTATTGAAAAAATTTTATTATCAAATATGTGAGTGTTTAACTGATGTAATATGTAGGTAAAAAAGTGAAGTAAAGTTCGTGTGACTTGTGGTGGTCATCTTTTCACTCGTACATCTAATAAAAATTAAACATCTGACGTCACGGTTATCTACCTTAATAATTATTACCCAAAGATAAATTTTAATTTTTTTATATGATAAATTCGATGGACGATGAATCAACTCTGTGGTAGTTCATATTTATATTAAAAATTAAATAATAAATCAAGACTGAATACATGTATTCAGTCTTGATAATGCTGTAACAGGCGAAACTAGTCGAATAAAAAGTTATTTTCATTTTGTGGTTTTTAGACACGTTGTTTTCTTATTATTCAATTTTTAATATTTTTATATGATATTCATAAACAGAACAGTAGTACAAATACATGCTCAAAGTCATGCGCAAAGGAAAAATGCGAAAGTAACGAGTAACGATGCCAGTTCGAAAGTAACGAATCGTTACTTCGAGTCTAATGAAGTATTCGTTACTTAGTAACGAATACATACGGTTTGCCACAGCTCTAAACGGTCAGCCTCTAGCATACTGGTGACGTAGCCTGTGACGTATTACCCGCGATGTTGCCGGCAAAGTAAGGCAACCGTTATTATTCTACAAACCGTGGGTAAAGAATACCGACTTCTAGTTTTCAAACGAGGTAGTAGAAACGAATCGGGGATCGCTCCCTAGGATCGCCGTCAAGAATCGGGGCCCTGTAATTTTGACAATAACCACACTTTTTCAATAACTGTCACTACTTCAAAACACAGGCTTCATTCATGCTTCGCTCTTCTTTTAACACGGTAGTTCATTGTAGACTGTCCTCCGTTTCTTCTATGGTCGCTTTTATATGTCTTATCATTCTTTCGAGAAACTTCCAGAATCTATTCTTCGAATTAAGAGCCATTTTCGTAACAATATTGAACATGACAGTTTGTTGACGCTGAACAGACGCATCGAGGTAAAAACTTCAAAAGCTACCTGTTGTTAACTCGGCCTGTATGGGACTCACCTGTTGCATAATATATCATTCGTTTACGCACTAAACACTCCTCTGTTTTTTCGGTTTCCAGGCATTTGCCTACTATACTTTCAGTGTCGTACTTAGATTAGGACTCTCGTGCTGCGGTCAACACTAGAACCTGCTCTTTAAGCTCTCTTCATTGTTGCTTGTGCCTATATTTTAAAACCCAAATATATTTCTCTTTGCGTATTTGATTTTGAAAAGAAGTGAACATGCCAAAAACTTCGTCTGCTTCTTTCTGTGTCGATTCAGTGTTCCTCACTGGCGATCCGAAATCCAACATCAATAGTAGACTGCCATTCTCTGTCTATCGATATCTGTTATCACTCTCGTCGTCTGTAAATCACCAGTGCTCGCCGTCGAATACACCGCTTACAAGGCGATGCTGCTCTTTCGGTGGTCTGGTCCTGAATGATGAAACAATCCCGAATCTACATAACCAACTAACCACCAGGGCAGCGCGACCCCCCACAGCGCCTGTGTGCGAAACCTATAAAGCGCCTCTTTTTTTCACGAATCTTCACCAAGCTAGTTAGTCGAGTAGGTTAGGTACGCTGGCTAGTATTTGGGAGGTCTCGGGTTCAAACCCCGGGGCCGAATGGTCTGCCATGAGTTTTTTTCAGAGGTTTCCTCATGGTAATGTTAGTCACTGCTTGCAAACTTACAAGGCGAATGCTGGGCCAGTATTAATCCTCTGAACCCTACCCACACTTCCTATGTTCCATAATATCCCGTCTCGCCTATCCTTAATGCATTTGTACATACAAGTGTATCCTCTGGTCTGGCTGAAAGAGTTAATCCCAAACTCAAGCTGCCCGCCTCCCTGACACATACTTCAGGGAGGAATGAAACACGTGTGTTTCCTTTTCCTTCCACGAATCTTCATATTTCAACATTTTTTAAAATTATTTGTTAATTTGGACCGAAAAAAAAAAATGTTCTCTATTTTTATATACTTAGATAATAATTTTCAAAATAGGTAACACCAGTTCGTTTTCGCTTAAAAATAAAACACGACCTAAATTTTCACATACTTTATTTATGATGTTATATCTAATTGTATACTTGGATATTAATAACAAAAGAACTGACTTTTTTCTAATAATACTGATTTAACTATTACGTATGTTATGTTTAAAAACAATAAGAGTCTAAAATGTGTAAGAATATAAACATACCTATTTAAATTATATTATTGACGCTTTTCTGTTGGCGAAATCCTTAATAGTTTCGTGTATTTCTATATGATCTCCTTTTTGGATATTGTTGCTGAATGTGTTGATCTTTCTTGGCTCATTGTTGAGCAAAGGTAATTTTTTCATACGTTTTAATTCATAAAAGGATATTTCCGCGCTTGCTATGGTAACTGGCATAGTTAGCAAAATTCGTAATGCTATGGTGATGTTAGGGCATACAGCTGTCAAATTGTTTCAATTTATAAATTCGAGAATTTTCAACATATAATTTAATTTTTTGAAAAAAACTGACGTGACATAATCTCTTGACACAAATCATCGGTGTTAATATCCAATGAATCATTTGCTGAAAGTTTTTTCCACGACTTTGACTTGATTAGGTATCACTTAGTTTAAATATGAAATTAAACACGTCATTTTGAATATTCAATAAATTGAATCTTTCGTCTACGGAGGATAAAGCTTAGTTCAATATACAAAAAAATACATTAATTTTAAAAGCGGTTTTTGGATCATTTATGGTGTGGTCTTCGTGTTCATAATCAAAACTCTTTGAAGTCTTACGACATCCTAGGGGGTCTGGATCTGGAAGGCGCCTCTATTGTCCTGGCGCCTGTGTGCACCGCACACTTTGCACAAATGGGCGGCGCGGCCTTGCTAACCACTTAATATTTTCTAAGAAGAGTACTAATGACAGGTGAACAAATTATAGCGCCATCCATCAGAAGCCGATAGGTTCCTCACTTTCGACCAAACAGAAACGCCAAATCTCGAAAACTCAAACTCATGGGTGGCCATCATAGGTGCGCAAAGATTTGCTACTTGCAACATGTTACATCGTTTGATATTTCACCACGCATGCAGGCAAAGCTGGTAGCAATGCTCCAATTTTCCCATTATTTTCAAGCTCCGGATCGGCAGTTAATATGGAAAATGAAATTTTATTAGGGCTGAACAGACGCAGCGTTTATGATATCATATTTTAACGTGTTTTAATGTATTTAGTTTACTTATTTTAATGTATTTATTGTAGATCATTGATTTCAAATTAATTATAATGGACACTAAGGTATAATGGTCCCCCTAAGTCCATTACATGCAACTATGCATTATCATTATTGATATTACTGAATTTTAATTTACTCAAATTCTTAATTCTCAAATACTCAATTTATTCTTGTATATTTATAGAAAAATTGGATTAGTGAAATATATATCATATTAATATATTGAAATTTCTATGTAGTTTTTTGAGTTGATGTTTTTTACAGGTGTAAAGAAAAGATATATTCAAAGTTTATTATATCTATATATATATATATATATATATATATATATATATATATATATATATATATATATATATATATATATATATAACAAAAAATTGGACCACTCACTTCAGACACTTCAATCACATTAAAAGTTTCAGTTGGCGGTTACGCCCCTTGGCGGCCATCTTAGAAACCTGAAAATAATTTCCATGATTTTCTGTTGGCCACTTTGGTTCTAACATTTTTTACCTTAAGTCTTTCAAACATAGTTTCTGAGATACAGCGGGGTAACTCTCTTAATCAGACACTGGTACATTGACAATATTTTTACTTTAAATACTTTTTTGATTTCAACTCTTTTGCTCAAACGTGCTGCATTTCGTGGTGACTATTCCGTTCGAATGTTCGAATTAGATCTCGATCTACCATCAGTACGCGATGCACTTCGCGAATTTTTTTTATCAATATAGGGTTGAAATTTTTTACGTTGATTATGTTGATGTTGACGTACATTCCTTCGTTGGTTTCAAATTTTTTCTTCAACCATGATGCACTTCGCAAATTTTTTTTCATGAAATATTTTTTTTTGTTCGTTTTGCTATTCAAGCGTGTATTTCCAAAATATAATTCTATCCGATAGAATACTATCTTAGTGATGGAGCTCTGCTGCTCACGCCTTTTTTCAAAACATGACGACTTTGGTTATCAATATTAATTTATATTTTGAATGTATTTCATTTTTTATCCATATCAACCTACATAATAGCATCGAAAACAACAATCTTATTAAAAATATGACATGAAATTTATTCATACTGCTCAATTATTTTAACGTTTGAGTTTGAAGTTAAAAAGAAGATGTGATACTTCATTTTCACCTTACCTGCGTCGGCGTATACGGTTTGGCGGCTATGCTATATGTAATTATTTCATATTTTCTGTGCACAGATCGGCCATTTGCTTTTTGCTGAGTGAGTGGTAAGTCTAAACTAAAGTCTAAGTGGTGCCTGCCTGGTGCCTGTAGCCTGTGAGATTTGTTCATCGATAGGCGTCCCGCGTCAGTGCCGCCATTTAACTGTTTTAGATTTCTTTGTTTTATTGGTTATAGGTTTATTATTTCTTTGAAGTGATTGTGGGTTATTATTTTGTACTATGGTAAGTTTAGAATTACAGCAGAAGCATTCTTCCTTACTTATAACCTTCTTTCAATTAATAGAGTCGAAGATCTGAAACTACCACGAAAGTTTTTGTGGGTAGTTTACCTCCACAAGCTACAACTGACGATCTTCGAAAACTCTTTGAACCTTACGGTGTTATCGCTGAGTGTGACATTGCAAATAGATGTGGATTTTTACACTTGGAAGATAATGACTTGGCTATGAAAGCCATTGAAGATTTAAATGGTACCGATTTTATGGGTGGTAAGATCTCTGTTGAAAAAGGTAGAGTAAAACCCAGAGGTGGAAGCCGTGGTCTCAGAGGTGGTGGTGGCCCAATGAGAGGAGGACGCGGTGGTGACCGAGGAGGACCATATTCTAGAGGAGGTGATTTTCGTGGAGGTCCAAGGAATGGATATGGTGGTGGACGAGACTTTGGCTCTTATGGCGGGGGAGACAGGTTTGGCGGTGGAGGAGGTTATGATCGTCCACCCCGAGATTTTGGCCCAGGAGGTGGATATGGGGGAAGAGGAGGAGGATTTGGTGGTGGTGACCGAAGAACATTCAACAATAGTTTTAGTGCAGGTAAGATTATTGATTCTAATTCATTTATTTTCATTCGCGCCTGATATAATATATATATATATATATACATACATATATATATATATATATATATATATATATATATATATATATATATTATATATTATATATATATATATATATATATATATATATATATATATATATATATATATATATATATATATATATATATATATATATATATATATATATTATTTGCCTTTTTTATTTTTCTGTGTAACAGTGATCTGCACACATCGATACTTGATCATGCATGTTTATTCGTTTTCAGACCATTATATTTTTTGTATTTGCACACACAGGTGTTGACTCAGCTAGGTGCATGCATACTTATGAAATTAATATAACTGAATGTTTCTGAATGTCTTTATATTGTGTTATTATATTATATGTATATATATATATTTAAATATATATATATATATATATATACATATATATATATATATATATATATATATATATATATATATATATATATATATATAATATATATATATATATATATATATATATATATATATATATACATATATATAATATATATATATATATATATATATATATATATATATATATATATATATATATATATATATATAATATATATATATATATATATATATATATATATATATACATATATATATATATATTATATATATATATATATATATATATATATATATATATATATATATATATATATATATATATATATATATATAAATATATATATATATATAAAAATAAATATATATATATTTATATATATATATATATATATATATATATATATATATATATATATATATATATATATATATATATATATATATATATATATATATATAGGGTGTCCCGTGAATAACACGCCAGAGTGACACTGGAGGTAGATTGGTTTCAGGTCAATCAGATAACATCAACATGACCTCAGTAAAAGTTTTCTGATTTTTGAGAAATTGCCACTCTGTTTTTTTTCAAAATTTTTTATACTTTTTGGTCATTTCCTCGCCAGTTTTAAATATAAATAACTTCTAACTTGTGGTTTTTTTTCTTGTGCTATCATCAATAGTTGGTTGAGACAATCGACCTATCATTTCATTAAAAACTAGCTTGATAACCTTTAAAGAAATTATGCTTCAATTTAATTTGAATCTGAAAACCTCGACTAAAGTTTGACTATTTACTGTGCACCGGACTGAATCATCAAATGATCTTAAAAATTAGCCTATTTAATGCTCTTTCGAAAATGGTATAACATTTGTGTTTTTTTTCTTCAAAAGTCTATAAATTCCAATTTTTGTCATTGAAGTCGTGCTACTTGCGAAATACTTCAAATAAAAAAATAATACTTAATAAAAGGTGCAGACGTCTTTTGTCGGCAAATTACAACTTGGTAGTTGTAGAAAATATCTGAAACTGCTATTCATTACTCTTTTTTATTCATTGTTGTAGGTAGGCATCCAAATAATTTAAAGAACATAAGGTCGTATTAATATTTTAATAGATTGTTATATATATTATATATATATATATATATATATATATATATATATATATATATATATATATATATATATATATACATGTATTATATACATTTTTTATATATTATCTACCATTATTTATTTATTCATTGTTTGAACGAAATAGTAAACAGCCATTTAAAATGTATGATGCATTCTAACAATTTACTCACTCTTCAGACCGTGGTGGAAGGTCATTTGGAGATGATAGAGGTGGATTTGATGAGAGACGAGGAGGTGCAGGTTTTGAAGAAAGACGTCCCCCTATGGTAGATAGAAGGGCTCCTATGATAGATCAGGGAAGTCGTGGTGGTAGCGGGCCTGGAGGATTTGATAGAGGTGGTGATTTATATAGTCGAAGGGATAATGGACCTAAAGCAATGTAAGTATTGCTATAGTTATTTTTGGTGATTGAGTTAAGAAATTGATTAGGTACCCGTAGTTCAATTGAATAATTTTCAGTTACTTGTTCCACAGTTTCTCAATTTTTAACAATTCCATGATAGTTCTTACTTCAAGCTTTGCACTAAGCAATTGTAAAAATTCTTAGAAATCCTAATGATGAGGGAATGGCATCTATAATTTTTTATTTGAGGAAACCTAAGATGGTGTTTCTATTATCTACTGAAGTAGAAATTTTCTATGTAGAATATTTCTGCATTTGATATTTCATTCAATGATTAATCAAAAGTGTTGATAGTGAGTAGAGGTGTCCAAGAAGGATCAAATCTGTTATCAACATTTCAGTCAACAAGTGATATACCAAGGTCCGTAAACTCTACTAGGTATGCACATCGTCTTCCCATCCGTTTGTGACGTCACGCCCGTCAAAGCATAAGCGTCTCGTCGCTGCAGTAGCGTCGTAACCTATTAATATTCGGGTATATATATATAAAAAAATACTAATAAATTTGCCCTTACTGCCTTATTTAAGTGTCGCATACTTTTAAACACCAGACATTAAAATTGATAATATAATTATAGAAAGGGTAAACTAAGTTAAATATTTAAGATACTGCTGGAAGAGTGAGGTCAAGTCACTTGATTTATATTATTCAATAAAGTTGATTTCTCTCTCTATTCATAAAACATAATATATGCAAATTTAAACTAGAAAGGCCATCTTGAACACATAAAATAACTCCAATGATAGGTACCCTCTATCGCTGCAGAAATTATCTTATGCATCATAACAAAACGATTGTATAGTCTGTCCAGTCTAAGTTGGCGTGTACGTCATCAATTGTATATGACGTAGATCGTGAACACTGTTGCCAGACATAATAAATAATCTGAAGTCTAAATAGCTAACCTAATTTTCAATAATGACATGACGGGGATTTTTAGCGGTAAATTCAAATTAACCAGTATTCCCTACCAGAAGTGTCACTTTATCTATTATATTTTACGATGAAAGCACTACTATACCATACCTGTTGCGAGTGCTGAAAGTGGGACAAGGAAGTAAACAGAAATAATACCAATATATGCTGTTGAACAATGTTTATTGAATATTGAATAACCTGAAGCTAGCCAAATAGTTATTCCGAATTGTTCATTAAATATTTTAGAATGTTAGTGTAGGTACTGTTTGTCTTTTATTTATAATTAATAAAAATAAATATCTACTCTAATAATCTTACAACAAAATAAAATTTTATCAAAAAAACAATATGGAATTATTAAAATTTTGGGAACTAAAGACGCTTTAGAATTTATCACTGATTTGTTGTGCTCCAACGCAGATATAAGTAAACCTATAATAATTGCATTCTTAGCCTTGTCAAAAGCTTTTGACACAGTCAACCATGCAATTCTATATTAGAAACTTTTCAACTATGGTATAAGAGGCAAAGCTCTAGACTTAATTATGTTATTTATCTGAAAGATACCAAAAAAAACAATTATTGTTATGCAAAGTGTAATCAACTTACGTGTCAAGTTGATTACACTTTGCATAACAATTATTGTTATGCAAAGTGTAATCAACTTGACACGTACCTGACTAAATGTCAAAATCAAAGAAACAATGTTCATATCAAAAAACACTTTTGGCAATACCATGCAATATTTGGAGTGTCAAATAATCCCACACATTCAAAATGAAACCAACCTATCTCACAGTCTTCTCCATCACACTGAATCATAGGTCTCCCATCAACTACGCTATGACAAATACATCAATGATTTACTTATTATATATATATATTATTAGATTGGTTTCTAGTAGATTCTTCAATGTTTATAATTTGTTCGTAATCTAATGATAAATTTATTGTCTTGGATATTTTAAGAAGTTATATATATTATATAAGAAGTAATATATATTGAGCTGCAAATAAAATTGCACCCACATGACTGCAAACTTCACTGTGTCCTGCCATACATGTGCAATGTGCTGTTGATACACTACCATCTTTGGCCACGATGCACCAAACTTCCAATGGTTTTTCATTTGCTCTCTGAGAATGTTTGACCTAAAAAATAAAATGTACAGAAATATTGACAAGATATTTTAAGGTAGAGATAGATGTAAAAGATATTGATGTACTTCATAATATGAAATCCAACATGAAACGCTCAAACATTATAAAGAGCACAAACAACAGTTGACTACTGCAATTATATCTGCGCATGCAGTTCAAAAGAACATACCTTTCCTACTAAAATGTAGAAACCATTCACCATCTTTGACCCCACATTAACAACAAAGCCCGACTCAAAATACTTAAATGATTGCAAGCTTTTGTATGCCTTCATTTGCTTAATTTCCATTGTCTATTCATATCAGAATATTCTGATGACGAACTATCGTTCAAATTAAAAATTACTGGAGCAATATTGGAAGAGTCCAAGTGCTTCTCTCTATTCCACCACTCTGAAATAATGTTTTCTGTATGCTGTACAGTATTTCTCCACATTTCTACCGACACATGCTGCACCGCCTCTCTCCACATTTGAACAGCATTTTCTCGACCACCACCATCTCGGCCAATGTGTGCATTGTAATAATGTTTACATATGCCCCATATATTCTCAATTGCATTGAAAATGCAATGGTACGGTGGAAGTCTCAAAACTTTATGGCCATATTGCTCAGCTAGTTGGTCAGCTAAATAAATATTTTTTGGTTGGTTTCTGCAAAGGAAACGTTGAGCTTTAAAGGTTTTGATCAATTTCAATTATGTAATGGCACGAAAGTTTAATATACTCACATTTTAACCAACTGTAGCAATTGAGGTTTCAAAAAGTGTTCTTCATAATGTATATTATTATTTGTGAGCCATGTTTTAATTTCCTCCTTTTTCCAGTGATTTTTGAGAATTTGTTTGCTAATTGTGCTATGATAACTAGCATTATCCATTATTTTTAATGAAGGGTTCTCAAGTTTTTGAAGCAGTTGGAATTCAAACCATTTTAGGAAGTTATCTTCATTCATCTCACCATGATAATCTGGATTATCAGATTTTCCAGAAAACATGAGGAGAGCCTCTGGTATCCAACCTCTAGAAGTGCCTGCATGTAATATTATATATCTGCAAAATAATAATGTGGGATTTCAGTTTAGAACAAAAGTCAATTTGTATATCAATTATGGTGAACACCTTACCAAAGCTTTCCTTCTCAACTCATCTTAGCTGAATGCCATAAGAAGTAAAAAACAATCAACATATAAAAACCTAAGTATTGGCAATAATCAAACTATTTATAAAAAGTACGGAAACCCAAAATTGAACATTCGATCTGGCATTATTCACAATAATTGTAGCTCACCTTTTCCCGTCAACTTTTGTCTTTCTAACACTTTTGACATTAGAATCCTGCCAGGAACGTGTATTTTTTCCATCTTGGAAAACCCATGTCTCATCAATAAAAACACATTCATAAAGTTTGTTCTCCATATTCCTTGTATATTCAAGTAGAAATTTAATTCGGGCATGGACAATATGATCTCGTTCCATTATACCACGTCTTCAAACTGGAATCCATATTCATCGATCGATAAATCAAACTTTTAATTACAAAATCATCTTGTTTACTCGGCGACTGTCAAACGAGAAATGGCGATTACCGGCGAGTTGGTCGAGAGGATCCGACAACATTGCAAATTTTTCAATTAAATGACAACTTAATAAAAATTCAACGTATTTTCATTACTCGGAATGTTAATTTTTTTTGAGAGATACATAAGATTTGATATGTTAAGAACATAATATTTGTCGAAATGGACGATACGGTCTTTATCAACATATAACTACTTTTTCAGAAAATTACTTACGACAGATATTAATTTTGACCATTTCAAATTTTATTTATTTGGGTAGGCAGCATTGGGCCATTATTTGCGCATGACTGTGACGCACACGCCAACTTAGACTGGACAGACTATATACAATGCATCTTTTCTTTTCCTCATTTTAGATACATGATCTCATATGATTGGCTTGTGCCAACATATGAACTTTACAGGAGTTGGAACAGGGCAAGCATATTCATAAAATAATTCAATCATTTATTTCACAATCAATAAAAGGGCACAATCATTTACCACAATTTGTTAAAGATATCATATCACAAAATCAAAACATTTTTGAATTTATAAATGTTAAATTTTATAAATTAGGCAGAAAAAGATGTCTGCTAGATAAGATTTATTTTTGTGATTGATTCTGATATCAGTGTTTGATACACTGTTCAGGAAGCTTTTGTTGATATAACTTGAATATTTTCTGTAATAAACCATTTCGAAAAAAAAAAATATTTCAATCTATTAAGACACAAATTTTTTAACTTTTTTATTACGCTTTCTTTGTTCATCAAAAGGAGCAAGTCTCTTGAGGGTAGTTTTTTTTTCTTTATTCAATTGGTTGGTGTAATTAATCCTGATATAAATTCTTTGCCTAATGAATGCTTTAACGATTACATCATCTAGCGGTACCTTTCCTGACATTTTTTTAAATAACTCAGAAGAAATTCGTTTTCTAGTATTAATATTTTTTCCGAAGCATTTGTTAAAAATTTTTTCTAACTGTAAGCAATATTTCAAAAATTGAGGTGTTGGCTTGGTTAATCCACCAAATGATAGGAACTGGCACCAACTAGGTAAGCTATACATATGGAAGCTCTTCTGTTGTAGTTGATACCTGGGTGGTAATTGAAGTTGATGCCTGGTTTTCCTCTAGTTCAGAGGCAGTGGAGCAAGAATCTGTTTCGTCAGTTTCATTTTGTTCAACTTCTACAATTATACCACTTTTTCGCAAAACTTGACCCACAATGTAGACTTCCTCTGTATTTTCTTGTATGGTATTTGTGTTACTTTGGACAACTGTATCAGTTTTTCCCAGAATTATCAGTCGTAATCTTAAAAATATAATACTCATTAGGTAACTATCAACAACTAACACATGTTTTTATCAATGTTACCTGTTTAAAGCGTCCAAGGGACTTGGATGATCATTCAAGCCACCTCGTGTCCTTAATTGAGAAAATAAATTTTCCAGAGCATCTTGATTTAATTTATGGGTTAAAATATAAGAAATATTATACACCTCTTTCAAATCTTGAAATAAATTCTGCAGGGATGTAATTGAAATTAGAAGGCCTTTCTGAAATTTAAGCATTGTTGCTTTTCCACAGCATTTCATTGTTGAAACAACATTATAGCATTTTTGGAGAGCTTCATCTTGTAGCTCTTTTAGGTTTGTTCTTCCATATCCACTTTTCCAAGGACTTGAATCATTTGGGATATAAGAGTTCATCACATCAAACCAGTTGTTAATAACTTCAACAAAATCTGCCAAGTGTAGATATTCTTCCTCATATTTTCCTTTGCACTTATAATATTTAAGGGCTGATGCAACAGTGTGGGATAACAACTGCGTTGCTAATCCCACACGTTGCCTCTGGGGCCCATTACATTCTAAATGAGCTTCTGTTAATTTAAATATCGAGCTGACATCAGAATTTCTTAGATTTAGAAGTGCCTAAAAAAAATTGTATTATTTATAACATATGTTCAGCATTCAACATCAAATATTGTATAAATCAAAGAAAAATAATTTCATACCTGCAAAGGTGCTTTACTTATACTTAATCCATTTTGAAACTGGAAGCCTGTATCTAGTAGCCCAGATTATTATCTAGGTCCCCCTAGATTCATATTTTATAGAGACACGACAGGCAATAATTTTATTGATGAGAGTTTAAGCCTTCTTCATGTGTTATGGTTCCAGTTGAGAATCTTCTTTCTTTGAATTTTCAGAATTTTATTAAGATATTCACCAATTGTTTTATTTTCTTTCAGTGAAAAATATTGTAATTAGGCACCTGAAGAGAACATAAACATACTTGATGATTAATTCGTATTTCAAGGTTCTTTATCTAAAAAGCAAATTGGAATTTTCTTACCATCATTAAATAAAAAATATAATATAGGAAAGTACGGACAACTGCTGTATTTACATTATTACAACAAACATTAAACATTTAAATCCATAACTTTCACTGCCTTACTTTATATAATTACTTCAATTTACAGCCTGATGACATCCAATATTAATTTAAGTTACAATTTAAATTAAGTCGTTTTGACTATGGTTTCTTCTTTTAGGGGTGGAGGCGGCTATGATCGCGGTAATTATAATGGTGGTGCCAATGGCTATAGTGGAGGTGGTGGCTATGGTGGCGGTCCAGGAGGTGGAGGTTTTGGAGGTAATGACCGTTATGGAAGTGGTGTTCAAGGAGGTGGATATGGAGGTGATAGAGCTGGTTATGGCGGTGGTGGTGGAAATAGCGGTGGTGGATATGGTGATTCCTATGGAGGAGGCGGACGTTCGTATGACAGTGCATATCCACCTCTTCCACAACAAAGGGGAGGGTGAGTGATTATTTTCGAATTGATAATAATCATTACTTTTGCGGGACCACACAGAAAGAATAAGGAATGATTTTATTGGGATCGCTATTTCAAGGATGAAATTATGTTATTGCTGTAGAAATGCATTTAAAAACCAATAGGTTTTCCTGAACGAAATACAAATGAAGTGTTCGTAAATCTTTTATCACCTTTGTAAGAGCTGGTCTTGTTCTCCATATTATGATTATTTATATTAAATTCCCATCTTCCATATTCTCTGAGAGTATAAATCTCAATAATTATAGACACATTTGTCGATTCAAAATTTCATTCAAATATTGCTTTGAAAAGCTTATTGTTTTTCATAACTTTCTCAACTTCTTTTATAATATACAACATACGACTTGATAACTATACAATTTTGTGTAAGTGACATTTGATTTTATCTGATTTATTTTCCATTTCTAATAATCTTTGAACTGATTTATTTTTTGAAAACATACCTTATTTTGTCCCTTGTGATCTACATATTAAGTCTCCAAATAAAATATCTCTAGACAGAAAAAGCTTATTCGCTTTATAAATAATTAATTTTTGTTATTCTCAATAAAAGTTGCATTGTATCCTTATATACAAATTATTATTATTGGTTCATCATCTACTTCACTATCAGTTACATTATATATATGAGATTCATGATATAGACATTTTCAGAATCGGAATAATTTCACTGTTCTTTAAAATCTTTTGTGTTTTTAGTAAGTACGAATTCGTTGAATTTTTAACAAATGGTACTGTTTATCCTCATAAAAAATTGAGATGATAAAGATTGTGAAATCTAATATATCTAATTTGTTCATAAGGAGTGGTTTTTTATTTTAAATTTTATGTTAGCCCAGGTCAGTTACCGGAAATATTAAAAAAAAAATTTAGTTTTTCACTTTAGTATTTTGCGTTGTTCTATTTGTAGCTTTGGGAGCGGTGGCGGAGGCGGCGGACCACGAATGTCGGCGGGACCTGGCGGACGCAAGTTTTAATTTCCACAAGAACAAAGAGCGCAAGTTGTTGGCAATATTGTCAACTCTAGTATATAAGTAACCCATAAAGTGGGTAATCCACCATATGTTTATCTCAAATCGGTTTAATTAAATACCTTCTAAGTCGTATTCATTTATATTAAAAATTCGTTAAATGCTGCGACATACTGAGACTTTTAATTTTGTCGTGAATATGCTTATGCACCAAAATCAGTGGATGTTTTGTTTTTACGGAATTAATTAATATTTTTAGTTCATAGGTTACTGAATTGTAATTAGTAAAAAAGATTCTCTAATTTATAGATTTTAGATTATTACAAGTCATTCATCGTATTTTGTTTTTACGAGTTTTGATCCTCACTAAAAAGTTTCCATGTATGTGTAGAAAATAAATAGAACGTTTTGATAACATGTTAGATTTCTCCCCTGATACTAAAAAACCTTGTAATCTTTTTTTAATCGTTTTTTAGTGTATTTAGATCAACTGTTGATACTTTGATATGCTTGTTGCATTGAAACAGAATGTATAAGTAAATAGAAAATATTTAAATTTATTATTTTGGAGAATTGAAGATATATTTTCGAAGGAGCAAATTCTCATTTATGAGTTAATTGTTAATCTAATGCAAAATTGATATGTAGGGTTTTACACAACAATTTTGAATGTAGTAGAATAAATATGATATATTTTGAAGATTAGAACATTTTGGAGTATTGATTCAGCCATTTTATCTATTTATTCAGCATGACGTTGTTGGAAACTGCAAAGTAATTTTGACATTTTGAAGATTTATTCCTCTAAAGAAAACTGAGGAGTTGAAGTAGTTGGGATATAAACTCAGAGCTGGTGAATTGATACTTTTATACTCGGATTTTGATGAATTGAAAATTATGTAGCTTGATAACTTAAGGTGTACAAGACATTCAAAATTAATTTTACTTGAAGATGTAATCTTGAAGGCGCAGGGTTTGAGTTTAATATTGCAGGAATGTTTGAAAAAATGTTAATTTTGATGGCAATATGCAGAACTTCAAATGAGGATCTATTCGCAGGGGGCGTTAAACTGAATAAAGTAAATCACTGGAAATATAATAGAGTAAGAGCCCGCGACGATCAGACCTTCGTTATTTTATAAAACCTTAAACTTTCTCTGAGTATGTGCCTAATATAGGTGAAAACAATCCCGGACTATGAAGTTTGGAAAATGGTGGTTTTAGAAGGTAACACGTAGCAAAGTTTTAAAAAATTGCACCTTAGTTTCGTTAAAGTATAAAGCCCAGTTTTTATATATTTTATTTGGACTAATATCAGAACTCACGTCGTCCATTGTCAGACACTTAGTATAGTTGCAACCCCCTGTCAGACACCCTTAAATTATATTGAATTATAATTAAACTTACGTTATATTATAAAGGCTGAGTTTCCTGTATGTTACTTAAGGAACTACCAAAAGATGTTTTCCCAGTGGTCAGACAGTTTCGATGGTTCTTACACCTTGTCAGACACGTTGAAGGTCTCCCGTAGGTGCGAGAGCGAGGTATATACATGCAAGCGGGCGCGAGTGAAATAGTGCGATTTGTCACTGCGCATGTTTCATTTATTCAGTATTATATGTTTTTTGGATTTATGGAAGAATTTCATAGTATAGAATTATTTCCAGATAATGATATATAACTTTATTAAGAATTAAATGTTCAAAATATACGTGATTGAAGAAAATTTTCATGTCAGTAAAGAAATAAATTGAAATTCTGGTTGAATAATCAATAAAATTTTGGGGTATCATATTTTTTTAAAATTTAATTTAATTTAAATCTCAGTATTTTATAAAGGAGGGTACAATTTTGATAGTAAGAACTCCAATGAAACAATAGTTTTATTGTAATCTTAGCTATTCTATATGAATTAATAAAATATTATTCCGAATGTTTATTATTGAATTCAAAGAAATATTTAATTTATAATTTTCATCGTTGTTCGTCGATATCTTCATGATCTTCGTCACTGCTAATCCAGTCCAAGAATATTATCGAATTCAAAGAAATATTTAATTATTTTTATAATTTCCATCGTTTGGATCCGGAAATAACTTGAGATATGTGGAACTGACGAAGATATACGCAGAGTTGGGAAAATCTATTTATCTTACCTGGATTATATGCAATCACAGGATGTGATTAATAATCCTGCATTTTTTAGAAAAGGAAAATTAAAGCCGTATAAAATATTTAAAAAATATGAAGAATACCAGAAAGCTTTTATGAAGTTCGGTGACAGAGATCATGAAGATATCGACGAACAACGATGAAAATTATAAATTAAATATTTCTTTGAATTCAATAATAAACATTCGGATAATATTTTATTAATTCATATAGAATAGCTAACTTCACAATAAAACTATTGTTTCATTGGACTTCTGACTATCAAAATTGTACCCTCCTATAGAAAACAATAAGGTTTTATAAAATACTGATTTAAATTGAATTGAATTTTAAAGTTTAGGTTAGGTTTCAAATGTGCTACTTCAAAATTTTATTGATTATTTCATCAGAATTTCGATTTATTTCTTTACTGACATGAAAATTTTCCTCAATTATGTATTTTTTGAACATTCAATTCTTGATAAAACTATATATTATCATTATTTGGAAATAATTCTATACTATGAAATTTTTCCATAAATCCAAAAAACACATAATACTGAATAAATGAAACATGCGCAGTCACAGATCGCACTATTTCACTCGCGCCCGCTTTCATGTATATACCTCGATGTCGCACCTACGGGAGACCTTCAATGTGTCTGACAAGGTGTAAGAACCATCGAAACTGTCTGACCACTGGGAAAACATCTTCTGGTAGTTCCTTAAGTAACATACAGAAAACTCAGCCTTTATGATATAACGTAAGTTTAATTATAATTCAATATAATTTAAGGGTGTCTGACAGGGGGTTGCAACTATACTAAGTGTCTGACAATGGACGACGTGAGTTCTGATATTAGTCCAAATAAAATATATAAAAACTGGGCTTTATACTTTAACGAAACTAAGGTGCAATTTTTTACAACTTTGCTACGTGTTATAGTCTGTCCAGCGACCGTTGGCGTGTACGTCATCAATTGTATATGACGTAGATCGTGAACACTGTTGCCAGACATAATAAATAATCTCAACTCTAAATAGCTAACCTAATTTTCAATAATGACATAACGGGGATTTTTAGCGGTAAATTCAAATTAACCAGTATTCCCTACCAGAAGTGTCACTCTATCTATTATATTTTACGATTAAAGCACTACTATACCATACCTGTTGCGAGTGCTGAAAGTGGGACAAGGAAGTAAACAGAAATAATACCAATATATGCTGTTGAACAACGTTTATTGAATATTGAATAACCTGAAGCTAGCCAAATAGTTATTCCGAATAGGCAAGAAAACCTCCGACTTATTGAAACTGTTGAATAAGTACAAAAATGCAAAATTATATTTTAGTTTGAGGGGATATGACAAAATAATTGTCAGAAATATAATGCTAGAGAGACCAATAAAACAAAATGAATATTAATTAAAAAATACATAGAGTAAGTTAATTTCCATTGTCTATTCATCATCAGAACATTCTGATGACGAACTATCGTTCAAATTAAAAATTACTGGAGCAATATTGGAAGAGTCCAAATGCTTCTCTCTATTCCACCACTCTGAAATAATTGTTTCTGTATGCTGTACAGTATTTCTCCATATTTCTACCGACACATGCTGCACCGCCTCTCTCCACATTTGAACAGCATTTTCTCGACCACCACCATCTCGGCCAATGTGTGCATTGTAATAATGTTTACATATGCCCCATATATTCTCAATTGCATTGAAAATGCAATGGTACGGTGGAAGTCTCAAAACTTTATGGCCATATTGCTCAGCTAGTTGGTCAGCTAAATAAATATTTTTTGGTTGGTTTCTGCAAAGGAAACGTTGAGCTTTAAAGGTTTTGATCAATTTCAATTATGTAATGGCACGAAAGTTTAATATACTCACATTTTAACCAACTGTAGCAATTGAGGTTTCAAAAAGTGTTCTTCATAATGTATATTATTATTTGTGAGCCATGTTTTAATTTCCTCCTTTTCCCAGTGATTTTTGGGAATTTGTTTGCTAATTGTGCTATGATAACTAGCATTATCCATTATTATTAATGAAGGGTTCTCAAGTTTTTGAAGCAGTTGGAATTCAAACCATTTTAGGAAGTTATCTTCATTCATCTCACCATGATAATCTGGATGATCAGATTTTCCAGAAAACATGAGGAGAGCCTCTGGTATCCAACCTCTAGAAGTGCCTGCATGTAATATTATGTATCTGCAAAATAATAATGTGGGATTTCAGTTTAGAACAAAAGTCAATTTGAATATCAATTATGGTAAACACCTTACCAAAACTTTCCTTCTCAACTCATCTTAGCTGAATGCCATAAGAAGTAAAAAACAATCAACATATAAAAATTCTATTTCTAAATAACTCACCTCTTACAGCATGAAGCGGTAAAAGTGGTCCCTTATTGTCCCGTTCTTGTTCAAAATACTCAATGAAAGATTTGACCAAGCATTTTGATTGTTTGTTCAAACTGGAATCCATATTCATCGATCGATAAATCAAACTTTTAATTACAAAATCCTCTTGTTTACTCGGCGACTGTCAAACGTGAGATGGCGATGGTCGAGAGGGTCCGACAACATTGCAAATTTTTCAATTAAATGACAACTTAATAAAAATTCAACGTATTTTCATTACTCGGAATGTTAATTTTTTTTGAGAGATACATAAGATTTGATATGTTAAGAACAGAATATTTGTCGAAATGGACGATACGGTCTTAATCAACATATAACTACTTTTTCAGAAAATTACTTACGACAGATATTAATTTTGACCATTTCAAATTTTATTTATTTGGGTAGGCAGCATTGGGCCATTATTTGCGCATGACTGTGACGCACACGCCAACTTTGGCTGGACAGACTATACCATCTAAAGCCACCGTTTTCCAAACTTCATAGTCGGGGATTGTTTTTACCTATAATAGGCACATACTCAGAAAAAGTTTCAGGTTTTATAAAATAAAGAAGGTCTGATCGTCGCGGGCTCTTGAACTATAAGATTTTATGGTCGAAATAGATGTTCGTATAACTAATTGTTATGAGCTATCAATTGCCCTATAGAAAGTATATTTTTCATATAGCACGCCTATAAATACATATGAGAATGTGTAAACATTGCTTGTAAAATATTAAGAAATTTTCACCGCACCGGAGCTTTGCTTAACTGAGGAGTAATGAAAGGAATATTCAATCAGAAATTTAATTGAGTACTAAATTAACTAGGTAGTTCGAAGCTTGTTACTTGAAAAAATTCACTCACAGTATGCATGAGAGCAGGCATCTAGGAAGTTCTTCATTTAAACTATGTTATCGAACAGTTATTCAACATAATATGTTATGATTTATATAATCTGACTCTTCCCTACTTTAGAAACATCAATTATTTACATCTTACGACACGAAAAAAGTGATCATGATAAGCCAATATAGCCAAGATATAAATAGCTATTAAACTATAAGAAATTCTTTATACAAAAGTAATTTTTTGTTGAAAGTTCATAATAAAGCATAAGTATTCTTGAATATTCAGTTTTAAGATGCACGCAATGAAGTAAATTTGTATTCCTCGTTATTTTAAAAGTAGGAATAAAGAGAAATATAAAACAGTGGACAGTGGTCTAGGTCCAGGTTCTTCCAAATTGAAATATATACCTCTTATTTGTCAAAACATGAATTGTCCAAAAATTACACACCAAATATCTTACTTTGAGTTTGGTTTTGATATCCATTTTAATATATGCAACACTTTTTGCATAGCCTTTTTTGTAATTGAAACCAATGAAATAAGGCCACGGTTGTTCTGCCAAGATTCATTCTTTTATCATAAGGAAGTATATGACAAAGATCCAATTTCATTACCCAGGATCTACATTTTGTATGTGCTGGTATTTATAATAATGTAAATCTCATCGAAGTTTTTGAATAATTATCAGTAAATTCTTACTGAGTGTATTTTACTTACTATTAATTGAAGAAATAAATTTTGAAATATTCATCAATGTTGATTGTTTTCTGCAATACATGACTATGAGCCAAACCATTGTTATTAATAATTTATTGTCATACATGGATCAATTTTTAGATGACAGTAATCAGAAAACAGATTTGTTATACCTAGGTACATATTTTTAGTAAAATCAATCTCATAACTGAAGGTGATTAATAAAAACAGGCATTAGTATAAGTTTTCAAAAAAAACTTTCTAATTTTTAATTTGTTGCAATTAGCAACCTTGATATTATTGATGTAAATATCCACAAGAAAAATAGTTTCGGTGTATATTTATTTTTGAAAAAAAATACATTTTATTTGAATCTGATGAAGAATTATCATGTGATATTATAAAATCCTCAACTAGGATTTCAAAATATTTTCACATTTAAAAATTGCGCACATTCGTTTTTTGTTATGAAATGAAACTATTAATCAAAATTCAATAAATTAATTAATTCATATCTGATCCGTTAAGTAGTGCTATTGGTGAAGATCATTACAATTTACATTTCATTATTATGAAGAGATAAACTGTGAAGTTATTCAATGGTATTGGTAGATCTTTGTAGTAACATTTAGAAGATTGTGTATACAAAATAATGCATGAAAGTCTGAATTGACGATAAGTGCAACAGATTTATAGTTATTTGAATGGATGCGTCTATCAAAATCAACATTAAATTGCAAATGATGAAATAAATCTTGAATCAAATAACAAGTAATTTAGCATAAAACGAGTATTTCACTGTTATGAGTTCTTTGAAACATTTGAACTAGAAATATACTTTCATGGCGTGTAAACCAAGGGTAAAATTTCAAATAGGAAGTACATGTTTTACTCTAAGAAACTGCTAATACCAACAAGGCATTTATTTTCTTTCAAATTTCAACATAAATTATTGTTTAATATTTTAAGAATTCAAATTATTGAAATTTCATATGTACTGTAATTGATCTATTACTGTATATTCCAAATATTTCACGTCAACTGTAAAGTCATCTCTGCTTTACACTTCATCAATATTCACAATTGTAATGGAAACTTTTGCGGCAAAACGCTCCCTAATAAGAATTTGTAGGATTTGATTAACGTTCTACGATATCAAGACCAATGGTACCATAGTGATTGCTGCGATTGCGGTTCTTCGTTTTTGCGCCCAACATAGCACAACCCCGTGCTGGAACTTGCGTGCTCATCTATAATATTGCGCTCAAGAATAACCATGCGCCATTCGAAGACCTTCGACCGTGCGGATGTATTTCTTTCTAGCGCTAACAGGTGAGATATTGAAGCATTCATTCTCTGCGAATATTTTCGTCCTTGGTATAAATCATGATACGGCTATAGATATTTTTATTCTTGTGAAAATCTTTGTTGCAGAGAGACTTTTGATAAAAGTTTTGATAACATGAATTGTTTTAGAACTTTGGTATCTAAAAATCCTATTTTCTGAGAAATCTTGGTTAATATAGTCGTCATACTGAAAGCAGTCTCAATTTTCAATGAAATATTTACGGTCAAAAAATAACATTTATTAAGGATATTAAAAACTTCTGTAGAATGCGTTACCGAGATAGCAGCTTTCAGCGATTGTGTTCTTAATGCTAATGTATTAAAACTTTTTTGGATATTATTTTCGCAATTGCTTGGTTGAGGTGATATCTCGGCAATTGTCCGAAACTAAATTTTTTTACAAATATAATTGAATTTTGTGTCTCAGGTATGGAACCTAAACTGTGAACCAAGGTTGTATGGAACCTGAATCTCAGCTGCAATAAACAAATCCTTGTCACATGTGGATCATATGCAAGAAGGTGAGATTCAATATTTCTTGATATATACTTTTGTGAATTGTGCGAATAAAGGGATATAAATCCTCAACCTAGAAGTTTATAATCGGTCGAATATTATGGGCAACTATCAATAAACATATTTCAAAACTATTTTTTGATGATTTTTATCACACTCGAAAAATTAAGCATTTCTGAAGAACTTTGGGCAAAACATGTTGGAAATTTCACGAAAAACATTCATTTAGTAGTATACAAGGATTTAATGAGAAATCATAATGTTTTATATAATAAAATGTGGTTTTCATAATAAAACACCATCAACCATAATTCAAGTCAAGATGTATTAATAATAAATATACAAAAAAAATTGTTTTCATTCCGTGTGTATTCTTCTTATAACTAACTTCAATCTAATAAGTATCATATACATAAATTTGTTACTCCATCATTTCACTTAATCTTCCATGAATTTGTCATCTTCTGAGATCGGAGAAGACATATTTATCGTACGACATATCACTGTAAAAATTTCTTCTAATAATGCCACTAAATGTTCAGGCAACACAGATCCAACAATAATAAATGTTTTGGCTGCATCATCTGAAATTTCCATTAATAATGGGAACTAATTTATGTATATCGAAGGGGGCCCGAGCTTCAGCCGCCATCTTGGAAAACGTGTTCATTTAATACCTCGTTAACGTGCATCGTACGAGAAAAATAGTGGAAACCATTTTCATAGATAATCATATTTTCTATCACTTTTATTCAAGACTTCTTTTGGTATAATGCATACATTTTTATTTATAGCGCTCCAATTTTTTAAATTTGCTTATTGTTAAATATAGTTAACGGTTGATGCTACATTAAAAATGGAAGTACCCAAATTTGTCGAACATACAAATTTCCTATAAATTTCATCCGAAACTATTTGCCGTCACATTATATAGTTCAAGAGCTATAGCTTCGTAAACTTATCAGTGGCTATGTTGCTCGTACTATACGGAAAACATTATTAATAACGCAAAAAACGGCCTAGTGTTATAATTATAACTATAATACTAATTGTTTTCATTATAATGAGAAGAAGATGGGGATGCGGAGGACAGAGTTCAATTAAATTAAAGGCAATTAATTTTTGGAAATATAACAACGAACTAAAACATTTATTTCTGTACAGAAAATGTCGCGGTAATTAATGAAGTGAGTCTCGCATATTCTGATGATGAAGGTAGACACTCTTCGCCTTGTAAATATATATTTTTTACTTCCACCATATCTAAAGGACATGAATCGACGGTTGGTTATTCTTCTATTTCGTTTCTGAAGGAATCATCCAATGCATCTGGCACATTGTCGCAAGATGGTCCGCTGTGGTTGGAACATTTTGAGCCAGCATTTCGGCAGAGGCAAGGGCACTCTTTTGTCCTGGGGTTGAGAAATCGGCCCCGAAGGCGGATGAACAGATAATGTCAACGGCATAAGGATACGGAAAGCAACGGGAAACTACCGTATTAAAGGCTTAACTGCATCCCTAGAACACTAATATGGCAGAAGTCAATGAAGTTACGGCCCTCAGTACCCGGCAGCCCTTATATGGAAAGAGGGTGCTAAGAATCC
>JARQZK010003014.1:0-112500 GCA_030704885.1 Cynegetis impunctata | reverse complement strand
GAGACGGCACACGAAGAAGAAGAAGAAGATTTCGGCATCCACAGGCAGCCCCGCAGATATTATTTGCAATAAACTTGACGGTGCGGGGGCCATGCCAGTTCGAACTGGTTCAAGCCCGTGTAAAGTTCGCCTCCAACCCCATTTTTCAAGTTCATGATAAAACCTAAGCTAAATTTGAACCTGGTGAAAACTCTGAACGAATGATAGCTTGCCATATCTCGAGTTTTGATGTAGAAGTGATTAATTCAGCGTTTTCTTATTCATCAATTTCCCGAAGCATTTGTATTGAAGCGAGGTAATAGACTCCTCCTACTCATCACCTGCATAAAACGCAATGAAAAAACATTCGCCAGCTATATTTTCAGTAAACAACTCAACAGCTTTCAGTCGTTAAGAGGGGGAACTATCCCATACGATCTGAAATATATACTGAATTATATAGGCGCATGATTGAATTATACAGCGTTATAATCTCGACTCGACATTTACAGCGTTATTATAGCTCAATCTATAAATGTTCTACAAATTTTGTTACCACCATATTTAATGTAGGATCAACCATTAACTATATATTTAGCAATAACCATTAAAAGAGTTTGGAGCGCTATAAATAACAACGTATGCATGACACAGAAAAAAATTTCGAATTAAAGTGATAGGAAATGTGATTATGAAAATGATCTGCACAATTTTTGTCGTACAATAGATACACGGTTAACGAGATATTTAATGAAACGCGTTTTCCAAGATAGCGGTCGGAGCTCGCTCCCGCGTCATACCAACTTGAATTTTCATTAGGGGCATTCCCGAACCTTTATAAAAAAAAATCAGTTCTGTAGAAAATTGCATTATGAACCTACTTTTTTTGCGCTGGCTCTTGGACTACTATAATTAACTTGTAAACTCTGCTCTTGTAATACCTTTGGCCACCTACTTGGGGATTGGAAGAGACATCCATTGACCTTTTTAGCAAAATAGGTATCAACAGCATACAGAAGTTTCACACAGAAGCTCAGTAGAGAGAATTGACATCTATATATATTGAGAGCACAAGCCTTAATACACTACCTTGAAGAACACCTATTCTAAGTTTCATATTTTTAGAAAACCAAGTTACATTTCCATTAGATATATCAACTTTTTGCTTTCTGTTGCGGAGATCATTTTGTTTCTGATTCCACCACTACCTTTCAATCTCTCAAGCAATAAGTTATGATCAACAAAATCGAAACCTTTTTTAATAAGAAAAACGACAGTAAGTTATTCCCTCTTTCAATTGATATAATGATAGAGTTATCCCAAAAACAGCTGTTTCAATGTTTCTGCCGTAACAAACCCATATTGCATACAGATATAACTTAAAATTTCACAAAAAAGCCCAGAATCCAGTTATGGATTTTTTCAAACATTTTTAGTAAATATGTAAGGAAACTGATATTTCTGTAATTTCCCAAATCATCTGTATCTACTTTTTTTTTTATAAAGGTCTGACTATGGCTATTATCAACTGATATGGCAAGACTCCTTCAATGAATGATCTTTGAATACTATGGGTTAGGAAAGCTGACATATTGAAGAATTCCTTCATAATCTTCATGGGCTATGATGAAATGGTCGTATTATTTAAAGATTTTACTGCTATGACTTCAGATTTATTAAAAAACAGAGAAAAACTTATTTTGTCTTTCATTTGTTCTCGTATGAGTTTTGTTGGTATTTCCTGAAACATATTTTGCAGCGTTGACAAAGAACTAATTAAATTGTTACGTTAGGTTGTTTCCCGGATGTGCATATTTAATTGGCCTGACATGCTGGTTTGCTGTTTTATTTTTCAAAATGGTACTGAAAATATGGGATTTCTTAAAGAGTTTTAATAAAACTAACAGTGTGGATTCACAATTAATTATTTAATAACTGAAACTGAAATACGTTCATAGACTAAAAAGAAACATGGATGATGGATGTCGATTGTCACTAACTATGTCTGTCAATCAGAGTTACCACCGTTTTCCATAAATAGTTGATGGCGCCACTGAAGGTGACATCACATGTATTGTGAGTTGCATAGTATTGAATAAACAAATGAACGCAACACCCGTTTTATTCAACAGAAAACACCTCTGATTTATTCTGTCGAGTAAGCTGCAAGCTTCGCCGACAAAGGTGAAAAGGGGAAGAAAATAAATATACGTATATAATAGTACTATTGTACCCGCGTAGTGCATGCGGGCGAAACAAAAATAGAGGATAGTTTCAAAGTACAGCAAATTTGGCTCTCCTATTTGGAGTTTTCACATATCTACCCTAGCACTTGAATATGTTGAATAAATAGAAATTGTAAAGAAATAACCAATTTTTTAAATTTATAATTAGGATTATCTGAAGTTTTTTTTGTTACTGTATTGAGGAGAGCGATTCAACTCACTTGCTAATATAGACCATGAGCCAACAATATGAAAACCTTTTCCGATTTAGATTTCATATTTGGTGTTGCACACCAGCCTTCGTTTAAAGATCGATATCTGTCACCAATGTGACAAATTGTACGAATTTAGAAAAAACTTTAATCGATTTTCATAGAACACTGTTCAAAGCAGAATTTCCAAACCACTTTCTTTCGCCGTTAATAATCAAAAGCAGTTCCATATATCATACACGCCTACTATGATGAAGCCTTCAAACAAAAGTTAATTTTTTTATACAATATATACAATAAATGAGTAAATTAAGATTTCAGAACGAAATAATTTTTTTTGTGATTCTCATACGCCGTGAAAGGTTTTTTTGTCTCTAATGAAAAAAGTACTGGATTAATATTTTTATTTTCAAACGTCAGATAATGGCCATTTTGCTGATTGTTTGGAGCAGGTATAAGTGTCACTTTTATGACTTTTAGCGCTCAAGCGGCGTATAAGTGTTATACTCCGGCGGAATATAACACTTATACGCTGATCAACTTTAATTTAATTTATTGACTTATTTTCGAAATGCAACACTGCAGGTATCTTATATAATGTCACATATCTTTTTTATCATATTTATATAACTAAAATAAAACATAAAGTATCCCATTTTTTACGAACATTACTTTATTTAAAGTTAAAATTTACTGTACAGTTATGTAAAATCGGATTATGTCTATGGCATACGACTGAATAACTTTTTTCATAATTCCTTGCTGGTAACTGGAACATTCTGAATTGTTATTTTCTTGGCGATTATTGGACTTTTGTTCTGTTGAAGAACGAATGTTGACTAAATGATGGTTAGCTACACTAATCTCCTCGGTAGTTTAATTAAGGAAAATCTTGGCAGCAACATATTTTTTATTGCTTAATGATTCATCGATATAACCTGCAGCAACCGTATCTGATTTCCACCCTCCATGTCGCTTTAAGCATGTCATGTCCCCACCTCAATCTGCCAGTACAGTAGCCGAAGTCCTCCTCAAACAATGCCGGGTATTGAGATCTGACATGGAGGCGGAGCTTAGGTGATAACGTCAAAACATGGCGTCTCAGAACCAACTTTCAATACGAGTTATATGAGAGATTTGAAAGTTTTTTGAGTTTTTCCTATAACAATGTTAGTTTCTAGTGAAAGTGTGAAGCTATATGTAGGTGAAAATTTACTCCAGCGAAAATACAGAGAAGGTGATAGGCTGAAAAGATCCAAATTCATACTATGGGAAAATGAAGAGAATTCGAGGCCTGGTATCGTCAACTTTACTGCTTTTTGTTTATCTATTTTGATTTGTAAAATACCTAGTCTAAATTAGCTGTATTTGTTTAAATGATATGAAAGTATTAATTCGAGCTTTTTATGTAGGAAGTATATAATCGGCTAGATATGATGGGCAATTGACAATATAATAAACATATTTCGAAACTTTTTATTGATGATTCTTTATCCAACTGTGAAATTTTTTTATTCTTCGACATTTAATTATTTCTGAAAGAACTTTGGACAAAATATATTTAAAATTTCACGAAAAACATTTATTTAGTAGTATATACCTACATGGATTCAAGGAGAAATCATAATGTTTCATATAATCAAATTTGGTTTTCATAATAAAACACCATCAATCATAATGTAACTCAAGATGTGTTAATAATTAATATACAAAGAAAAACTTTTTCATTCCGTGTGTATTCTTATTATAACTAACTTCAATATAACAACCATCATCAACATAAATGACGAGCCATTGAGTTAGTGTTGGGTGGGACACGACATGAAAATGAGTTTGTAAGAGTAGCCTCTTTTTTGTACCTAGCCAGTACAATGTCCCACTTCAAATGACGCGAGGCGTACTGAAGCTCGGCGATACGTTTGAAGTAACGAGTACGAATATGACATTTTCTTGCAGTACAATAGTTACAGTCTGAACTCTGATTGATGATATATTAATAATCAGTATCGCAAAGTGATATGAAACGATTAGCATAGTGAATATTATTTGTAAGTAGGTAAATAAAAATATAAACAAATATATTTTGAAGGATATAATAAAAAAGCTAGGGTTTGGATATTCAAAAGCAAAACAGTCGCTTCAATACGTGCCTCATATTTCCTTATCGCTCGACGAAACTCGAAAAGCAACAATGCAATAAATTTGTAGCATGCGTCTCACTTCCTCTTTGTCTTCATCCTATAGTTTTACGGAGACGGAAAGTAAGTAGCGCCTAGCGCGATATAAAATTTGAAGCAGTACAATATAAAATGTTGAGCCACTCTTACATTTTGACGTCATGTACGGGACAAATGTACTGCCTCTTGTATGTCCTACTCAACACTACATTGAGTGAAAAATCGTTTCCGTCAACGAGAAAATATCAAAAACATAAGGCCTTCAGCATAGCTTATTATTTGCATTGTTCTCACGACCCATCCTTATCACGATTTGAAACTTATCGGGGCACACAGTGACCTGAATGGTTCGTGAAAAAACTTCAGGAAATTTCATATTTTGTAGATGAAAAATTGAAAACAAATTATCCCATGGATGAATTGACTGAGGATGAAATTAACGAATTTAATTCCCCCACCACTACATGCCACATATGTAAAGGATCGTTTAACGAGAATGATATTAAATGTAGAGATCATAATCACTTGATTAAAAATACAAATTATCGGGGGCCTAGTCATCAATCCTGTAACTTAAACTATAAGGAATCACACATTATCCCCACAATTTTTCATACTTTAAGTTCGTTCCTACGATGCTCCTTTCATCCTAAAAAATTTAGTTGAGTCAATTTTAGGCCAGTTTACTCTTCTACAATTAAACAAGGATAAACATATCTCATTTTCAAAGAAGGTTCACGGAATAAATTGTGAACTTAGGTTCATAGATTCGTTCAGATTTTTGTCGAGCAGTATAGATAAACTTTCTTCATATTTGGAAGATGGTCAGAAATAATATCTATGTCTTTTTGCGAATCCGATGAAGATTTTCAATTGTTGAATAAAAAAAGGTATTTTCCCTTATGATTACTTAGATTCTTGGGAGCGATTAAATGATTCATTTTTACCATCACTGGAAAATTTCATAATAAATTGAATGATTGCGATATAACTGACCAGCAGTTTAGTCGCGCACAAAAAGTGTGGAATCATTTTAATATGAAAACTTAACGTGAATATGCCGATCTCTACCTGCGAACAGACTTCTTATTGCTAGCTGATATTTTTGAAAATTTTCGTGAAACGTGTATGAGTACCTACGAGCTAGATGCACTTCATTATTATACTTTTCCGGGTTACAGTTTTGAAACAATGCTAAAAACAACTGGAGTTTGTCTAGAGCTCTTAACCGATGTCGATATGATGATGTTAATAGAAAGTGGCATAAGGGGCGGCATATCTCAATGCAGTAATCGTTATGCTCGGGCTAATAATAAATATATGCCGGAGGGGTATAATATCAACGAACCACCCTCATATTTACAGTACTATGATCTTAACAATATGTATGGTACTATTATGTGTGATGTTTTACCCCAATCTGAATTTGAATGGGTTGACGAATATGAAATAAAAAATTTAGATATAATGAATCTAGTCGATGATGGTGATGTGGGGTATATTTTTGAATGTGACTTGGACTATCCCATTCATTTGCATGATAAACACAAAGATTTACTCCTAGCACCTGAGCATATTATGTGTCCACCATCTTCTAAATCAAATCAGAAAAAATTATTAACCAATCTACTGCCTAAGAAAAATTACATTGTTCATTATAAAAATTTGAAATTTTATCTGAAACGGGCTTGTTTTGAGAAGGTGCATAAAGTTTTGAAATTTTTACAGTCTGCCTGGCTACAAAGTTACATACAATTGAACTCTAACAAATGTAAAATGTCACGCAACGAGTTCGAAAAAAATCTCTATAAATTGTTCATAAATGCTCTTTGGAAAGTGTATGGAAAATACTCGAAAACATAAATATGTGCGAATTGCTACAAAATGGGAGGGTAGAGGAGGGGCTCGCCACCTCATATCTCAACCTAATTTCCATAGCTGTACAATTTTCAGTGAAAATATTGTGATTATTGAAATGAATAAGTTAGAGGTGAAGCTTAATAAACCAATTTATATAGGTTTTACCATTTTAGATAATTCCAAATTATCGCTTTATGATTTTCACTATAATTATGTATGTAATGTGTTTAAGGGTAGGTTTAAACTCCTATACCGCGATACTGATTCTGGGGTGTACCAATTTAACGTAGATGACATTCACGAGTACATCAAACGTGATATAGAAAAATTTGACACCTCAGATTATCCCGAAAATAATATTTATAATATGTTGAGAGTGAATGAAAAGGTGCTAGGGAAGATGAAAGACGAACTTAATGGGGATATAATGCTTGAATTCATAGGTTTGCGGTCAAAAATGTATGCATATAGAGTGCAAAAAAAATATTGAAGATACTAAATACGATGTGAAAAAGGCTAAAAGTATTACTTCAGGAACGATGAGAAAAATTTCATTTGCAGATTATAAAAATTGTTTGATTAATAATGAATCTCTAAGTGAGAGTCAAAAATTGATTAGATCGATAAATCACCAAGTTTATTCAATGAATCAGAATAAAGTAGTTCTTAGCCCGCACGATGATAAAAGAATATTGAGTTCGTCACTTTGTACTACAGACACCATGCCTTGGGGTTCTATGGCACAAGCATGAAGATATATATTTTATATATATATATATATATATATATATATATATATATATATATATATATATATATATATATATATATATATATATATATATATATATATATATATATATATATATATATATATATATATATATATATATATATATATATATATATATATATATATATATATATATATATACCTATATATATATATATATATATATATATATATATATATATATTTATAGACTTGAAGCAGTTGCATTAGTTGAAAGAAAGATTTGCTTCACATACATACATTTTATCGGTCAAGTGTAAAAAAAATTTTATAATGTCGAGCTATTTCTTAGAGAAGATGCTGGAATATGAAGTGGAAATGAAAGCGAAAAAAGTTTACGATAGATATTTAAAAATTGCTATATTTCGTGAACCTTATAAACCTTCATCGAATGTACTTTTGCAAAATATTTTACGTATGAAGAAATTTCCGCTAAGGACCTACTATTTTCAAAGGATTTCCGAATTAGAAGAAGATTTCCGAATAGATATCAACACTCAAATAATTCGCTCAATTTCTAAACAAACTCGAATTCGATAAATATGTAGAGTTATTTCTTGAAATGTGTAAAATTAAAAATAATGAATTCTGACGAAATCGATAATTTTCTTAAGGATAATGAATTGTTTGTGAATAAACAATACACACTGTATTTATACGATATGTTCCGAACAACTTGAATGGTGACAAACAATACGATCTAAGTACCCAATTCAACACCGTAAATATACAGAATAGCTATTAATATAACGAGATTATTATGCGATTTATAATAGTCGAGGACTATTGCACTTATTGCACTAGTGACTTATAATTTACGGTTTCTGGTGGAGAAAAGTGCTATTCACAGGGGCTTTTTTAAATATTCGTTGAGATACCACATTCCTGATTGGAATACGTTGTTTTTTGAACAACGTAGTGAATTGAACGAATGCTGATTGCAATGAAAAGATTCGTTATTTTGTAGAGAACTTAAAGGAGGACAGTTTAATGATTCAACATCAATAACTTCATTCTTCTTCTCCGATACATACTTTTCAATCCAATTTTTTTTATGCAAACCCTTTACCGTCATAGCCCATTGTTAACTCCTTTAAAAATTGTGCTATTTCTGCGTGATCAATTGATCCAACATCGCTCCATTTCAATCCGAGTACATTTTTAGTGAGCCAATTTGCTTGATCTTTCACTCTATTATCAAGGTGCGAATAATCAATCGAAATGTTTACGATTTTGTGTGAAAATGTGAAATTTTTCAAAACTGCAATTTCCTTACATATAAACTCGCTTTTTCCATATTGAAAACCTAGAATATCTACGATAAACATATTTGATTATTGCACAATACGAATTGCGCTAGTAAGTGTATTATATTTGACTAATTTATCGTGTAAAATCAGACAGAAAGCTGACGTTTCTGCAGGAATATCTTCAGGGCTCTCAAATTCAAGCCGGATATCCACACTTCCAGATTTCAGTACCTCATTCTGTCGCGAATAATCGATAACTGCTAAACATGCGATATCTCTGAATTTATAAGGAGAGAGCAAGGGTTGATTTTCACGATTGTAATACGATTGTTGAAAATTAGCATACATTTCGTACAGGACGTCAAATTGATAATTTTTAAAGTTGAGAATCAAATTATCGTATGGAAACGTTTCAGAGTTTAAATAGACTTGGAGATTCGTCAAATTATTATGATTGAAATGACTATAATTGGCTCTTATTTTATTTTTCAGTCCAGTTTTGAATCCGAAAATTATAAATCGCGGTTTTTCAATTTGAGTGCTGGTTTTAATAGCCCATGTTTGACTTCTGGTTTGTTTAAGTAAAGGATTTTCATGTAACTCCCATTCTCTGAACGCAATTTCAATCTCTCGATTGCTTGATACCTGTTTGAGTAATCTAACACGTTCTATGTCATCAACATCGATATAAGGTACACGCCAAAAGATTAGTCAATTCTACTTTAACCGTTTGTCCACCATCTGTGCTATTCGAAATAGCATTAATATCAGCATTTGATCGTATAAGGACCAGCTCCTGACGTAAATTTAAAATTATTTCCTGAAATCTTCGCAAAAACCGAAAAGAAAGCGGAGCGGCATAACTACATTGAAATTACCATTGTCAATGGTGATATTGAAATCGTCGAAAGGTTTCCATCCGGCAATACTTAATGCGGTACTCTTGTCTGTACCTACTCAAAGAAGCGAGGGCTTTCATCGTGGTTGCTACCCCAGGATTTCTCACCCTAGAAATCACCATACCACCAATTTCGAATCTGATCTCATCAAATAATAGCATAATTCCATTATTTACACCGTTTTCGATATTGTATTTTCTGCTTCTTTCGTAGTCAGTTAACCCTCAATGTATAATGAGCTATTCCATGGATGGGTGTATGCATCTTGATTTTGGATCGGTATACGGACTTCGTCGTTATTGCCGAGCGAACTGGCTGCGTATGGTAAATGTGAATGTTTCTCAGCATTTCTAATGGCATCATAAAACACAGTTTTTTCGTTTATGTCTAATATATCCATTCTCTATGTGGGGTTGCTACTACAATCACACTTGATTCTACAAAACAATATAATACTGTTGAATATCAATCGAATATTTATTACAGCTCTAGCGCACAATTTTTTAAATTTATTAATTTTTAGTTTGATTTATTACTTTTGAACCAAGTGAAGAAAGAAAAGCCTGATTAGAAGGTGTAAATTATTTAACTTTCTTCAATGAACTATGAGACATCTTGGAAGGCTTATAATTTATAGGATTCGTGAAAGCATGTGCACGTCTTTTCTTGCTCTTTGATTGTGCAACCTTACTGTGTCGACTTCACCACGTAAATTGAGCAATTTACCATCCTGATCTACCAATTTAACAGTCAGCTCATCGATTTGCTTGGTATTTATTGGTAGATAAATAACGTTTCGGAGGTTTTCGATAATTTTGTAACCTGGTGGGGCATTGGGGAATAATTCGTGTAGCATATGAACAGACTTTTCATTTCGATAAGATCCCGATACTATATTGCACTCTATTCCGATAGAATTCACCCCGTTTATGCTCACAGGGTAATCGGAAATATGCCTTTTATTCTTTATCAACTTACGATGTTGGAAACCTAAGAGTTGAGCTAGAGAATCTTTCGTCTCGAAATCAATATCGAATGTCGCTTTTATTTCACTCTTCAATGTCTTGTTGTTTGCCTTCAGAATAAGGGATGCTGCTGGAAGTTCAATTTTTTCAAGTCTACTTTTGGTTTTATTTTTGATATTGAGTATTTTTAAAATTTTAAATTTCCTACTATCACCTATAGCTTGTTGTAAATATCGATTAATATTTTTCACTTCATACGATCCTTCGGGAATCTCTATTAATTTTGTAATATTATTATTATTATCCGCTAGAGTGTAGTAAAATTTATATTAGGCATTGAGTTATGAGTTTCAAGATTAATAAGATCTATATCATAATCTTCATTTTCATCCAAATTTATCGGTGGTTAAAAATTTGTACTTAAGATTGACTCATTCCCCGTGAGAGTGAACGTATATGACATTATATCAATATGCATGATATTGAACCCATTATGCAATATTTATATATTTAACACGGTTAAAAATTCAATGCTGCATTCCGAGAAGTCTTTTTTTGACATTTTCTATGTCAAACTAAACTGGTTCGCGATTCCGTGGATTAAATAATCATTCAGCTTTCAGAGCGAGAGAGCGAAAGTGTCGTATAGAAACTGCGGACACAAGTGTCCGCAATTTATTGAATTGCATGTCTGAAATTTATTATAGTTGAAACTTATTATTGAGCAGGAGGGATCGCTTTGAAAATAACGAATTAATTCGAGTGGAGGACTCAAATCCCCAAAACTATCGAAATAAAGTACACGATTTTTATGTTTTTTATAAGCTACCCAGTGTGTACCGACATTTTTTATTTCATCCAAATTAACTTTTGCACATTCGATAGAACGAATTTTTCTAGGCAAATTGTCTCGCATAAATGTACCACGAAAATGAGGAATTTTGAGCATTTTAGCGAATTTCAACAAATCGAAATTCGTTAAATCTCGCCTCGGTAATTTCATTAGTATTTTCTTCTCCGATAACCCGTCGGGTCTAAAAAAAGCCCCAGTTCTGTCCTGTAAGGTTTCAAATAGAGTCCTTTACCCATCGCTACAGCTTCCATCGTTCGATTGTGACGTTGAGATTCCTTCAATTGTTCCGATGCAGATTTAGCAGTATTAATAGCTTTAGCCATCCCCGCAGCTCCTCCCGCTAAAGCCCCTAGGGCTGATAGACCTGCAAATATTGGTATCAGTGGTAAAAACCCTCCAATCTTGGGAACAGGAATAATACGAGGTGGTTTTTTTATTTAGTTTCAGCCCCCTTTTTCTTCCACCCGCAGAATTTTTTTTTATAGAGTTAACCGCAATTTTGATTGCATCGTTTAGATTTGAGAAATTTGAACGGTTTTTTAGCGCTTTTCTAACCAAGTTGCTCACACCTCGAAAACTTAGAGCACGTCCAGTTTTTTTCTTTCTTTCAAGTTATTTTACTTCCTTTGAAATTGTTTTTTTACACCCCATACTGAACTTCACTTTTGTTTTCATTGCTGCCGCGACAGCTAATGATTCTGCTTTTTCTCCTAATGAAGAGTTAGGTGAGCGAAATCTTTGAATAGCCTCAGATGCTAGTATACGATCAGCTACGTGTCGTTGATTAATGTCTTTTGATTGATCATAAGCTATAAAGTGTCTTTCACACGCAGCGTCCAACTGATTTATTCCAGGATCACCACGTTTAAGACGGTCCTGTAGCCTTGTGCCCGGACCGCAATATGAATATGTATTTGTCAGACCGGCAGGTAAATGTAGTTAAAACGGTAGTTTATTTATCAGATTATTCAATAAACCTGATCCTTTGATTGTTGATCTACCTCCACTAACTTTACGATTACGAATGTTTTTAAACTTTGAGTTGGGCATTATATATACCGATGTTCAGAAGTACAATGAATAAAACAAAATGAATATTGCCATTGTTACATAATATTATATATATATATATATATATATATATATATATATATATATATATATATATATATATATATATTACATAAAGTGAACAAGGAAAATTCTTTAATAATTTAAAAAATTATCAAAAAACTTTCCAAGGAAGCTGGTTATACGTATTCAGCAACGCAAAATCTGCATTCACAATCGAACGGTGAATTATAGAAATTGTCAAGTCACCCCGACTCAAAATCTGCATACAGCTGTTTCGATCTTATTAGATCTCATCAGTGCAGCTTATTTGACTCGCAATGAATTAACAAATTTCTAATTGTTCCCCAATACAAATCGTGGCCAGTAACACTGGCTGGATAACAATCCAGAGCGCCATCCCACCAAAGATATTGGGAAACAACAATTCACCGCTTAGACTGAAAATGCAGAAATTCGTCGCTTAAACACGTACCACCTGATATGAAGATATCTACTCTACAACAGTGGTGTATATGATTCCAAGGCACACTAACATAGTGATTTAAAACCTTTGGATATACTCACGAGAGCGAGCTCCGAATATTCTAGTCGCTTAATACGCAAAATACAACAATCAAATCATGAAAAACATACTAGTCGACCATGGTCAATTTCATACATTACATAAAGTGAACAAGGAAAATTCTGTAATAATTTAAAAAATTATCAAACAACTTTCCAAGGAAGCTGGTGATACGTATTCAGCAACGCAAAATCTGCATTCACAATCGAACGGTGAATTATAGAAATTGTCAAGTCACCCCGAATCAAAATCTGCATACAGCTGTTTCGATCTTATTAGATCTCATCAGTGCAGCTTATTTGACTCGGAGTGAATTAACAAATTTCTAATTGTTCCCCAATACAAATCGTGGTGAGTAACACTGGCTGGATAACAATCCAGAGCGCCATCCCACCAAAGATATTGGGAAACAACAATTCACCGCTTAGACTGAAAATGCAGAAATTCGTCGCTTAAACACGTACCTCCTGATATGAAGATATCTACTCTACAACAGTGGTGTATATGATTCCAAGGCACACTAACACTATATATATATATATATATATATATATATATATATATATATATATATATATATATTTATATATATATATATATATTATATATATATATATATATATATATATATATATATATATATATATATATATATATATATATATATATATATATATATATATATATATATATATATATATAATATATATATATATATATATATATATATATATATATATATGTTTTGTTTCAACAATCTGATCGGTAATAAATATGGTATATCGTTAGAGGAAAATCAGAGGAAAAGGACTGACCTTAAATTCTCTTCCCTTTGAGAATTTCCTTGACTGGAACCTCGTTTATCTTCTTCCGGTTCAAAGGGGCACTCAAATCTCTAGTCTTATTGCCCGTCACAACTCCTCGAGTAGGTAAAACACCCGTTTAATTCGTTAAAAAAGGCCGGTAACTTTTCGTCCGCGTTCGAACTCGCTAATCTCATTAATAATTATCTCTGGGTTCTCTTCGGTCACATATGGAAAGGAGGAAGGGAAATACGAACCAAAAAAATTATCGATACCAGTGTCATAAACAGACAATTGATACTGAACATTCCCCTCATCCATATTTCAATACAAATATGAAAACAAATTATAAAATAATAAGAATAATAACCCGATAAAGTAAGATCCAATGACATAAAAAAAATAAATAATTGCCCTAGAAAATAACTGAATTATATGTGCATTAAGCTATTGTGTCGGTAACATTGCCACCTTATTAACAGGTCTCGTTACCTCCCCATTAGCCGTTCTTAATTTTAAAACTCTAACAATTCCGTCAGAGCCCTTAATCATATCGGTAACCCTTCCAAGTGGCCAATGAGTTGGAGGGGCATTTGGTGAATAATATAAAACTAAATCATCTTCAGCAAGTGAGTTAGAAGGTTTGTGCCACTTGGGCCGGTACTGTAGTGAATGAATATATCCATTCAACCATCGTTTCCAAAATGATTGAGTTAATTGTTGGCTTAATTGCCACTGAGTCAAACGATTCGTAGGAATATTTGTCAAATCCAATTCACACCGTGCCCGGGCGTGAGAGGATCTAAATCATCATCCCAAGAAGATGTCTGATTACAAAATGGTCTCGAATTCACAATCGCCTCGATTCTAGTAATGATCGTTAGAAAAGGCTCTAAATGGAGCTTAGTATTTCCCATAATACGCTTTAAGTGATACTTAAATGATTTTACACCAGCCTCCCAGACCAAGTGATTCCATGTTTCGCCATATAATGAGCTATATCTACGTTATTTATATCGAAAAATTTTGAGATGTCAGATATCTCTCTTGCCGCACCCCTAAAATTGGTCCCTCGATCGGAGTAAATTATCGAGGGGAGACCTCGACGAGCAATGAAACGGTCTAAAGTTGCAAGGCATGCATCGGTAGTTAACGAACTGACGAGTTCTAAATGAATGGCCCGAGATACCATGCATACGAAAAGTGCTTCGTAGCATTTTTGATATCTGTCCGTTTTATGCTTGGACAATTTCACCTCAAATGGTCCAGCAAAATCTAAACCGGTGTGGGTGAAACATCTTGCCGGTTGAATTCGGTATTTTGGGAGATCACCCATAGGGGCTGAATTGGTTCAGCCTTAAAACGGTAACAAACTAAACATCGAAAAATTCGTTTCCTTAGTACTCGTCAAATGTTGGGTATCCAATATGTTCGCTGTATCAAGGACATTACCAAGCGAGGACCTCCATGTCCCGAAAAAATGTGATAAAAGTCACATATTAGAATGGCTAATCGACTATCTTGAGGTATCAAGTATGGATGTTTCAAGTGGTAATTGAATTGGGAGTGTCGCAAACGACCCCCCGTCCCGATGCTGAGAGAAAAGGCGATAAGGGCAATATTTTCTTTGAACAGAGTCTGTTCATTTGAATTAATCTAATTTCGTTCGAAAAATACTGATATTGAGTAATTTTTATAGCCAATTTCAAGGCTCTATCATATTCATTGGCTGTGAGAGGACCCTTAAAATTGTAGGGTTCTGTCATCTTGCCAATAGAACCTTTCATTATGTCACAAAATCGTAAAATATATGCGAATATTCTCTGTAAACGCGATAATGAAGACGTACGTTCGAAAATATAATTAAAATTTGAGAAATCTTGTTTTAACGTTATGAGGCAATGTACTGTTTCTTTAAATGAATTTTTTAGCTCCGGCAATGCTTCCGAAGTATTATTATAAACCTCCCAGGTTTTCTCGTCTGTTGAAAGAATGTCTGGTCCCTTCCACCACAAACTGCAATTTACTAGCTCTTGTGGTGTTGAACCTCGACTAGCTGGATCAGCAGGATTATTTCTACCCGATATATAACCCCAACGAGCATTCGGTAAATTATCATGTATTTGCGTTACTCTGTTGGCGACAAACATCTTCAAGCGGTAGGGTGGCGTTTTCAACCAACCTAATACAGTTGCTGAATCACTAAGACATATTGGTTCGGTTAAATTTATGAATGACTCGAATGATTGCGTAGTAACAAGCATAAGTTTTGAAAGCAGACAGGCTGCACCAAGTTCCAAACGCGGAATAGTCCATGGTTTAACAGGGGCTACTCTTGTCTTAGCTGTAACAATATTGACAAGGACATTCTCACCCATTTCAACACGCAAATATATAACTGCTGCCATACCTAAGCCACTGGTATCAGAAAAACCTATCAAAGTAGATTTCTCCCCACGTGCGTTATAAATACATCGTGGAATACGAATATTCTCAATAAAACTTCATTTTTAACTGAAACCCATTTCCGTTGAATATTTTTCGGTAGAGAATCATCCCAATCTATCTTTAATAACCATAACTCTTGCAATAATGCTTTCATAAAAAATGTGAAAGGGCTTAAATACCCATTAATATCAAAGGTTCTCGCGATTCGTGATAATATACCACGTTTAGAGGCCGGTTCGTTAAAATTCTGATTTCGGTAAAACAGGGTATCCGTCTTTGTGTCCCAATATATTCCCAAAACCTTAACTGAAGACGGAATATCTCCCATCAGTAATTGAAAACTGTCATTACAGTTGTTCGATAAAACATGTGAATTTGAGCTGGCCCATTTCCCGAGTTCGAACCCTCCTTTACGAAGCAAAGAAATAAGGTGATGTTTCAATTCAAGTATTTTTGTATCAGTATTCGATCCGGTCATGATATCATCAACAAACGTTTGCGAATCTATCGCTTCCACTGCCAAGGGAAAATTATGCCCCTCATCCTCGACTAATTGTTGTACTGTACGAATAGCCAAGAATGGAGAGCTTTTCGCTCCAAAAATTACCCGAGAATGCTCATATTCTAATAAGGGATCGGTTGGATTAAAACGCCAGAATAAATGAAAATATCTCCTGTCATCCTCATGCAGAATGACGCTTGGAAACATCTGTCGAATGTCGCACGTTAAACCAATAAGTGGTATTCTAAATCTATTCAAAATATGTGATATGTCCTGCTGAAGCTTGGGACCAGAATACATGCAATCATTTAAGGTAACACCATTAATATCCTTTTCAGCAGGATTGTAAACTACCCTTATTTTTATTCCTTCCGTAGAAGTTTTCGGTACCCCATGATGCGTCAACAGATACTCTGAGGAACGCTTTGTCTTAACCAGAAACCCTCGATCTATATATTCACGTATATTTTCACAATAAAGTCGTCGAAACTCAGAATGATGCTGAAATCGCTTTTCTAATCTAAAAAATCTAGTTTTAACCAACTCTCTATTTGATCGCAAATTCGAGATTTCTTTTGTAAATGGGCAACGAACTATATATTGACCCTTACTGTGACGTTGTACGGTTCTAGAGAAAAATTTTTCACAAAATTGATCTTCCGGTGAAGTTGTAACAGGCATTGGAACCTCTTCCACTCCCCAAAACGAGCGCAATATTCATTCAGGGAAGGTTCGTTTTCGGTATAAATATTACAAACTCGATTCATAAGAGATATTTCATCGTTAGCAACCTGACCCAAAATAACCCAACCAAGTTTAGTGAGACAAGCAGTAGGTAATCCCTTAATTATTTTTCCATCATCGACAGCTATATCTAAAAAGGACTGTACTCCTAATAGTAGATCGACAGGAGATGTAATATGAAATTCAGTATCCGCTAATTCTAGATTAGAAAATCGTTCAAGTTAATGTTCGGTAAATCTGACGTTATGCGCGGTAAAATCACTGCCTCTAAGGGCAGGACAAATTCACTATGATAAAGAGATTTGAGCTCACAACTCAGTTTTCCATGAACTTTCCTAGAATTCATGGTAGAAATACCCGTTATATCAATAGTGCAACGTTTTCGTTTCAACCCTAAGCTGTTAGCCATTGAAGTAGTAATAAAGTTAAACTGGGATCCCGTATCTAGTACGGCCCTGCACGGATACCACTGTTTATTTGACCCTTGAATTAAAACTCGAGCAGTACCCAATAATGATATGTTTCTATTCTTTTTTGAAGCACAAGAATAACTCACAGATTGAGAGGTAGTTAAAGAAAATTCCGATTCATGAAGCACTGAATTGTGTCTAGAACTAGAACAATATTTGCAGGTCGTTCCAATACGACAATTGGAGATATGATGCGGGAATAAAGAAGCATAACATAAATTATTATCTTTCGCAAAATCATGTCTTTGCTTAGGTGTTAAATCTAAAAATTTTGGACAACTTATCACTCTATGTTTTTCATTTTTATGACAAGAAACACACGTTTTATAGGATTGGTCAGAGTTTTTCTTAATTCGTTCGGTTAATGAAGTCATAGATACTCGTTTCTGACTCGACCTTTGATTAGAATTATTGGAAAAATATGCGATCGATTTCATGAATGGAACATTATTATTAACGGTAGATCGTTCGTTTCGGTGAGATTTAAAATCATTATCTGAATCAACTAGTTGAGCAAATGAACACTTATCCCTCAAAAAATCAATGAAATTTTCAAACGTTGGAAATTCGGTCTTTAAATATTTATCCTCAAATTCTTCCTTCATTTTAGTACTAATTAAGCCAAGAGAAAATTCAACTAGAATATAATCACTTAAATCAGGAAGCCTCATATCCTTAAGAGCAGATACATTCATTTGAATAACTTCACACAAATCCGAAATGCACTGAAATGAATCACTTTTTAATGGCGTTAAACTGAAAATAGTTCTCAAATAATTATTTGCAATTAATCGTTTATTGGTATAACGTTGAATAAGGCGTTTATAAACGACTAAATAATTCTCAGGAGAAAATCTGATCGTTTGCGCATATTTCAATGCAGCTCCTTCAAGGTGATTTAAAAGAATGGTAAACTTTTCAATATCCGAATACCCGATATTATGCACCAATGCGTCAAATATGCTGATAAACGCATGGAATTTTTCAGCTTTTCCGTCAAATTTCGGCAATTGTATGTCTCGTAAAGATAATTCACGTTTTGATGGATTTCCAGAACTGATAGAAACTTCATTTAACGGTGTTGAATATTCGCCAGCATGAGCTAGAACTTCATAATATAAAGAATCAAAACTAGATTCTAAGTTAATAATATCAATTCTATATTCTTCATACGTTTCCGATAATATTTGCAATCTATCTAAGACGCCTGAAAACTTATTCCGTACTTCATGAATCTGCGCAACTCTAACCTTAAACTGTCCAAGTTTATCCGGTAATTTAGATATCATGTCATAACAATCTTGCATTTTTCGCCACAAACGGTCCCGATTTGCAATCAGTTTATTATAAGATGCTTGATCTTCGTTGGTTGGATTTGACATAATGATATTAAAGATATGCGACAAATATTCCTACAAGATGAAAAGAGAGAAACGATCGTTCATATTCGTGACAGGCGTACTGTAAAAAAAAACGTTATAAGAATCAAATTTCTTTTTTATGTCAAAGGATCGCTGAATCAGATTCTTAAATTATCAGATTGAGAAATGAAATTAAAATAATATGGATGAAATAAAGGAAACCACGCTCTGCTACCAATGTTTTGTTTCAACAATCTGATCGGTAATAAATATGGTAAATCGTAAGAGGAAAATCAGAGGAAAAGGACTGACCTTAAATTCTCTTCCCTTTGAGAATTTCCTTGACTGAAACCTCGTTTATCTTCTTCCGGTTCAAAGGGGCACTCAAATCTCTCGTATTATTCTCCGTCACAACTCCTCGAGTATGTAAAACACCCGTTTAATTCGTTAAAAAAGGCCGGTAACTTTTCGTCCGCGTTCGAACTCGCTAATCTCATTAATAATTATCTCTGGGTTCTCTTCGGTCACATATGGAAAGGAGGAAGGGAAATACGAACCAAAAAAATTATCGATACCAGTGTCATAAACAGACAATTGATACTGAACAATATATATAAATAAATATATTAATGTATATATATTTCTATATGTATATATATATATATATATATATATACATATATATATATATATATATATATATATATATATATATATATATATATATATATATATATATATATATATATACAGGGTGACCCATTTTTAATGGAAACACCCCTGTAAAATTTAAAGTTGTGAACCGATTGCAACCATGTTCTATTTTGAAATGTCAAGTACTAAAAGTTCTACTTTGGGAGAAAATGAGAGTGTCCCTTGATAGGTATGACAAAAATTTCATAAAGAAATATCCATTCATTACAAAGTTATGAGAACTCAAAATTCGAAAACTCATACTTAGCAGTCACAAAAACAACACCCAATATCAACAGTTAGCCATGGAAATATTTTTTTTATGATTTCAAGAATAAAGTGCCATCAGATAAATACTCTACAAACCTCTCCAGCACCTCAAGTCATCTCCCGAAAGGAGTATAATTTCAATTTTCTCTCTTAGGCTCAATCATTCCCATGGCAATTAAGATTTAAATTGAAAAATTATTAGGTATTAGTTTTAGTTGATTTGAGTGAAAACTTGAATGAAATTCCGTTATTTTTTGTGAAAATATTCACGCTATTTCATTGTTGAAATCATAAAAAAAATATTGGGTGCTTTTTTTATGATTGTTAAGTGTGAGTTCTCGATTTTTAAGTTCTCATAACATTGTTATGAATGAATATTTTTTTATGAAATTTTGGTCATACCTATTTAGAAACACGCTGAATCCAGTGGCGTGGTAATCTTCTCAATAAAAAAATCGCTAATAAAAAAAACTGAATTTCGACTAAGAAAAAATATCGTAGTACGCCCTGAAAATTGGAATAAACATTTCAAATTTTGTCCCAAGGTGGACCTTTTAGTACTTGATATTTCAAAAAAAAAGTGGTTGAAATCGGTTTACAACTTCATATTTTACAGGGGTGTTTCCATTAAAAATGGGTCACACTGTATATAAATATATATATATATATATATATATATATATATATATATATATATATATATATATATATATATATATATATATATATATATATATATATAATTATTTATTCGAATTGTTGTTGCCTGTGATCTATTTTTAATCTTTTGATAATTATGATGAGGACCAAAGAGTCCGAAACACGTGTCAACGGCTGCTTCCATATAAGCGTACTATTCCGATAATTCTACTCCACTTCTTTAATGTTTTCCCATAACTAATTTCTTTGTTGTTAGATAAATAGTACCCTATTTTTATTATTATTTTCAAACATTACGTAGGTAAAGGTTTCTTTGGTTTCCCTTACCATCTAATGATAAGAATTTTGAATATTAATATTAGACTGAATAGCATATACAAAGCAGCCCTGTTTTATTCAATTTTTTCAAATCAATAAATGTCAAAGAAATTTCAATTGCGAATGTCGTGGTGAGGCGTCAACTTTTTGATAAAATCGAGTTTTTTAAGATTCAACCAGCCTGTTATTGCTAATAATTATCAAAAGATTATATATATATATATATATATATATATATATATATATATACAGGGTTCCCCAAATTCGATGGCCTATTAGAAGTATCTGGAGAACGAAAGAAGATAGCGACTTGAAATTCGGGCTACCCGTATGAGATGGTTGAATGAATACTTTGGACATCTCCGTAAGTAAATGAATTAATTAGATACAAGGTCATTATTCCGTTCGGAAACACATGTCTCTCTTATCTTTCTCTGCGATAACATCAACTTCAATTTATATCATATGGTTCGTTCTAGTCTCATTGAATTCGAATGAAAAATTAATATTTAACACGGAGTTGTCGTCTATTACTTTCATATTCGAAAATAACTATGTAATTTGATATCCAAATCTACGAAGACGACCTCCACAAGTCTCCGAAGGAACTCCTATGTACCAACGAGTTTCACTTCCCCCGGTGGGCCTCATTTCTATATATCATATAATTTCAATCTCCTGAATACACATAAAGACTCATGGGGACCACATGAAGACTCCTTGAGCCCCAGTGCCCCCATGAAGAATCACTGAGGGTCTCATAAAATATTTCAGTCCTCTGAGCCCCCATACGAATTCTCATACATATATTTCAAGTTAGTAGCGCATGCGCAGAAGTGACATTTCGGAGCAGAAATTCACGACCCATGCCTCTTCGCTCTCCTGATATCCTGATACGTGCGATCCTTCCAGTGAGCATTTACGGCACTAATTACAGCCATTTTTTCTTCTTCTTCTTTCTCATACATGTCACTTCTTTCATACGAAGATTTTTTTTTCCTACTATCTCTTCTGGTCATTGATGTACACTTCTTTCAGCTCTTCAGCTTAAGACTTCTTGGGTTTTACTTCTTCCTGCTACCAACCGAGATTGATTTGTATATATTTCCCTTGTATAGTATAATATGAATAATGGTCATTGACTCCAATACATAAATCAGAGAGGTCATTGACCCCAAGGCAAAAGGGAACCATTTTCGCTAATTTGGACCTTAGATTTCCTTACGGGAATTTACATGTAAAAATGAACAAAAGTAGGGTTGAAGCCCCCTAGCCTATCTACTTACAACATCCAGCGAGAAAAATCTGTCTTCGTTTTTTAGTGTTACATTGTTTAGTTCTTCCTTTAGTTGTTTTGAGTTTTTTATGTCATTGTAGTTGCCAATATTTCGGCGATGTATTTTGACAATTGATACATTGGTGCCTGGACACAAGAGACTATCGGTCTTGATTTCCGTCTTTATGGATCTTGGGAAGTCCATATATTTTTGGTGTTTTGGTGTTATGTGATGTTAGCTTTTTTGGCTCTTTATTTGATATATATCCTTGTTTTTTCCATGTTTTCACGATATTATTGTTCTGTTTTTCGAGTGTTAGTGTCATATCTTATTTTACACTTTTGTAGGTAGTGTCATCTTCCAATAGTTTGTTGATTTTTTCCTCATATTCTTTACTGTCCATTACAACAATCTTATTTCCTTTGTCTGCTCTTGTAACGAGTAGATTTCTGTTTTCCTTTGAAAACTTTTTCGTCTTGTTGAAGTTAATCATGTTTTCGTTCTTCGGTTTCTGCATTTGTCCCTTTGTTTTCTTCATGTGTGTACTAAGTGTTTGTGTGACTCTCTTGCGTATATCATTTTGTTCTTCCGTTACAATCCCTACGTTCGTATATGGATTCATTTTTTCCGATACGAGCAGTAAATTTGATTTCAAATTCGGAGCCAGATTCGATACCGATGCGAATGGTTTGAAAATTGGTAATGCAAACATTACAATTGATCCAGGTAATGTCCTTATCGGCGATGAAAAATTTGAATATGCAGGCACCCCAGGACTTTATGAACTCATCTTCAAACGACGACCTGTGGGATATAACCGTAAAGATGAAAAAAAATATTTAGATATTATAGATCGAACTAGTGCTAAAAGGCGAAATTATGATCCTGACGAGCAAATCGCAGGTAGTCGGTAGTTGATAAGTAAATTAACTAGTAAACCATTAATCACTAGAGTGAACAAAGAGGAGTATACCGTCAAAGAAATAAAAAAGTTTCATTGAAAAAAAGAGGACAAGATATCTTTCAAGGGGGTAACTGGTAAACATTTGCTGGCAGAACTAGTTATCGAATGTCCAATTACGTAAAACGATTCAGATGTAGGTATATAAAAACCTGCTATTCGCATAATGTACAGTAGTATATAGTTTTAATTTTCTCAGTCATGAAGAGAGGAAGAAGAAAACCTTGATAAAAGAGAGCAAAATAAAAAGAGATATTGTTAATGAATTGCATAAACCGGCTAGAATAAACTTTCCAAGGCGTAAAGTTATATTGAAAGCAAAAAATGACCTCGTTCAAATCGATATAGTTGAGGTGATTCCCTATTCCAGAAAAAATAAGGGCTACAAATATATTCTGGTAGCCATTAATTGTTTCTCGAAAAAAGCTTGGGCTGCACTCCTCAAAACAAAATCAGGACGCGATGTCGCAAATGCTATGAATGATATATTGAATAAAATGAAAAATTCTCCGAAGAATTTGCAATCGGATATGGGCAAAGAATTCTATAACAAACATTTCGCTGAACTAATGAAAAAATTCGATATTAATCACTATAGCGTGTACAGCACGAAAAAAGCTTCAATTGTGGAAAGGCTGAAGCGAACCCTCAAGAACATGCTGTGGAAAATGTTCAGTTTACAAGGTTCCTATAAATGGCTGAATTCATTAGAGGATATATTAAATCGATACAATAATACAAGACATTCTACTATAGGTATGAAACCGGTTCAGGTTAATAGGAACAATGAAAAAAAATTATTGAATACCGTGTACAACCGCATCAAAATAGCTAATTTGAATACAAAATTTAAAGTTGGCGAGCATGTACGAATAAGTAAATATCGCAAAGATTTTGATAAGTCGTATACACCAAATTGTACAAATGAGATATTTTCAGTGAGGCAAGTGAAATTCGCTACTAATCCCGTTACATATTTGCTCCAAAATGAAAATGGCAAGGAAATAAAGGTGGATTTTATGAACTGGAACTACAACATTAAAGCACCCCGGAATTCTCCTGGTTGAAAAAGTTTTAAGGTATAGGGGCGATAAAGTACTTGTAAAGTGGTTAGGTCTAGAAAACTCTAAAAATAGTTGGATTGATAGTAACAATGTTCAATAATTTCATATAATTTTCTTCTGTATATATATATATATATATATATATATATATATATATATATATATATATATATATATATATATATATATATATATATATATATATATATATATATATATATATATATATATATATATATATATATCACTTTTTCAATTGAAAAATAAAACACATGTTTATATTGAATAAAGTTTTTTATTTATTTACTACAATTAACATATAATTCAAAAATATTTTTCAATTTCACAGTCGTTATCATCATAATCATTACATTCATTAGCAGCAGAGTGGTTCTGTGTTGGAATTCTCAAGTCACCATGCTCGCTCTTGATATCCTCCGGCAGTTCTTTCCAGAGAATTTTGATATAATGTATTAAGCCTAAGTTGATCAGTGTATCACAGAGATCAAAAAGGTATGGAATTTCCGATGTCATAAAATCGTAAAAAACTTCATAAGCTTGACACTTTAGGTCTTGCAAATTTTCTGTGCAAGAATTGCAATTTTCAAAATACCATTCGTGAAAACAATGTCCTTTTTGACGGATTTCATTCACTATTGATTGAACATCTTCCTTAAGTTCCAGTACACATTCTTGAATTTGAGTTTTCTTCTCTGGAATCTCAAGCAGCATCCATTTATTTTCAATTTAATTGAAATATTTATATTTGTGAAAGAACAATTGTCGTTGAAGTTAAGACATTTTAGCTATTAGTGTAGGTTCAATCCTCCTTTTCGTAGTCTGTAGAATATCTGAATCTATTTTTTTGTTTAAATGAATCTTATCCATCTACTGAAATTCTCTCTATCTCACTACTGAAATATCAAAGTTTACCAACTGGTAATATATAATTACCACTCTTAGAGGTAGGTATAATGTTTCAGATAATCTAAATAAAAATTATCATCTTCTCTAGAAGTTCTTATGAAGTCAATTTTTTTTCAAGAATTGGAGTTATCAATTCACCATTATGTATTCTATTTCAGAATCTTACTGTGTCACGTCCATATTGCTCCCATAAACCCTTTCGGGGATTGCAGTAAGCATATTTCCACGAATAAATAAAATGAAATTTAATATTATCATTGAATTTAACATGATTTTCCATTATTTTTTTTTTCAATTAAAAAAAGTGTGTTTGATCAAACTTTTTTCTGTTTTCATAAATTGCTATTTGCGTCAGCAACGTAATCTTTCTAGCTACCACACTACTCAACTTTATTTTATTTTTCTTCTTCACAAATTGTTGTTGATATCTCTTAGGCATTGCTATTTGTTTGAAGTCGATGATTGTAATGAGTAATACTGCAGATGTGATTAATCTATATTATTCTTCGGAAAATTGAATGTTCACAGTCCTGGCCACTCGTCCTGTACTTTGTATAAATACATCTTTATTTTCATTTATATATTTATTAATATTTGCAAGTTCTTGATCGGTCATTGTTGTTGCAAATCTCTGAGGTAAAATAACCGTAAAATCTTGCGTATTACATGATATTTTTTCACATTTTGTAGTTATTCTGCTTAACGATAACGCTTTGCACTTTTTATTGATTACCAAATTCGAACAGGGAATAAATTCCCTAGAATGGGACTGAACGTTTAACTTTGAGAACATGACTGCAACTGACGATTGCGATAAACTTTCAGTAGGATACAATGAATGAGTTTACTCTAGCCAACCTTCATATAGCCAGATTCATCCCACGGAATCAGCGCACCTGCATCGTGAGAATCCAGAATCATTAATTTTTTTCAAACATCGGGAGAAACAGGATACATTAATTTTCAAACAAAAAATATAGTTGCATTCATTCCATACATTAGCGCACCTGCCTTAATTATCTCTCCGACTTCGAGAATTCAGACAAGTCCCGACTCGTCTCCACGTATTCCCGACTGGGAATACACAGGAATGAAGGTCAATTCAGTTTATAATTACTCACATATCCACATTTTTAGCAAACAACATTATTTAATCTATAGACAAGTCCCGACGCGTAACGAGAGATCCCTCTTCACCCCCCCCCCTCGACTCATACGATAGGGAAATCGAGGATAATATAGTTTAATTATTATTTAATTTATAGACAAATTCCGGCCCAGTCTTCCAGACTCAGTAGCGTAACAAGCGATTTGAAAATTCAAGGGGGTCGTTCGAAATGGGTAGTTTGGGCCCACTCTCTCTCATATACTCTACTATATACTAGATTCATCAGCCATTTTATAGTATCTTAGTACAATTGAATACGGCTCTATATTTCTCGAGAAATGAAATTATCGATGTCATTTAATTTAATTCACTGACATTATTTACAGTTGCCATGGATTCAAGTCAAATTATTTGTCCATCGTTAATTTGTTATACAGGAGGTTATATAAACTTTTAATATTCACGAATTTTCCGATTTTCAAATGCAAATCGTTTGAAAATAAAACATTGTATTTTATTCGGAGTATAGGGTACATTATGTGACTCGCAGGGATTTAAACACATAGAGATATTACAGATAGAGGCGACAAGCTAGCCTGAAACTTGTCAGCTCGGGTGAGGGAGAGAGAGAATCTGAAGGTTAGGTTAGACTCTGACAGTTACGTCTGTCTATGTTTACGTCTGATACGTTTGACAAGGACAGAAAAACCCTGCGATCGTCTCTCTCTTTCGCTCCCACTGAGTTTCGAGACTGACGTTGCCACTTACAGAGCGGCCTATGGCTTGTCGCCTCTATCTGTAATATCTCTATGTTTAAAAATCCCTACTCAGTCACATAATGTATACCTTACACTCCTAATAAAATAAATATCTATTAGTAGTTAAAGTTAAAACGTGGAATAGCGGTTTTAAACATCGATTTGGTTTTTTCATAATATCGAAATAAATGAACACAAATGATGTGGGTTTTCAGTGAAATACAGCAGGTGTTAGCGAGTTGTAATTTTAATTGAAGTTAGAAGTAAAACATTAAAAGTGTCATTGCGTTTCATTAGTTTTCTGAATCATTTTCAACATTTTCTTCAACTCTGCATGTTCCTTTGCAGCTTGATCGTTTTCTTCATCTTCGGCCCCCATTACTTGCTCTCTCAAAATTCGTTCAAGTTCTCGTCTAACGGCATCGTTTTCAGCGTTATTGATCATCTCAAAAATAATTAATTTGGCTTCTTCTTCATATAGACGATGCTGAAATACATTATGTTTTATTGTAGACATATATTGAATCTATACGGAATTGCTATTAGGAGAACAAAATTCTATGAAGTGCATTTTGTTATTTTTGATGACAAATATTAGGAAGAACTTTATGTGGAGTAAATGATATTCAGGCACTACATAGAAACAGACGTAACAATAATTGGAGAAGTATTTTCAGTGCCGAAAAATTGAAAGTTTTCCTCGTAGTATACGCTCCTTGTGATGTATAGTACTCTTTGAGTTGAGGCAAAAGGTATCTGCATTCAATAATTGATTGGGCCATTACTTGATGACAATCGATTACAATCTTGTAGATAAAACTTCTGCAGTTTCTGAGGTTCACTGTAATTTGGCTCAGTGGCTTCCGTAGGTGGGTGAGTAATACATACTATTACAACAAGAATGACGTTTGAATATAGAGAAGGGATAATAAAAATGTGCAATCATTAAAGTGTGTAAACCCGACAAGTTCTACCATTCAAAATTTATTATCTAGATAAATTTAACGACGGTGAATAATTCATTACTAATTGATCTTTTAATAAAATATTGGAAATTTTCATTATCATGATTTCAAGGGCTTCTAATAAATTAAGTTCACAGACTTTCTTTTCTGTATGAAATATTTCAAATTCATTATTGAAACTACGATTATGTTCCAAAAAGTGTGATGCATACGTAGGAATCTGTTTTTTCATTGTCGTAGCGTAGCTTCTCGTATGTTCAGATATTCTAACTCCAAATTTTCTGACGGTTTGGCCAACAATATAGGTTAGAACACGAAACGCAAGTTAGCTTATAAAAAGCTGACTCTAATTTCATAGTGTAACTTCATCCTTCGAATTCCTAACATGTTTTCTTATGGGTGGGATTCTGAGTTTTGAATGATATTCTTAAATTTCGATTTGAGAGAAAGTTTGAAATCTATATAAATTAATAATTTAAAGTTTTTATCACTACCTGTTACTTTAGGATACACTTAAACGGCTGTATTATATAATATTACCCATAATTTTTGGAGGATGTCTATTATTGTGTGCTATTTGCTTTATAATTTGTAATTCTTTTGTGTAATTATTAATTATCCTTGGTATATTAGGAGTCTTAGTATAATATGCTGCTAATATATGTTGGTGGGTGTAAGGACGAATTGTGTATCGCAGGTTCTGTATAAGGTCTTTTATGAAAAATTGAAAATTGATGTCTTGTTATTTTTAGTCGTATTTTACCCCATAAAATACATAGTATTGCAGTGTATCGAAGGAAAGCAGTCAGGGCGGGAGTAGTTCATCCGTTTTAAAACCTCATAGACCATGATTTTCGAAAAAAATTTTATGGCATATATATATATATATATATATATATATATATATATATATATATATATATATATATATATATATATATATATATATATATAAAATCTCTTGAAAATTATTAGCAATAACAGGCTTGTTGAATCTTAAAAAACTCGATTTTATTAAAAAGTTGACGTTTCGCCACGACATTCGTGGCTTTATCAAAACTTTTGAAAAAATTGAAATTTCTCTGACATTTATTGTTTTGAAAAAATTTTGAATAGAAACAGTTGTTTCACTAAACTTTTTCGGCTGTGGCCGTTCTTTGTTATCCATTACGTGCTATTCAGTCCAATATTAACATTCAAATCTGTTATTATTAGATGGTAAGGGAAACCACAGAAACCTTCACCCACGTAATGTTCGAAATAGGTTCAAATTATTTTGATTTTGAAGAGTCAAAGAATAGGGTACTATTTATCTTTTTTTCAAAAATTTCTTATTGCGGCTGTGGTCGTCTTCAGTTATTAATTACGTGCTATTTAGTCCAATATCAACAGACAGGTCTGTTGATATTAGATGGGAAGGGAACCACAGAAACCTTCACCCACGTAATGTACAAAATAGGTTTAAAATATTTGATTGTTGTTATGGTTAGAGTTTGTTGTTTGTTGAATTATTTTGTTTTGATTTATGTTGTTTCTTAGAAAAATTAAAGAATTAAATCTGCGTATATTGAACTCAAATGTTTGATATCTGTTCTATCATTTACGACTTTATTCAAATTTTTCTGAATATGTAACATTTCTAAAATTTCTCTGCGTTTTTGATCTTATTCTATTTCTAAAATCTTTGTGCTATTAAAGTTGAAAGTATGATTCTCATTGTTTTTATGTTTTATTAGTGCTGTGGTTTGTGTTCTGGTATATTTGTGTGCTTTTAATCTTTCTTCTAAATTTTGAAAAGTTTGTCCTATATATGATTTATTACAATTATTACAGGGTATACTATAAGCAACATGAGGTTTTTGTAGAAGAGGTGTTTTACTTTTTAATTTAGAATATATTTGCTTAATTTGATTTTGTGCGGTGTGGGCTACTTTAATATCGTGTGGATTTAAAATTTGTGACATTTTATTACTCAAATGAGGAATATATGGAAGAGGAATATATTTTTTGTTAATATTTTCTTTTTTTGATGTTTCTAATGTGTTGTAAAGTTTATGAATTCTATTTTTAGTGATTTTCTTTTTAAGTTTTATTGGGTAATCGTTTTTCATGAGTAATTTATGGACATCTTGTAATGTTTCATGTCTGTGTGTAGGTGAAGTAAGTTTAAGTGCTTTGTCTATATATCCGATTATTAAACTCTTTTTTTGTGATAAATGATGTGTACTGTAGTAGTTCAATGTTCTTTGTGAAAAAATTTCTTTTCTATGCCATTTTGTGATAATTTCATTGTTTTTGTGTATGAGAGTAATATCAAGAAAATTTAATGTATTGTTCGTTTCTTTTTCTAGAGTAAATTGTAATTTTCTATTAAAGTCGTTGAATTTTTTGAGAATATCATCAATAAAATCTTCTGATGTTATTATAAGGCAATCATCAACATACCTTTTGAAAGTTATGATTCGTTCATTCGAATTATTTAATACATTTTCATCTAAATATTCTAAAACTAATTGAGCTATAACACTGGAAATAGGACTTCCCATTGCTACATCATCAATTTGTTGGTGGAAGTTATTTTCATATTGAAAATAGTTTGTACCAAGAGCAAATTGAATTGCTTCTATAAAATCGGTTTTAGGAATATTTGTATAATTTTTGATAATATTCCATTCGTCATTAATTATTATTGAAACCAACGAATTTGGAATATTGGTATAAAGAGAAACAACATCTAATGAAAAAAATTTGTAATTGTTAGGTATTTTCAAAGTTTTAAGATGGTCAAAATCCTTATTATATCAAAAATTCTCTCGATCTAATAGACCATCTTAAAACTTTGAAAATACCTAACAATTACAAATTTTTTTCATTAGATGTTGTTTCTCTTTATACCAATATTCCAAATTCGTTGGTTCCAATAATAATTAATGACAAATGGAATATTATCAAAAATTATACAAATATTCCTAAAACCGATTTTATAGAAGCAATTCAATTTGCTCTTGGTACAAACTATTTTCAATATGAAAATAACTTCTACCAACAAATTGTTGGTGTAGCAATGGGAAGTCCTATTTCCAGTGTTATAGCTCAATTAGTTTTAGAATATTTAGAAGAAAATGTATTAAATAATTCGAATGAACGAATTATAACTCTCAAAAGGTATGTTGATGATTGCCTTATAATAACATCAGAAGATTTTATTGATGATATTCTCAAAAAATTCAACGACTTTAATAGAAAATTACAATTTACTCTAGAAAAAGAAACGAACTATACATTAAATTTTCTTGATATTACTCTCATACACAAAAACAATGGAATTATCACAAAATGGCATAGAAAAGAAATTTTTTCACAAAGAACATTGAACTACTACAGTACACATCATTTATCACAAAAAAAGAGTTTAATAATCGGATATATAGACAAAGCACTTAAACTTACTTCACCTACACACAGTCATGAAACATTACAAGATGTCCATAAATTACTCATGAAAAACGATTACCCAATAAAACTTAAAAAGAAAATCACTAAAAATAGAATTCATAAACTTTACAACACATTAGAAACATCAAAAAAAGAAAATATTAACAAAAAATATATTCCTCTTCCATATATTCCTCATTTAAGTAATAAAATGTCACAAATTTTAAATCCACACGATATTAAAGTAGCCCACACCGCACAAAATCAAATTAAGCAAATATATTCTAAATTAAAAAGTAAAACACCTCTTCTACAAAAATCTCATGTTGCTTATAGTATACCCTGTAATAATTGTAATAAATCATATATAGGACAAACTTTTCAAAACTTAGAAGAAAGATTAAAAGCACACAAATATACCAGAACACAAACCACAGCACTAATAAAACATAAAAACAATGAGAATCATACTTTCAACTTTAATAGCACAAAAATTTTAGAAATAGAAAAAGATCAAAAACGCAGAGAAATTTTAGAAATGTTACATATTCAAAAAAATTTAAATAAAGTCGTAAATGATAGAACATATATCAAACATTTGAGTTCAATATACGCAGATTTAATTCTTTAATTTTTCTAAGAAACAACATAAATCAAAACAAAATAATTCAACAAACAACAAACTCTAACCATAACAACTCATCTTCTTAGACAATATCTAAACATCTAGAATTTTCAATTTTTCTAAAAAGAAAGTATAGTTTAGAACATTCGATCTCCAAAATTACAAGTAATGTCTTTTTAAAGACAACAATCAAATATTTTAAACCTATTTTGTACATTACGTGGGTGAAGGTTTCTGTGGTTCCCTTCCCATCTAATATCAACAGACCTGTCTGTTGATATTGGACTAAATAGCACGTAATTAATAACTGAAGACGGCCACAGCCGCAATAAGAAATTTTTGAAAAAAAGATAAATAGTACCCTATTCTTTGACTCTTCAAAAGCAAAATAATTTGAACCTATTTCGAACATTACGTGGGTAAAGGTTTCTGTGGTTTCCCTTACCATCTAATAGTAACAGATTTGAATGTTAATATTGGACTGAATAGCACGTAATAAATAACAAAGAACGGCCACAGCTGAAAAATTTTAGTGAAACAGTAGTCTGTTTCTATTCAAAATTTTTTCAAATCAATAAATGTCAGAGAAATTTAAATTTTTTCAAAAGTTTTGATAAAGCCACGAATGTCGTGGCGAAACGTCAACTTTGTAATAAAATCGAGTTTTTTAAGATTCAACAAGCCTGTTATTGCTAATAATTTTCAAGAGATTAGAAATAGTTCACAGGCAACAACAATTCGAATAAATAAATATATATATATATATATATATATATATATATATATATATATATATATATATATATATATATATATACTAGCGGGACCCGTCGCGGCTTCGCCCGCGTATCCATATATAATACGTATGAATCTTGGCTTTCGAGTTTCGAGTTTTACTGAGTTCACTCGTTCCGCGTTCCTAAATTTCTCGATAAAGCATACCGATAGGCATAATACCGTGAGTACAGACAGCGGCGCAGTAGTGATTATGTCAGTCGACAGACTTATGACTTTTCACCGCGTATTGAGAAGAAATTTATATATTGACCCTTTACGGCCTTTACCTCACCGGGTGGCGTCGTGTTAAATCCACGATGCCAATAGCCCGTGTCATACTGCCAAATTTTTTTTTCTTTTTTAATCCCTCAGAATCGTTCTGTAAACACCTTTATATACCAAGATACTATTGCTAGTATGACACTATTATGACAATGATTGTGTATGATTGTGTAATGATTGTGTGATTTCAACACACTATTATGACAAATTGTTTAGTAGAAAACTCAAAGAATGGTCTGCACAAAAAAAATATAATTCATATACAAAATAGTGTTTAAAAAAAAAGGATTACAACGTTTGTATAAAATAAAATATTTAAGATTTACTTTTTTGTATGCTCTAAATTTCGTACATATTGCGTATCGTACGTAATACTTATCATTATTTTTATACTTCAAAAATTCTATAGATACACTTTATAGCCAATATACCAAAAATTTATTCCACCCCCGTTCAACCCCTGAATGATCGAATTTTAAAAAATGGAGAAAGTGGTTTTTCAAGATAATTATAAGGAACATTTTAGTGGCCGAATGAAATCGCTAAGTCGATTATTTTGCCAATAAAAAAAACAGACTCACTCCTTTTTCACCCCTAAATGATGGGATTTCAAAAAACTGAGAAACTACTTTCTAAAGTTAATTTTACTTAATATTTTCGTGAAAGAGCGGGATCACTAAGTCCATTATTTTGCGAGATTCAGCCAAAAATAGCCAATATACGAAAAACACATTTCACCCTCTTTCAACCCCTAAATGATACATCAAAAAATGCAGAAAATGGTTTTTTAATAAAATTATAAGGAACATTGTAGTGGAAGAACGGAATCGCTAAGTCGATTATTTTGCCGGAAATAGCCAATATAAAAAAAACAGACTTACCCCTTTTGCACCCCTAAATGATAGAATTTCAAAAAACTGAGAAACTACTTTCTAGAGTTCATTTTACTTAACATTTTAGTGGCAGAACGGGATCGCTAAGTCCATTATTTTGCGAGGAACATCAAAAAACACGTTTTACCCTTTTTCAACCCCTTAACGGCGGAATTTAAAAAAACCCGGTCTTAGTGGGAATCTACATGATCAGACTTAACTTCCCACCAAATTTCAGAAATTTAAAAAATATGGTTTTTGCTGTAGACTGGATTCAATTTTTCGGCTTGTATTATATATATATATATATATATATATATATATATATATATATATATATATATATATATATATATATATATATATATATATATATATATATATATATATATATATATATATATATATATATATATATATATATATATATATATACAGGGTGGCCCACCACATTGGCCTCGGTGTTTCTATGAGAAATGAAAAGAATTGGAAAAAATGTTAAGCACAGTCATATGTGGGTCCATGAGGAGCATATTCCAAAATTATTTTGAAATATACAGAGTGACCCAAAAGAAAGGTACATATCAAAATTATATATTTTTTTCCTATGGAACACCCTACATTTTTTTTATATTTTTAAATACCATAGACCAAATAAAGATTTGTTCCTGTTTTATTTCCTATACCCAAAAGTGACCGTTCCTGAGAAATTTTGATAAATCAAAAATACGTTACGAAAAGTGAGCAAGAATTTCTCATATTATACCCATAATTCACTTTTTGCTCGTGATTTCTATTTCTGTGCATGTAAACCAGAAGGGCACAAGCAAATAACTGATGAACAGAAAAAACCTGGGCCAAACTGAACAATTCATCTGACGGATATGAAATACTCTTCCCGCAAATTGTTTTCAAAGTCCACTTTTGCACCACTTCAACTCGATTCAAGTAGCACTCAGCTTATCCTCCCCATGTAATAATCCCATAAGTTAGATGAGGTGCAACTAACCCATAGTTACTTTTTTTAATTCTCGTACAACACAAAATATTTTTAATAATTTAAATTTTGACAGAACCATTCTGACCTTTTTAACAACAGCTTCTGACTGACCATCCCATCTTAGATGGCTATCGATTACAAGACCAAGATATTTTATTGTGTCTGTCTTGTTGACAACATATTTATTATTTTCAAATTCTATTTCTAGGCTATTGTATGCTATAAACTAGAAAATTTTAATATTGTTACAGTAATCCTTAACATAACTTATTACAATTAAGTGTGAAAAACAATATCTGTCAAATGACCGCCACGGCTTCTGTGACATGACCCAACTCTTTTGGCAAAATTTGACATTACGTCGCTACATATTTGTGGTGGAATTTCTCGAATTATGTTCCGAATCTCGTGTTTCAAATCCGAAATGGTTCCTAGATGGTTCGCGTAAACCTTACTTTTAACATAGCCCCACAGAAAGTAATCGAGGGGCGTTAGATCGCAGTTAACATCACCATTTCGCGATAGGATTCTTCCTCTCAATTTCGTCTGCAATAAGACCATAGTTTCTCGAGCGGTGTGACATGTCGCACCATCCTGTTGAAACCACATATTGTTAGCTTCCATATCCCGTAAAGTTGGCCACAAAAATTTGTTTATCATGGCGCGGTAACGTTCACCATTTTGTCGGTAACCTCTTGACCGTCTTCATTTTCAAACAAATATGGCCCGATTATGCCCCCATTCCACAAAGCGCACCAAACAGTCACACGTTGGGAGTACATAGGCTTCTCGTGAATGGATTTTCACTGCCCCAAATGCGACTGTTTTGTGTATTTACATACCAACTTAAATGAAAATGGGCTTCATCTCTAAACATTATCCTCTTGCAAAAGTCATTATCAACAGCCTGCTTTTGGAGTATCCAATTAGCAAACGTACGTCGCTGCAAGTGGTCGGCTGGCTTTAATTCTTGAGTTAACTGTATCTTGTATGGGTGGAGAGACAAATCTTTTGTTAAAATTCGCCACGTTGTGGTTTTGCTGAGAGCCAAGTACTGCGCACGTAGTGGGACATTTCTGGATCTGCAGCCACACTTTCACGAACCACTGCAATGTTTTCTACAGAACGGCATGTACGTTCACGTACTGGAGATTTTACATCTTGGACAGATCCATCAGTTTCAAACTTTTGTTTTTCTGTTGGGCGGTTATGGGGAACAAAGTAATCACGAATTCTGCGAAATGTATTTATTACAGAAGACTCATTTTCATAAGTTTTCACAATGTAAAAACGCCGATCTACCATGTATCGCTGCATTTTACTACTTGTAATGACTTAAGTGTCAGATCAACTCACTGTCATCAAATCATGGCACCCTATTATAAATATAATCTTTCAACATCGGGTACCTCTTATTGAATGAAAAACCGTGATATAATATATATATATATATATATATATATATATATATATATATATATATATATATATATATATATTTATATATATATATATATATATATATATATATATATATATATATATATATATATATATATATATATATATATATATATATATATCAAAACTCCTGCAACCGCCGCCCTTTTGACGTAGATATTTCCTGCTTTTTTCGTAATTGTTGAAAATATAAGTCCACAGCTTCTGCAGATTGAGTTACGTTGTTAGAGGGTTCAAACTTGGTACGTAGATTGAGTTAATGCTGAGTAAGTGCCTTTTGGTACTTTCAACCATTTTCCTTATTCGCGCTGCCTCGCGCGGAGACTATTCCGTTCAAATCGCATCTGGACCTGCTTCGCTATCAGTACACTATTCACTTCGCGATTTTTTTTTACAATAGTGATTTTAAATTTAGTACATGGATTAAGTTGATGTTGAGGTACGTTCTTTCGTTGGTTTCAATTTTTTGCCTCAACCACGATGCACTTCACATTTTTTTAAATAAAATAAATTTTTTTGATCTTTTTAATTCGGTTTGCTATTTAAGCGTGAGTTTTCAATAAGACCTTAATGATGGATTTTACCTCAATGTCAAATCTAGAATTATTGAATTAACTTTGTGTAATTTTTTTAAAGAATAGAACTTGGTATTTGTGGGTTCATTGTTAATTTGGAATTTTTGTTAAAATTTTAAGGTAACTCACTAATTTTTCTTTCAACAAGCGATTCCTCTCTACCATTAAAGCTTCATATTCTTGTTTCTGTGTGATATCCAATTCTTGGTTATAACGATACTTAAATAACCAATGACCCAAATAATGTATAGGATCTCTAGGTTGTTTCGAAGTTATTTCGGCTAAAGCTAATGTCAGAGGTTTTCCTAAAGTTTCTTTCAAATAGGAAACATCTTCGGTAGATATGCGACTTGCCAGACTCTCTACAAAATGAATAAATTTTTTTGAATAAAGAAACAATCGATACAACTATTTAATAATCTTTACAGCGTTTCTCACCAATCAATTCTGATATACTAGAACTTATTATCTCGCTCCTTTCTTCCGCGGATAAAACCATTTTCGGCCTTTACGCAAACAAAAACTTAATTGTCAGTGCTTTTGACAGAGTGGTGTAATGTATAAATCTGTGCCTACAAAATCTGTAATCACATTTTCCAAAATTTAAATCGCTCATACGTGTTGCCAAAATAAAAGAACATAATGGTCGTCAATCTATTTTGTTATTGTGGTATTATGTTCAAAACGGTGTAATTGTTGATAATTAGATTAGCTAGTCTTAGGCTGGAATTGAAGTAGGCCTACGAAAATAGGTTCATACATTTAGTATGAGATGATCTATTGGGAAACCTTTAAGTAAAAGATGAAACTGTGTGTAATATCTCACATGCAATAAAGTTTTGTTTAATTTTTATGCTTCTTTCACACCATCATTTCACTAACAATTCCTTATTGTGTAGTTTTACCAGATTTTTAAATATTGTATTGTGAACAAAAGTTATCTGAGCGTTGAATGTGTGAAATTATGTACATGTTCTCGCATATCCTCATTAGAAAACCACAATTCTGACCTTTATGTGATAATATAGGATACTCCTCTTCAGATGTTTGTCCTATAGTTTCAACTACAACAGTAATTATCAATAACTTATGAATTACCTTTTTCAGATTCTTCGGAGCTATGAGTCGATGATAAAACTGACACAATATCTTCATTGTTCCTTTTTTCTGTGGGAAACAATTTACTTCTGAAGTCTAAACCTTCCAGCAACTTTCTGCTTTCTGCCTCGTTGTAGGACAGTTTCTCCCCACTCTCCGTCAGTATGTAACCAGATTTTGAGACGGCAAGCCCTTTGGATCGTAGAGTATCTAGGCAGTAAAATTACAAATTATATATAGAAAGTAGTTATAAGGAATATCCATCTACCTATATTTTTATGTACTGAACTTGTTTACTTTCAAACCAAGACTTATACTTCTTAAATTTAGCACACAAACACAAACATTTGTAATTTTCTTAAACTTATGAATAAAACTGTATAGTGCATTCTTACTTTTTGTATTGAATCAATATAGAGCGTTAAGGATATTCAATTAAACTTTTAGGACCTAATATGGTAAGTAGGTAAATTTTTTTCTGGACATGGAATCATTCCTTTGCAGTTGTGTGAAAAAAAAGCCTACCATAATTTATCAACTAAATTTCATTACCCCAACATAGTTCAAACTAGTTTGACAGTACCTAGCATTTCTTCATCTCCATGGGAAGATTTCCAGCCATCTTTTTGTTTCAACTCAAACTGTCTAACAACGGCAGTGAACTCTTCCATTGCTGCTTGAATTACATAATCAATCAAAAGTGGGTTTGATCGATTCGTGTTATTCAGAAAATTTTCATGCTCTTCTAATAAAGTTCTTAAATTTCTTTTGATAGTTTCTAGTTGATTATCTAGCACAGTCGTAATTTTTTCATACTCGAGTTGCGTATTCTGAAAATATATTTATTACGTCTAATATATTGATCACCCGCAGAGTATGTAATAATCTTTTGTGTCGAATGGTTCCTAAGAATAAGTTTTAAGAGCTAATTACTCAAGGCAGATAAAATCGAATGATATTACAGTGCTGTTAAAATTTTACTTATTTTCGTTGAATTAATCGTCAAAGAGCGACAACTGTATTGTAATGATTTTGCTCGCGGACCACCGTTAGAACTTCCACTGGAGAGGAAAGCTGCCACCAATAATGCTAGAGCACCTAGAACGCATAACGCATTTCTCAGGAAGTATTGACTCCTCTGAACTCTCTCCTGCTGTCAGACTGGGTATTGACCGGTCTAAGTCTATTTTGGCAAGTACCTATTGATTGCCAACAAAGTTTCTGAGACTGGGTATTGACTAGTCTATTGCTGTTCCGTTCGACAAGTAGCGATTGTCGGTAAATCCTCGCAATCTAACACTTTTCTTCCCGAAAGTATTGATTGTCGGTGAATGTTTATAGGAGGTAACAGCCTGCAGCGGCCAAGGAATATTGACAAGCCGACAACGAGAAATCCGACTGGATCACGGTAAATCGATTCGCGGAGACCCAGCGACTCCCTGCGCATCACTACATTCCTGTCGGACGAAATACTACCTGCGCACTGGAAGTACGCTCGACGCAGCGAAAGGAGTCCGAAGCAGAAGCCTATTTGCGATGGATAAGAATGAATGAATTTCTCATATTATTTTACTGTCAATATATTTGATTATTACTCAAAAACATCTTTTTTATAATCCCGGAATCATCGAAACAAAAATCCGTTACAGTGTTGAATAGTGGTATTGAAATGTAGTTTTGAAATACTTCGAAAAATACGTACCTATTTTCTTATAGTCTTATAGTATTCTATTCATATATCATCTTTGGCAATTTGAGCCAAAAAAACTTCATTAAAAAATGTACTGACTAGATTTCTCACGTGTAAAGAATTCTTGTTTTGGGAAAGTCACGTATTTAGTGAAAAATAAATATTTAAATTTCATCAACTTAAACTTAGAGAAAATTGTTTTTGCTGAAAAAATCGAAGAAAAATGTAAACCTGGCACAGGCTAGAACTTCATCGAATCTATTATTTATCGTTTAATATTAAAATCATGTACATTACACTCGTACTTCCCAATTTCAGAACCTGGCCAACAGAGGGCGTTGCAACCTCCTTCAAAATTTGAATGTTCGACGTATGACAGTTTTATGCTCTAAGATCTTTTTGATTCAAGATGACATTTGACAGTTTCGAATGACAGATGTATGACGAACGACAGATCTATGTTTTAAATCCAATATGGTGGATGTGCGAGGCTATGAGAATAAGTATGGAGGCCCTCGGGTGTCTTCATGAGGGGTCTAGAGGACTGAAATTGTAAATGAGGGCCTCCAGGAGTCTTCGGGCAGGCTCAGACGACTGAAATTGTTCGATATATAGGAATATATGGACTTTTCATGGGGGCCCTTGAGAGTCTTATACGAATTTTAACGTTATTTAATCTTACTTTTCGTTAGCTGACTTGCAGATCACGGTTCAGGAATCCCTACTCATTTGGAACCTTCTCAACAGAGGGCAATCGTATTCAATATTTGACGTATGACAGATCTATGGTTTGAATCAAATTTTGACGTTTGACAAATTTCACAGATGTCCATGCTTATAGATGACGTTCACGTACCAAGTTGATTTAAAAAAAAATTCAAAATTTAATTAATCGAGCTTGAGGACTGAACCTTATACACTATGTTCACTGCTCTACCAAGCTTTAAAAATTCAAATTGAGAAATGCAGCGCGAGGATCGAACCTCTATATTAGGAGTCCAACACTATGTTCACGTACCAAGTTGTTAAAAAAAAATAGAAAAATCGAGCGCGGGCATTGAACCCAGTATATCTATATTAGGAGTTCAACAATATGTTCATGGCTCTACCAAGCTTAAAAAAAATTTCAAATTGAAAAATCGAGCTCAGGCATTGAACCCAATATATCTGTATTAGGAGTCCAACACTATGTCCATAGCTCTACCAAGCATAAAAAAAAATTCAAACTAAAAAATCGAGCGCAGGGATCGAACCCTTATTAGGAGTCTTGAACCCAGTATATCTATATTAGGAGTTCAACACTATGTTCATTGCTCTACCGAGCTTAAAAAAATGTCAAATTAAAAATTCCAGCGCGATAATCGAACCTCTATATTAGGAGTCCAACACTATCAAGCTCAATAAAAATTCATACTGAAGAAATCCGCATGTAGAATTGAACCTAGTATCTATATCAGGAGTCCATGGCTCTAGCAAGTTATAAAAAAAAAATCAAATTGAATAATCCGATCGCTATTATAATTTCGTTTCATTTTAAGGGCTAAAGAGAACGAACAATATGATATCATGGAAGAAGGGGATTTTATCAGAGTGATAAGAGTACGTTTTATAATTTTTTCAATCGTGGAATATTGCTATGTTATATTCAAAGACTTATGAATATAGTTATGATATTATTTTTGCTTCGAAAATTTTTGTATATCCTGAATAGTTAAAGATTATCCGAATGACATATTATGACTAATCTATATTCAAAATATTATAAAAGTCGAGACTTGCATATATCTTGTTGAAATAAAACCACTCATTTATTTTTCTTGCTTTTTATTCTCCTACAACATTTCTCTGTCTACATCATTTAGAACTTTATTTTTATTAAAATACTTACATTCTAAAATTGCATAGCGTTCAATTGTTGGATTTATGTTACAGAAGGCATAAGTTACATCTTCGACAGATTTATCATTATTCCAAGTAATTTCTTTAACAATAAGTACAAATTTGCGAAATTAAAAAGGAAAATTGATATTTTGTAACATCTCAATTCATTTGCTTAAAATATCATTCAACTCGATCAGTTCAGATACATAATATTCGGTGAAATATAGGCCATTTACCCACATTAAGATGGAGAATACTTTTTCCTCTTCATAGAAAAATATTTGAGCTCCACTATCGTTTTCGCCTACTCAATTATTCTCAATTAATTTCATGAGTGATTTCCATTCATATTCATCAAATGACATGACACCATCATTAGCTTACTCTCACTGTAAGGCTGAAGTCTCGAGTTCGACTCAAACCATTTTCTATTGGAAATATTCCAGTTTGAAAGCCACAATTAAAAAAATTTTTGTTTCGTTTTTGGCTGCTTCATCGCAGACACCCGAAATTCGATCAAAATCTTCGTTGATAAAACAATGTCTTGGGACATCTTGCTACTTCAATACTCAACTGAACTTAAAGTTTGTTACTCATATCAATCCAAGAATCATGTGACTTTGGCATACCCAGCCAATGAACGAACACCTTATTTCCTTTTCTGCGCAAGACTTTTTCAACCAAGTAAACGTCAGAGTATTTAGCTTTCTGTAATTCCTCTTCGTAAAAACCACCACTAATGGGATGTCCTTCAGTATCTTCAAAGTAACAGGATTGGTTATCTGAACTTTAACGATTTTGAATAGCTCAGTAGTCCAGTTAGGTGTATATCCTTTTGAAAACATTTAACTAACATCTAACAACATTAAATTTATTTCTTCCAGCTTTATATATGAATATACTGAATTCAGTAAGAGTTTTTCATTTTTCTAAGTGACGTCGCGTGGCTTCATTCCAATAGTTCTATGTTTGGAATCATTATATTTGTTAACGTTGTTTTCAAGCACATCTATCCACTTGGAAGTTCCATTCAATGAAAAATATCGAAACAATTTATCCTTGAGAGTGCGTATAACTCGTTCAACAATGGCCGCTTTTTAGATGTTATACGTATTATAGTGATTAATATGATATTTCGTCATTAAATTCTGAAATTTTGTGTTGAAAAATTCCTTTCCTTGATCCGACTGTAGGTTCTTAGGCCTTCGACCACTTTGCCCGAGTATATCCGAAAACGAACGAGTGATTTCTTCACCTGTCTTCGTTTTCAATGCTCTAGCCCATACAAACTTTGAAAAACAATCAATGACTACAAGAATAAAAATTTGTCCCTTATTTTTGCGAGCATACATGTCCATCTGACCCAAATCGCATAACCACAAGTCATCTAATCCCTTAATGATTGTACGTCTTCGTATGAAATTTCTACGTGTTGGTTTATGTAGTTCTTTAATTACTTGATTTTTTTCTCGTAAATGTACCATCATCGATCAAGGTTGATGATTTATTAACTTAAAATTTATCATTCAGCTTCTTAAATCTCTATGATTTGACTATTACCAGATATTATCATTGATCGTGGTTCTTGGTGATTTATTAACTTCAATTTTATCATTCAGCTTCTTCAATTAATTTCCAAGATTTGTGAGTTTATTATCAATAATATTTGTCCTACTACGCATATTCAATTCGTGAGTTCCAAAGCACCTCACCCGAAATTTTCCACAGTTTCTTTTCGAGTAAGCCTTGTTGCCTCATTCGTTTTGTATCAAGAGTGGCTTCCAGACCTGTGACGTTATCATTGAAATATTGCTTCAGTTGTTTATTTTGTTCATTAATGTCTTTTTTCATCTGATTGAGTGATTTATTTATTGAATTCTTGAAAGAATATAATTTCTCTCCTAATTTTTCGGCATCTTGGACTGTAGATTCGATCGCTTGATTGAGTTTAGAAATATCAGGTTTCACCTCATTCGTCTTAGATTCCACGTACTCTTTCGTAACCGCATTGGTATTTTAACGTTACAGAGTTTATGCGCACCAAAATCAAAGTCGCCTTGCGCATGCGTGGGAAATCCTTCCATCTTCACACGTTTCACGTGAGATGTACGAGACGAGCGACCAAACTTATCAATCGACATGATTAGATTGAATAGATTTTCGGTATACTTCAGTATATAATATCAGCTTCACGAAGCTCCTTTATAATCGCCTCGATTTCATTGTCATTAGATCAATTCCCCGCAAGCTTAGAAGCGTATAATAAACGAAGTCGGTCTACGAGCTCATTTACATTATCCCAGTATACTCTATGGGTTTATCGTTATACGTCATCAATCCTTTCCCACTCTGCCGATAAGGAAGCAATCGCTTGATATATCTATATTTATCACTCTTACTACTTCTGGCTTGCTTTGTGGGGTCAAATCCCGTTTTATGAACAATTTTTATTTCCAAAATTCTTCCATAATTTTCTTTATCTTCATCGGTATATTCATTAGGATCTTTCATGAAAATCAGCTCATAAAGACCGAGGGTACTGATAAATGACTGACCTCCAATAATAATGTTACCACTTTTATTATCGAAATCAATAACTGTGTTGCCGACAGTCCACTTCGATGCCTCTGGATCGTATTTTGGTCCGAAAGTAGGATCAATGTGTGTTGACTGATTCCAAGGCTGATCGACATATTTACGTACTGGTTCTGGATATTGTCCGAAGTATTCATTCAACTGCTCGGAAGTTTTCAACTCGTTAAATAGTTGTTGTGTTTTTTCTAGATCATCTCCTACTAAAATAGATTTATCATCTTCATCATCAGAGAACTTCTCAATTTTAGATTCAGCTACTATATCTGTTGGTAGAAATCTTGGAGTAGAAACTATCTTCGATTGTTGAAATTTCGCTATTGGTTCAAACGGCGAGCTAGCGTAGGAACCCTTATCACCTTCACTAGGTTGATTGATTGATATTGATGGAGGATATTTCAACGGAGTCGATTGGAACGACTTCGTGAACGGACCCGTTAACGAATCTGTTGTGAACGGACCCGTTGGGGAACCAATCAAGTAGATAAAGAATGGGTGTGCACAATACACAATGACCTTGACCTTGAAAAGGCGGTTAACCTTGAGTCGATATTTAGGAGTGGGGGTAACTTAGTTGAGGGGCGTACACCATACACAATGACCTTGATATTTATCAGGAGTGGGGATAGTTTATTTTTCGATTGGTTTACCTTGAAAATAGAACAGACCTTGACCTTGAATATTTATCAGGAGTGGGGATAGCTTATTTTTCGAACGATTGACCTTGAAAATAGATCAGACCTTGAGAGCATTAACCTTGAATATTTATCAGGAGTGGGGATAGCTTATTTTTCAATCGATTGACCTTGAAAATAGATCAGACCTTGAGAGCATTAACCTTGAATGTACCAGGAGTGGGCTCAAGTTTGATTTCAATTGGTCAATAATGGCCTTGACATTTTTATCCCTACTCTACCATCTACAGTATATATTCCGTGATATGGGAAAGTGATACCATACCATACCATACAATATTTCGACCAGTATCTAATTTACAGATTGTAGAATGGGTAAGTTTCTATACATTATGTATATTACATATTAACATTATATAATTGAATTTCAGACAATATCTGCTACAACCTCCTCCGTTTGGTTGAAGAAGATGGTGAGGAAGGACCATTATTGTGCATGTCGTGCATGAAGGATATCAACCAATCATTTACCATGGAACACATTCATCGGCCGTGGATGCAATTAGATGAGATGCTGTGTAACATGTGTGGCAGTCAATTAGCACAGCCGTTGGGGAACCAGGTGAATTGTGCTTACATAGCATGTCATCTAATATTCACTGATTGGGATGATGAATGGCGGCCAATGATGGTCGAGGAGGTTATGGTATACGAATACAACGCTGATTCCGATAGTTCGGATTCGGGAATCAGCGATGTAGAGTAAAATATAATTTGTGAATCTTGTATATAGTTAATATAATATATATATCTATATATGTAAATAAATGAATATTTTTAGTATTCTGATTTCATTTACACTGGGTGTAACTTGAAAATGGGGACATATAAGGTGAATCATAAAATGACAAGTATCAGAAAATCACGGCACTCCGTGAAGAAAGGTGGTTCCTTTATAAATAAATTGATTGATAAATTACCGTTTGAATTACATTTACCAACATATCAATATTGTGGTCCAGGAACTAATCTAGAGAAGAGAATAGCTCGGGGGGATATCGGAATAAATTTATTAGATCAAGCGTGCAGAGAACACGATATAGCATATGACCAATCATCTGATTTTGATGAGAGGAGAGAAGCTGATAATATTTTAATTCAAAAGGCAAGAGAGCGATTGAAATCAAAAGACGCAAGTAAAAAAGAAAAAGCGGCTGCATTTATTGTACTCATGCTCATGAAAGCAAAAACAAAAATAGGTATGGGACCTAAGCGAATATCTAAAAAGAAATCACGTAAAGGTAGAATTTTGGTAGCACCTAAACGTGGAGGTTTCTTACCATTTTTATTACTACTTCTTGGGGCTCTAGGTGCTTTAGGAGGAGGTGCGGCTTCTATAGCATCAGCAGTTAATAGAGCGAAAACAAATAAACAAATGTTGGAAGAGACTATGAGACATAATAAGGAAATGGAACTCAAGGAAAAATGTTTAGTACGAAGAAAGAAACGTAAGGGGAAAGGTTTATACATAGGTCCATATCAATGGTATCAAAAAAATTACCAATAAAGTTACCACGACATGCACTTACAAATGTAGAACTTGAGAATTTAGTAAAAAAGTTGAAGATCCCGAATTTTAGAGGAGTATTCATGAGAAATCAACTACCGCAAAAAATACGGAATAATGAAACTGGTATTATTAATTTAGATGAAAGTAGTGGAAAAGGTACACATTGGACGGCATATATAAAAATCGGTAGGAATATATATTACTTTGATAGTGTTGGGAATTTGGGTCCACCTATAGAGGCAAGGACATATTTCAGAAGCGATAATATGAGAAAGAGAATAATGTACAATAGACAGAGATATCAATCTTTCAATACATATAATTGTGGACAATTAGTTCTGAAATTCTTATATAGTAGGTAACATCAATAGAATTTTAGTTAAAGGAAATCTTTAGAAGAAAAATGTTCTTCGTGCTTACTGGCAAATCATCAATTTTAATTTCGGAATTCAACCCTCCAATTGAAGTTAAAGATGGAAGATACGTGTTAGGCCTTACATCTTTCGAAGTTTACAATTCCATCCCAAATATTGATAAAGGGCGTAATACAATAAAAATTGGTTCAAAAGAAATAGAAATTCCAACAGGGTGTTATCAACTTCAGGACATAAATAAATATATTCAGCATGAATTAAACGTCGATAACAATTCTAACCATGTATTTTTCGAGTTGTCTGCTAACCACAATACATTACACTCTATTATTAAGTGTACAGAAGAGGTGGATCTATCTAGTGAAAATAGTATTGCACCATTGATCGGATTCCACAGGAGAAAACTATCAAGAAACGTGAAAGAAATTTCAGACAATATTGCCGATATCATTACAGTAAATTCCATATCTATTGAGTGTAATATAACAGTTAGCAGTTTCAAAAATGGAAAGACTCAACATATAATACATCAGTTTTCACCCAGCGCACCCCCAGGCTTCAAAATAGTTGAATCCCCTGAACACGTGATTTATTTACCTATTAGTGTTAACACAATAAGGAATATAGTTATTATAATAGTTGACCAAAATGATGAACTAGTTAATTTCCAACAAGAAACCATCACAGTAGGTTTACATCTCCGAAAAGAAATATAGTATGAGTATAAATTTCAAAAAAATGTATATGCTTTCCAAGTATAAAAATGGGAAAATATGTCGAAAAGTGTCCAGTAGGAAAAAAATCACTCAACTATTAACGTCTGAGAATAAGCAATTCTTGAAATTTCTAGGATATACAGTATATCAGTGCAATGTTTGCCATAAACGAAGGAATACCTACTGACGAATCAGTTGTCTCACACAAATATCACACTCATGAGTCATATACATCGCGATACAATAATAACGACGAAATAAGAATACCACTGCAGGAAGATTTATGTACGTTACCAAGTGAGAGCTATCTCTATGTTGAAGGTCAATTACGAAAAGCAGATGGAACTTCTTCAGGAGTAAACACCTATTTCACCAATAATGGAATTGCATTCTTGTTTAGTGAAATAAGGTATGAGGTGAATGGTTTCGTTGTTGATGTAAATACGAAACCAGGATTAACAAGTACAATGAAAGGATTAGCATCATTTAACAAAAGCGAAGCTGCGAAATACGAGAATGCAGGGTGGCTCCCAGGAAAGGAGAGTAGTATTATTAAAGATGGCCGATTTAGTGTTTGTATTTCATTGAAAATGTTATTAGGTTTCGCCGAAGATTATAAAAAAGTTATGGTTAACATATTCCAAGAATTAATTTTAATTCGTAGTAATAATGATGATTTAGCATTGAAATGTAAACTCAGTGCAGATGGAACAAAATGTCTCGCAGATGACAAGGCTAAAGTCATAATTGATAAAATAATGTGGAAAGTGCCACACATAGTACCAGGGTTGCGTGAAGAAGTGAGTTTAACTAAATTCATAGAAAAAGGTGAAGACATCGTAGTTCCATACAGAACCTGGGAACTACATAGTTTTCCATCGTTACCAAATACAACAAGGCATACATGGAATGTGAAGACATCAACGAAATTAGAATCACCAAGATATATTATTATGGGATTTCAAACTAATAGGGATCGATTGGAAGGTGACAGTAGTAAATTTGATACGTGCGATTTCAGTAATATTCGACTATTTTTGAATAATGAACGTTACCCGTATGAAAACTTGAATATTTCATTTAAGAATAATCAGTTTGCAACATTGTATGAAATGTTCACACAATTCAGATCATCATATTATTATGATTATAAATCCGAAACAGACATAACACCATCGCAGTTTGAGGTATCATACCCACTAATCATCGTCGATTGCGCCAAACAAAAAATTGGGTTTCAAACCCAATCAGTTGCTCTTAGAGTTGAGTTTGAAACTAGTACTCCAATAAGTAATAACACTACTGCTCATGTATTAGTAATAAGTGATCGCGTGTTCACATATAATCCGTTAACCAAATCTGTGAAATAATATGTCATATGCTATAGTAGATATACAAGGATTCATTATAAATAAAAAAATATTCTACACCAAAGAACTTGCAATTCTGAAGAATGGTAAAATAGCACATTTTATTTTCAAAGAACCGTTTCCATTCAAAGATCTTCCTGAAGAATATAAAAAACAAGTTAATTGGTTAACGCATCACCATCATTGCATACAATGGCAAACAGGATTCACACAACCTTGGAGATTGAAGTCAATATTAGCTACTCTGGCGGATGTTGTTCTTAAAATATATGTGAAAGGACGAGAAAAAGCAGAAATTATTAAAAAATATATCCCGTCCAAGAAAATTTTCGAATTACCAGAACATCCAGCTTTAGAACGAGATGAACCCGATTGTATTTTCCATGAGAACAGCAATTCTTATTGCTCTTTGAAAAATGTGAAGTTTCTCCAACGAACTTTTACCGATTTCATTAACGATTCCAGTATGGAATGGATTGAAGAAAAAAGCATGGATACATTTTATTGATTTGTAATTTTTTCAATAATTAATAAATTTTTTAAAAGATAAACTGTCCAAATTTTTACAATCTTGATAATGTGAATAATATAAACAAGGATAAGTGCATTCATAGGTGAATGGACTTCCCGCGGGCCCCAGAGGGGTCCCCACCGCGGGCCCCTCCCACGAAAGATTCAAAGTCCCCCGCAGGAGGGGAAAATTTTTTAAAAATTCGACTAGAAATGCCTTAAAATGCGTTTGAATTTGAAAATCGGTGACCTTGAACACCTTTGAAAAGTATGCTTTCAGGTACCGAATTTCGATATTTGACCTCGGAATAGACAAATTCTGACCTTGAGCAGGATGAAAATGCCTTCAAACAGGCCTTCTTCCACCCCCCACTCCACCCCCCACCCATTATTTCCCACCATTTTCCCCCCACTTTTAATTAATATATACACACACACTGCGCAGTAACAGTCATTTGTTGTTGTGTTCTCGGTGGTGATAGTACTAGTGCAGTAAAGTAACGAAATGGCCGCGAAGTTTTTTGGTGATTTTCTCGCTAGTCAAAATTCTGAGTCAGAATTAGCAGTTGGTGATTCTGTGAGTGAACCAGTGTTAAGTTCTGAACAGCAACAAATTCCTCGAGTAAGTTTATTGAGAAACGCTCTTTTATGCATAAAACCTCGTAAAAGTGTAAAAATTTTATCAAACGTTGTACTTAAATCTGCAAAACTTGATTCATTCTCCAGCATTAATAAAATTTGTACTTCACCAAAATCTCTCCGCAATAATCAAAATGTTCTTTCTTTTAATTTAAGAAATACTGCACATTGCAGTAATTGGAATGTGCAGGATATTTCATCGCATCATAAGATGGTTGAATTAGCCGAATTTTATGAAAATGAGCGTGCCGTAGAAGTTGAGATGCTCAAATTATTCGACTTTTATGACAAACAGTGTGCCACAGAAGTTAAAAAATCTTCTGTGAAGACAACCTCTTCCAAAAAATTTAAATCAAATAATAAATCTAAAAAAGAAACAACTTCAGGCAAGGTAAAATATTCTAAATTACATTTTAAATCTGATTATGATTCTGCGGACGATTTTGAAGAAGTTAAACCTTTCAAAATTTACAGAGGAAAGAAGAATGAATCGATATTGCAGGTTGAGCCAAAAACCAAATTATCTAGTCATAAAATAACTAGTGAGGCCAAAAGTTCTTGTGTAGACTCTTCCGACAAAATTGATAGTAAGCTCTCTGTACACCCATCACCTGATCAACTGCTTGATGGTATTGATGAATCTGAATTTTTAAAACCTATTTCACCAAACGTTGATTGTGTAAGTACCTCTAAAGAGTCATCAACCGATCCCCAACCAATAATCAATAGTGAAAATTATCCAATTTCCACTATTGATCCATCGGTAGGTTTCACAGATGATCTCTTAGAGTGTTCTATGACATCAACCAGTGAGAATTTAATTGGTACGTATCTGAATTATTTAGATATTTCTCTTTTCGATAAACAACCCTCGATAGAAAATAATAATTTTGATTGCGCAAGTACATCTAAAGATGCATTTGTCGATCCTAAACTAATAATCAATAGTGGCAACTCCCAAAAACAATTGGAAAATTGTATCATTGATTCATCGGTAGGATTTACAGATGTTCTTTTAGACGATTCTCCGAACGCAGAAAAATTATTTGATACGTATTCAGCGGATTTTAATATTTCTCAATATTTAAATGAAATTAAAACAAATAAGGATGATGGTGCAAATACTTCTGAAGTTTTATTTGTCGATCCTCAACCAGTATTCGATAGTTTCAAGAGTCAAGAACACTTGAGTACTTGTGCGATTGATTCACCGGTTGAATTAACAAATAATATTTCAGACTGTACTGCAACATCATCCATTGATAAATTTTCGAACAATTATTTATCAGATACAGACATTTCATTGTTTTCAATTAATGAGCCCTTGTTAGAAATTTCGCAGGATGATGGGTTAGAGATGAGTACAACGCAAATAATCAGGGAATGTGGAAATAATCCAAAATTTTCAAGGGCTACCGTTTCGAATAAAAATTCCGAACCTCCTAGGTTTTTCAAAGGTTCTATAAAATCTTCCTCTTGTACAAAAGTCTTTCAACGCAGAAAAAACAATCTGTCAAGTGTTGAATCGCACTCAAGTGGAAGAAACTATCCTGATATTAGTGATAATATCACTAATGGAGGGCGTACACCTCTGAGTGTCGAGGATCTCAAGAATACTGCTACCCAACTCCCCCCCTGTGACGTTGCATGTAATGATGATAAGATTGTTTATTTCTGCGGTAAAAGACATGGTAGGGTTATTGAAAAACCAATTAAAAAAAGGAAATTAATGTTTGAGGGGGGGTTTACCCAACAACAAGAGGCAGAAATTATTAAAACCGCGGACTCATCACACTACTCCTCAGTAGATGAGTTTGAGCGACCGATGAGTCCTGTTTTCAGGAGGAGAAAGAATTTCAGAATGAAATCATTCACAGAAAACTTAAGAGGGTAAATCTGGCAAGAATTCAAATCACACATTCCTGATTCTTAATAAGCGTTTCAAACTTATTCGAGGAAATTTTCAAAATTTATATTTCACCGTACAACACAACAACATATGACAAGTATGTCGCTCCTCCTCGTGGTCTTGTCGGATATCCATAAGTGTTAAAATTGATTGATTTTTGCTTTTATTTACATAAAACACTTATGGTAACTAATGGCGACAGTGTTTGGTTTATTGATTTTTTATTTTTTTTCAAGAAAACTGTGAAATCCTTCCAATGTTCTTTCTGCAATGCGCTGTTTACGACATCATCGTCTATGAACAGGCATTTAAAAAAATACTGCCATAGTGTGAAGAAAGCGAGAACACAGGAGCCGAAAATGGTGCGCTGCGAAGTATGCAACGTTGACATTGTATCCAACCTCCACAATGCCCATCTAAAGTCCAGACCACATAAAGATAAAGTAGTCATCCCAATCAGTGAAGGTGTTTCGAAAATTGGGTCAGCCTTCAAAAATAGGGTTGTATCCTACAGGATTGATGCTGACAACCATACAATCAGCATCGATGATTTTTTTTCAAAAATTATGGATAAAATTGTGGAGCATATTCAAAATAGTCTTTCATATATGACTACACTGAAAATTAATTTTGAATTGTTTGGATTATTCACAATTGAAACTAAGGAAATTTTCGATATTAAATCCTTCAATACCCAAAATGTTATCATCACGCTGGGGACAAATTTGGCCGATTTTATTGGTTGAATGAAGATGAAATTGAAAATTTAGATATTGAAAATTTAGATAATACCTCACCTGAAGGATATATTTTTGAAGTGGATATTACTTATCCTGAAAAACTACATACTATACATAATGACTTGCCGTTTCTCCCTGAAAATTTCATACCCCCCGGAGGAAAATCTCCTAAGCTGATACCTAATTTACAAAATAAAAAGAATTACATTATTCACTACGAATGCTTGAAACAGTGTTTAGAAAACGGGTTGATTCTTACGAAAATTCATAGAGTTCTCAAATTTCAACAATCTCCATGGTTAAAATCATATATAGATCTCAACACTGATTTGAGAAATAAATCAAAGAACAATTTTGAGAAATCATTATTCAAATTACTAATAAATAGAATTTTTGGCAAAACAATGGAAAATGTTGAAAACCGGAGGGATATTAAATTAGTCACTCATTGGGAAAAGGTTGGAAAAAAGTTTGGGGCGGAAACATGGATTGCTAAACCGAATTTCAAGGACCGTGAAATATTCAGTGAAAATTTAATAGCGATAGAAATGAACAAAGTTCGTGTTACGTATGATAAGCCGATATATGTGGGATTTTGTGTTTTAGAAATTTCGAAAACAGTAATCTATAATTTTTTTTATAATTTTCTGAAGCAAAAATATGGTAGTAAGGTTTCTTTATTATATACAGATACTGATTCACTTCTTGTGGAAATATTAACAGAAAATGTTTATGACGACATCAAACAAAGCGCGGAACATTTTGATCTTTCCAATTATCCAGCTAATAATGTGCATAACATTATACCTAATAAGTCAATAATAGGGAAAATGAAAGACGAGTATGCAGGAAAAATCATTAAAAGTTTTTATGGGACCGGGGCTAAAGCTTACTGTGTTGAACTATTGGATAAAGTTGATAAAAAAGCAAAAGGTATCAGTAAACATATAGTTGAAAAAAAAATTCATTTATCTGACTATAAAAATGTCATCACTAAAAATGAATCTTTATTGTGTGTGATGTCAATATTCAGATCATGTTTACATGAAATGTATACTGAAATGCGCAATAAAGTGGCATTATCAGCCTTTGATGATAAACGCTTTCTACTGAAAAATTCTGTCAGGACTTTGGCATGGGGTCATTCTGATGTTAGTAGAAGAGTGCCACCCAAAGCCATTAAAATTGATTGATGGTGACAGCTCAAGGTCATAAATCATGGCCGATCTATTGTTCCTATTGTTTGGGGGCAGGTGTGCGGTGCGGTCTTTTGTTATACCCGATATATTGTTAGACCAGGTGTTTGGGGCAGATGTTAGGGCAGGACCGTATTAACTAATGATTGAGGATCGTGAGAATTGAATATTTTTTACAAATTTAGACCAAAATTCGTAAATCGTAAGAAATCCAGCCCTGACATTAGTTATTCGACGTGTGTAATATTTCTAAGAAAACACACACACACAAAAGGTTGATGCGAATATCTCTTCACAAAAGCGGGTGGCAGGTCTTTTGTTCCTATTGTTTCTATTGTTTGGACAGGTGTTCGGGACAGGACCGTATTAACTAATGATTGATGGTCGTGAGAATTGAATTTTTTTTTCACAATTTTAGACCAAAATTCGTAAATCGTATGAATTCCACCCCTGACATTAGTTATTCGACGTGGTTAATATTTCTAAGAAAACACACACAAAAGGTTGACGCGAATATCTCTTTATTGAATAATTTATTGAACTTTTTTCATATAAGATTTTTTTTTATGGAAGAACAAAATAACTTAAGTAACTCTTTTCCTATAAAATGCATGAAATTCATCAGATCAATCAGATTTTATTGCGTTGATTAGGCAGAATGCGAAATTTTTTATTATAGATCGCATATTTTCTTTTATTATAGATCGCATATTTTCTTTTTTAGACAAAACCTCCTAGTGTTTTAAAAATTATGATACTAATACGATCAACATTATATAAATAAATTGATAGGACGTTAAGTATTATGTATTTAATTCAACTTAGATTATAAATTATAACCCATACTTTGTATGAAGTAGTAATAAAGTTAAATTATTAATTCATTTTCTTATTCTACATTGAAAATTTAATAATTTTATAATTGTATACATACTTATAAACAATCACATAACTTGTCATGTCAAAAAAATCCCACACACATCTATACTAAACGGATAAAATTGTTATTGAATATATGAGTCCTACATTCATCGTATAAATGATTTGTCCATGCATTCAATTTGGTGAACATCGAAATTGAATAACTTAGGCAATTTTTATAAGATTCATGAAATTTTTTTCGTGAAGAACAAAATAACTTAGGGAACTTTATTACAGAAAATTTATTTATCTAATTACAAACCTTTTTATTCGAAACACTAAATTATTAAAAAAATGTCAAATATTAGCAGTAAATAAAACGTAGACGATAAATTTATACGATTGATGAATATCTTAAAATCATAACATTACTAGAAATAGTGTTTTAGAAAATATAAACATGTATTCGATTAGGAAAGAATAAAATATAGAGGATAAACATATCCAACGATAAGTATATTTTTATGAAATAAAAGAATTCTTTTTGAATATAAATAATTTTATTTGAATTTAGAACTCACAACTACATATGAAAAACGCTGTATAAAATGGGGCTCAATGTTTTTCTGAGAAATTGTTCAATTACTTACGCAATTATTAAATCTGGTAAAACATATTTTAAGAATCCCTAAATTAATGATTAGGCCGAATGCAAAATTTTTTATTAAAGATCTCAACAAAATAACTTAAAAATGAAATTGAAGCATCCCATATTGCTTTAATCATTTAAATTGGTAAAACCGATAAACCTATCGTTCAAAACTGTTATTCAATCAAATTTTTTCAGATGTAATTACGAACAAAAATCTGAAATTTCATAAAACCTATTAGGTAATTATATGAATATAAATAATTAATTGAATTTATGATTCCTGGATACCTTTTACTAATGATTTGTACATATATTCAATTTGGTGAGATTGAATAATTTATTGAACTTTTTTTTCATATAAGATTCACAATTTTTTTTATGAAAGAACAAAATAAATTAAGTAACTCTTTTCCTATAAAATGCATGAAATTCATCAGATCAATCAGATTTTATTTCTTTGATTGGACAGAATGCGAAATTTTTTATTATAGATCGCATATTTTCTTTTTTCTGTTTAATTTTATGTATACCACAAGCTTCAATTTGAAGCGTAGATAAAAAATGTCATTTACCAGGAATAAAATAAAAATATTTTTCCTTTAAATACTCAAATCAAAAAAGTTTAATTATTCTCTCTCTTAGTTGGAAATATTTTTTATGGAAGAACAAAATAACTTAAAAATGAAATTGAAGCATTTCATATTGCTTTAATCATTTATATTGGCAAAACCGATAAACCTATCAATAGAAATTATAAAAACTTATTCAATCAAATCTTTTTACGAAATCGTGTGATTTCATAGAATTCCGGAGGTAGGGATAGCTATTATATAAACACAGTGTGAATAGTTTGGGTTATCATTCTGTCTAGTTCAGACTAATTCTTGAAAATCTGCTGAAAAATGTTCGGATTCAACTACTCCTCCGATATTTTAGACCGCGAAAGTGGAGTGCTGTATTTATACCACTTATTTATGCATCTAAGCTGGGATGCGAATCACGCATCCATATACAATACAGGTTATATTGATCCTGTGAGTGCAGAGAAGAAGGCTGACGAATACTGGTCAAGTGCCGAAATCTGTACAAAATTCATAGAGGGTCAACTAACAATGGCGGAGGTCATAATGCAATTGGAGAAAAACAATCATGGTGCCTACTTGAAACACATTAGGGAATATCTAACTCAGGATGAGTTGGATATTCTCGCTGAAGAAGAAAAGAACGAGGCCGCGGATTTCTTCAAGAATCTGAGTAATCTTCAGTGGAAGGTAATTGATGCAGTATGCGAGGCTGCAGTTACGGATCCGTCTTTTTTGAAAACCGGTGTGGAGTATGTACCAGTGTATACAGATAATGAATACGAGTATAATGCCCAAAAGTATGAGCTTGTGCAGGTGCGTAAATAAAAAAATCATATACAATGGTCGTCCTCCATACTCAAAAAACGCCCACGCACACACACACACACACATACGAAGAGGTGGAGATGGTATAATACAATCACCATAATTATAACTTGGAGATGGCCAACGGGATTCCAGACGGACAAATCAAGGAGAACAATGCAAGAAATGAAACTTCAAAGAAAATACCCCCAGGGTTCCGGCTACCACTACACGCCTCAATCGTCATCAATAGATGGTAATTACAACTCAACAATATAACAGAGTATTGCCCAATTGATTATTTTGCCGATTCCATCCTTACTGAAAATGCTCGTAATGGATATACAAACTTGTACTGAATTTATAAAATTGAGTTACAATGACTCACCCCCATATGTATGAATTGCTTGTAAAATATTATTTCAATATTGAAAATATTGTGTTAGATAGTATCATATGATAGAGATATTAGTAATGTAATTGTATATAAAGGCGATGTTGGTAGAGCTATGTACAAAAATGTACGATACTATATAACAATAAACTTTATGTAAATTATGTATTAAAAATAAAGGTATTCTTAAAAAACATGTTATTTATTAATTATTTCTAGAATTATCTAAGCATTTAACATACAATTTTGAGTCTTAGCATGAAATTCATCAGATCAATCAGATTTTATTTCTTTGATTGGACAGAATGCGAAATTTTTTATTATAGATCGCATATTTTCCATTTCTGTTTAATTTTATGTATACCACAAGCTTCAATTTGAAGCGAAGATAAAAAAAAATGTCATTTACCTGGAATGAAAAAATATTTTTCCTTTAAATAATCAAAACAAAAGTTTAATTATTCTCTCTCTTAGTTGGAAATATCAAAATTTTTAAAAAAATGTAATTTGAACATTCATTTACAGGTATCATAACAGCTCCCTCATACCCGGGGAAAAAAGGGTACATGTATAAAATTTTAAAAATTCTAAATCACATGTGTGATAAATCAGTTGTAAATATCGTATATTATTACGATGAATGACGGACAGCTTTTTTGAATAAGAAAAACTTTTCATATGAAATATAGACAAATCCTCCTAGTGTTTAAAAATTATGATGCTAATACGATCAATATTATATAAATAAATTGATAGGGAGTTAAGCATTATGTATTTAATTCAACTTAGATTATAAATTATAACCCATACTTTATATGAAGTAGTAATAAAGTTAAATTATTAATTCATTCTATTATTCTACATTGAAAATTTAATAATTTTATAATTGTATGCATAGTTATAAACAATCACATACCTTGCCATGTCAAAAAAAAAGCCCACACACATCTATACTAAACGGATAAAATTGTTTTATAAAATATGGAATAAGAGATTGCTTTTCAAATATAAATAATAGTGTTTGACTTCAGAACTATGCAAATGAAAAACGCTATATAAAATATTGAACGAACATAAATGTTAAACTTTTTCACTGTACGCCACTGACAATTCGAATAAATTCATTAGTACACTCGATGAATTATTTTTGGGTTGAATTCCCTTGGGGAGTTATTTGGGTCTTCTTTTTTTCGAATTAGATAACTTGCTTGTGAAACATAAAACTACTTTTTGAAAGATATGAAACTTTATTACCAAATTTGGCAGAAAGTTCATAAAATATATTTCACAAACTTGAAAAGTTGGGTAGGGCTATCGAAATTTTCAGGAAGCAGACGTCTTTTATTAAATTGTACCGAATAAATTTTAGATTCTGGTTGCTACACTATATGATAATTTTGATAACGTGCTATTTTTTTCTAGGGATCTGAAATTCGTTCACAAACTCTTGAATTTTTAGGAAGTTTTTCCCCGTTGACCGCAAAAACTGTTGTAAAACATTTTCCGAAATATCATTACATACCTTTGAAAGTACTATTCCATATATTTAGTTTTGATCATTACTACAATTAGATGACCAACAGCTATTTTCTAGTTTTAATTTCAAAAATTGAATTTACGTATTCTGTAAATAACCCGTCCTTTTGTTTCTTGAAAAATCAAAATTGATATGATTGAAACTTTTTTCGTATACATGAAACGGTTCGAATGCTTAAATAGACTTTATGGAACTTTTTTTCATATAAGATTCACAAAATTTTTTATGGAAAAACAAAATAACTCTGCATGCAATAAGATGCCTGAAATTTTTTTCATCAGATTTTATTTCTTACGAATTGCTCAGTGAACGCATTCATAAGTAAAAAAATTTTGAATTTGTATTATTTAATCATTGACAGTTTACACTCGATCTAAGTTATATTTGATAAACTCACTAGATCGTATGCTAATCTGTGAAAAATGTTAGTATGTTTCTTTGCTCTTATAGGTGGTTTCTGATGATGCCGTCCTCGTTGAATACGCTGAATGTTCACCTGTTGTGCTTCCAAGTTGGTTGAAGTGAAGTGGGGAGGGGGGGGAGTCTCTATGAACCAACCTTACCACTTTCGACTAGATATGCAAGTTTCTGGTCGATCACAATGATAAAACACTTGCACGTTATCGATTAATGTTCACTGGTCCGAATTTATTCGGATTTATTGATCAATATCCGTATCGATGGACCAAATGTTAAGCGTTATAGAGTTGTGGACTGTATATGTACGTTTTTTATAGATAAACACCGTGATATATTTAGATATATATTTTACGTTAAAATTGAGATGATAGACACAAGGGTGACTATTTGCAGTAGAATGTTCTTTGTTACTGACTCTTAACGTCTCTCGTTCGTATTTTAGCTACCTGCTCCTAATAACATGACTAGAGCAGGGATGCTACAAAGGCGAACCTTTAAATTATTAGAACGCGAACAATAGAAATTATAAAAACTTATTGAATCAAATCTTTCCAGATGCAATTACGGACAAAGATCAGAAATTTCACAGAATTTATTAGGTATTAAATGAATAAAAATAATTAATTGGATATATGATTCGGGCATTCGTTGTATAAATGATTCGTCCATGCATTCAATTTGGTGAACATTGAAATTAAATAACTTGTTATGATTATGATGCTGGAAAATCTTAAAAATATTTTTGAATGGGAACTTAGAACGTGAAAAATTGTTAACTGAATTTTAACAAATTTCAATATTTCGCCAAACTTTTGCAGGGTGTTTTCTTCAAGTCCCATGAAACATCAATCAGTTCATATTCCACCAGGAAGAGAAAAGCGTATTATTAAAATAATATTCACTACTCGATTTTGATTAGAAACTTTGATTTTATTTTACCAGAATCTTTTGGATGCTTATTCATATCTTCAACGAGATCAAAGAAAAATACTACAATTTTTCATATATTAGCGTACGCTCTGGTGAGTTTATCAAATATAACTTAATTCAATGATCAAGTGTAAACTGTCAATGATGAAATAATACAAATCCAAAATTTTTCACTTATGAATGCGTTCCCTGAGTAATTAAATTAAGTCGCAAGAAATAAAACTTTGTGAAAACACTTTATGAATCTTATAGGAAAAAATTTTCATGAAATTTTTTATGAATCTTATAAAAATTGCCTAAGTTATTTAATTTCAATGTTCACCAAATTGAATGCATGGACGAATCATTTATACATCAAATGCCTGATTCATATACACAATTAATTATTATTAGTCATATAATACCTAATAAATTCTGTGAAATTTCTGATCTTTGTCCGTAATTGCATCTGGAAAGATTTGATTCAATAAGTTTTTATAATTTCTATTGTTCGCGTTCTAATAATTTAAAGGTTCGCCTTTGTAGCATCCCTGCTCTAGTCATGTTATTAGGAGCAGGTAGCTAAAATACGAACGAGAGACGTTAAGAGTCAGTAACAAAGAACATTCTACTGCAAATAGTCACCCTTGTGTCTATCATCTCAATTTTAACGTAAAATATATATCTAAATATATCACGGTGTTTATCTATAAAAAACGTACATATACAGTCCACAACTCTATAACGCTTAACATTTGGTCCATCGATACGGATATTGATCAATAAATCCGAATAAATTCGGACCAGTGAACATTAATCGATAACGTGCAAGTGTTTTATCATTGTGATCGACCAGAAACTTGCATATCTAGTCGAAAGTGGTAAGGTTGGTTCATAGAGACTCCCCCCCCTCCCCACTTCACTTCAACCAACTTGGAAGCACAACAGGTGAACATTCAGCGTATTCAACGAGGACGGCATCATCAGAAACCACCTATAAGAGCAAAGAAACATACTAACATTTTTCACAGATTAGCATACGATCTAGTGAGTTTATCAAATATAACTTAGATCGAGTGTAAACTGTCAATGATTAAATAATACAAATTCAAAATTTTTTTACTTATGAATGCGTTCACTGAGCAATTCGTAAGAAATAAAATCTGATGAAAAAAATTTCAGGCATCTTATTGCATGCAGAGTTATTTTGTTTTTCCATAAAAAATTTTGTGAATCTTATATGAAAAAAAGTTCCATAAAGTCTATTTAAGCATTCGAACCGTTTCATGTATACGAAAAAAGTTTCAATCATATCAATTTTGATTTTTCAAGAAACAAAAGGACGGGTTATTTACAGAATACGTAAATTCAATTTTTGAAATTAAAACTAGAAAATAGCTGTTGGTCATCTAATTGTAGTAATGATCAAAACTAAATATATGGAATAGTACTTTCAAAGGTATGTAATGATATTTCGGAAAATGTTTTACAACAGTTTTTGCGGTCAACGGGAAAAACTTCCTAAAAATTCAAGAGTTTTGTGAACGAATTTCAGATCCCTAGAAAAAAATAGCACGTTATCAAAATTATCATATAGTGTAGCAACCAGAATCTAAAATTTATTCGGTACAATTTAATAAAAGACGTCTGCTTCCTGAAAATTTCGATAGCCTACCCAACTTTTCAAGTTGTGAAATATATTTTATGAACTTTCTGCCAAATTTGGTAATAAAGTTTCATATCTTTCAAAAAGTAGTTTTATGTTTCACAAGCAAGTTATCTAATTCGAAAAAAGAAGACCCAAATAACTCCCCAAGGGAATTCAACCCAAAAATAATTCATCGAGTGTACTAATGAATTTATTCGAATTGTCAGTGGCGTACAGTGAAAAAGTTTAACATTTATGTTCGTTCAATATTTTATATAGCGTTTTTCATTTGCATAGTTCTGAAGTCAAACACTATTATTTATATTTGAAAAGCAATCTCTTATTCCATATTTTATAAAACAATTTTATCCGTTTAGTATAGATGTGTGTGGGCTTTTTTTTTGACATGGCAAGGTATGTGATTGTTTATAACTATGCATACAATTATAAAATTATTAAATTTTCAATGTAGAATAATAGAATGAATTAATAATTTAACTTTATTACTACTTCATATAAAGTATGGGTTATAATTTATAATCTAAGTTGAATTAAATACATAATGCTTAACTCCCTATCAATTTATTTATATAATATTGATCGTATTAGCATCATAATTTTTAAACACTAGGAGGATTTGTCTATATTTCATATGAAAAGTTTTTCTTATTCAAAAAGGCTGTCCGTCATTCATCGTAATAATATACGATATTTACAACTGATTTATCACACATGTGATTTAGAATTTTTAAAATGCGATCTATAATAAAAAATTTCGCATTCTGTCCAATCAAAGAAATAAAATCTGATTGATCTGATGAATTTCATGCTAAGACTCAAAATTGTATGTTAAATGCTTAGATAATTCTAGAAATAATTAATAAATAACATGTTTTTTAAGAATACCTTTATTTTTAATACATAATTTACATAAAGTTTATTGTTATATAATATCGTACATTTTTGTACATAGCTCTACCAACATCGCCTTTATATACAATTACATTACTAATATCTCTATCATATGATACTATCTAACACAATATTCTCAATATTGAAATAATATTTTACAAGCAATTCATACATATGGGGGTGAGTAACTCAATTTTATAAATTCAGTACAAGTTTGTATATCCATTACGAGCATTTTCAGTAAGGATGGAATCGGCAAAATAATCAATTGGGCAATACTCTGTTATATTGTTGAGTTGTAATTACCATCTATTGATGACGATTGAGGCGTGTAGTGGTAGCCGGAACTCTGGGGGTATTTCCTTTGAAGTTTCATTTCTTGCATTGTTCTCCTTGATTTGTCCGTCTGGAATCCCGTTGGCCATCTCCAAGTTATAATTATGGTGATTGTATTATACCATCTCCACCTCTTCGTAAGTGTGTGTGTGTGTGTGTGTGTGTGCGTGGGCGTTTTTTGAGTATGGAGGACGACCATTGTATATGATTTTTTCATTTACGCACCTGCACAAGCTCATACTTTTGGGCATTATACTCGTATTCATCATCTGTATACACTGGTACATACTCCACACCGGTTTTCAAAAAAGACGGATCCGTAACTGCAGCCTCGCATACTGCATCAATTACCTTCCACTGAAGATTACTCAGATTCTTGAAGAAATCCGAGGCCTCGTTCTTTTCTTCTTCAGCGAGAATATCCAACTCATCCTGAGTTAGATATTCCCTAATGTGTTTCAAGTAGGCACCATGATTGTTTTTCTCCAATTGCATTATGACCTCCGCCATTGTTAGTTGACCCTCTATGAATTTTGTACAGATTTCGGCACTTGACCAGTATTCGTCAGCCTTCTTCTCTGCACTCACAGGATCAATATAACCTGTATTGTATATGGATGCGTGATTCGCATCCCAGCTTAGATGCATAAATAAGTGGTATAAATACAGCACTCCACTTTCGCGGTCTAAAATATCGGAGGAGTAGTTGAATCCGAACATTTTTCAGCAGATTTTCAAGAATTAGTCTGAACTAGACAGAATGATAACCCAAACTATTCACACTGTGTTTATATAATAGCTATCCCTACCTCCGGAATTCTATGAAATCACACGATTTCGTAAAAAGATTTGATTGAATAAGTTTTTATAATTTCTATTGATAGGTTTATCGGTTTTGCCAATATAAATGATTAAAGCAATATGAAATGCTTCAATTTCATTTTTAAGTTATTTTGTTCTTCCATAAAAAATATTTCCAACTAAGAGAGAGAATAATTAAACTTTTTTGATTTGAGTATTTAAAGGAAAAATATTTTTATTTTATTCCTGGTAAATGACATTTTTTTATCTACGCTTCAAATTGAAGCTTGTGGTATACATAAAATTAAACAGAAAAAAGAAAATATGCGATCTATAATAAAAAATTTCGCATTCTGTCCAATCAAAGAAATAAAATCTGATTGATCTGATGAATTTCATGCATTTTATAGGAAAAGAGTTACTTAATTTATTTTGTTCTTTCATAAAAAAAATTGTGAATCTTATATGAAAAAAAAGTTCAATAAATTATTCAATCTCACCAAATTGAATATATGTACAAATCATTAGTAAAAGGTATCCAGGAATCATAAATTCAATTAATTATTTATATTCATATAATTACCTAATAGGTTTTATGAAATTTCAGATTTTTGTTCGTAATTATATCTGAAAAAATTTGATTGAATAACAGTTTTGAATGATAGGTTTATCGGTTTTACCAATTTAAATGATTAAAGCAATATGGGATGCTTCAATTTCATTTTTAAGTTATTTTGTTGAGATCTTTAATAAAAAATTTTGCATTCGGCCTAATCATTAATTTAGGGATTCTTAAAATATGTTTTACCAGATTTAATAATTGCGTAAGTAATTGAACAATTTCTCAGAAAAACATTGAGCCCCATTTTATACAGCGTTTTTCATATGTAGTTGTGAGTTCTAAATTCAAATAAAATTATTTATATTCAAAAAGAATTCTTTTATTTCATAAAAATATACTTATCGTTGGATATGTTTATCCTCTATATTTTATTCTTTCCTAATCGAATACATGTTTATATTTTCTAAAACACTATTTCTAGTAATGTTATGATTTTAAGATATTCATCAATCGTATAAATTTATCGTCTACGTTTTATTTACTGCTAATATTTGACATTTTTTTAATAATTTAGTGTTTCGAATAAAAAGGTTTGTAATTAGATAAATAAATTTTCTGTAATAAAGTTCCCTAAGTTATTTTGTTCTTCACGAAAAAAATTTCATGAATCTTATAAAAATTGCCTAAGTTATTTAATTTCGATGTTCACCAAATTGAATGCATGGACAAATCATTTATACGATGAATGTAGGACTCATATATTCAATAACAATTTTATCCGTTTAGTATAGATGTGTGTGGGATTTTTTTGACATGACAAGGTATGTGATTGTTTATAAGTATGTATACAATTATAAAATTATTAAATTTTCAATGTAGAATAAGAGAATGAATTAATAACTTAACTTTATTACTACTTCATACAAAGTATGGGTTATAATTTATAATCTAAGTTGAATTAAATACATAATACTTAACTTCCTATCAATTTATTTATATAATGTTGATTGTATTAGTATCATAATTTTTAAAACACTAGGAGGTTTTGTCTAAAAAAGAAAACATGCGATCTATAATAAAAGAAAATATGCGATCTATAATAAAAAATTTCGCATTCTGCCTAATCAACGCAATAAAATCTGATTGATCTGATGAATTTCATGCATTTTATAGGAAAAGAGTTACTTAAGTTATTTTGTTCTTCCATAAAAAAAAATCTTATATGAAAAAAGTTCAATAAATTATTCAATAAAGAGATATTCGCGTTAACCTTTTGTGTGTGTTTTCTTAGAAATATTAACCACGTCGAATAACTAATGTCAGGGGTGGAATTCATACGATTTACGAATTTTGGTCTAAAATTGTGAAAAAAAAATTCAATTCTCACGACCATCAATCATTAGTTGATACGGTCCTGTCCCGAACACCTGTCCAAACAATAGAAACAATAGGAACAAAAGACCTGCCACCCGCTTTTGTGAAGAGATATTCGCATCAACCTTTTGTGTGTGTGTGTTTTCTTAGAAATATTACACACGTCGAATAACTAATGTCAGGGCTGGATTTCTTACGATTTACGAATTTTGGTCTAAATTTGTAAAAAATATTCAATTCTCACGATCCTCAATCATAAGTTAATACGGTCCTGCCCTAACATCTGCCCCAAACACCTGGTATAACAATAGATCGGGTATAACAAATGACCGCACCGCACACCTGCCCCCAAACAATAGGAACAATAGATCGGCCATGATTTATGACCTTGAGCTGTCACCATCAATCAATTTTAATGGCTTTGGGTGGCACTCTTCTACTTATGTTGATTGGCATGAAAATATTGATACTCTTTTGGCAGAACTCCTGAAATATTGTTGACCAACATTCAATAATCTTTTTTATTCAGTATCATTAATGTTGATTTTCATTATCTTGTTCTCAAATATTCTAGTAAATCAATAAACCAAACACACTAGTCATAATTCTTCTTGTTTTTTAGTTATTTTATTGTATTTTTCATTATTTCATTTGTCTTTGTGATTAAACTATATATCTTTATGATTTTTGTTTCATTTCGTTTGAATACCAATATCCTTACCACAAGTGTATAAGTTGTGTGAATGAACTATATATATATATGATTATTGTTTTATTTTTTCCATATATAAAATATTGAATACAACTTCAATATTTAGTGTAGTATTGAATCTTGACAATGCAATTGATAGAGCAACAGAATACTCTACCCATAACGAATCATGATTATTGTCAACCCGAGAAGAAATTTATAAGACATAGTGAACTATTAGGTGCAGAATGTAAAAGGGGTATTTTTGTTGGAGGATCGGGGAAAGGAAAAACCAATACACTAATCAGTCTGATATTACATCCGAATAGTTTACGTTATTTTAATATTTATCTGTATTCAAATTCACTCCATCAACCCAAGTATCAATTTTTAAAAAATGTAATAAAACCGATAAAAGATATAAATTATTATGAATATGAAAATGGCGAATTCATAACACCGCCAAAAGATGTGCATCCCTATTCAGTTGTTGTATTTGATGATGTCGTTTGTGATAATCAAAATATAATCAGAGATTACTTTTCCTTCGGAGGACATTTAAATATGGATTGTTTTTACTTATGTCAAACTTATTCTGCCATACCAAAGCAGCTCATACGGGATAATGCTAATTTAGTTGTGGTATTTTCTCAAGATAGAACGAATCTAAAGCATATATATAATGATCATGTGAATGTCGATATGTCTTATGATGAATTTGTAAAGTTGTGTTCTGAATGTTGGAAAGTACCATATGGATTTTTGGTTATTGATAAAGAAAGTGGTATTCACAATGGTCGTTATCGAAGAGGCTTTCACCACTACATTATATTATAAATATGAAACACTATAGTGATTCAACTTAGTATTAAATAATCAGCATGGATAAACGCTTGGCTTTAGAACTGGTAAAAGCAAGAAAAAATGTGAGAAAAAAACTACATGGATTGAGACATGATTTAGCCACTTCTCAACTAAGATTTTCACGTTCGATTCAACCATTCACTCAACTCTTTGAAAGATTATTGACAGAAATTACAAATAGGAAAAGTAAGATGAAATCTGAAATTAAACCAGAAAGTAAACTAGAAATTGAACCAGGAATTAAACCAGTAATTAAACCAGAATTGAAATTGATGGAACATGTAGTTACACCAAAAACAGGGAATTTTGAATCAACTCCGAGAATGAGTAATATTTCACGAATGGTTGGTAGAGACGAGAATATCAACTATGACCCTGATTATGAAGAACCCGTTGAAGAAGAACCTGAAGACGAACCGCAACAACTATCACAAGTTGAGTTGGAAAATATTGAAGCGTTGAAAAATGCTGATGTTTTCCGTGAATTTTTAGATCAATGGTCGGGGTTAGCAAGATTTTATATAGAGGAAATGATAACTAGTCCCTCCCCTGAAGAATTTGACCATAAATATGGTGTTCGGTACAATCCAGAAGAATCAAAATTTTATATTGGGAACTCTGAAATAGACTTCATAAAAGATAAAGTTGTAATAGATCCTAAAGGTGATAATCCAATACCATATCCTGTCACTAAAGGTCTCCTTGAATTATTATTCAAGAAAGAACCAGATCCGTATAAAACAACAGATTTGAAGAATTATCGTGATATAGTGAAAAAAACGAATGCCGATCGAAAAGATTATGATTTTGAGAAGCAAATATCTGGGAATGTTGGTAAAAAATATCAGGGTATTATAAAAAAAATTCAAAAGCCTGTAGTTAGGGGGAGAACTAGTCGAACTGTTTCTTCTCAGCCCAGTATGTTAAAAAGTCCTACATCTCTGCCTCCTACCACACTTTCGCCAATATTCAAACAATTGAGAGGTGGTGTGTTAAAAAGTACAATTATGAAATCAAGTAGGTACATGAAAAAGAAATTAAATCTTCTCGAACTTAATAATAAAGATTTAGAATTCATACCATGGAAAATCCAAATACTCTAGTTGAGAGATTAAAATTACTACTTGCATCTCAAACTGCTGGTAACAATAGTCACTCTAATGAGATCAGTCATATTATAAATGAATTGAAAAATGCTAAAATAATATTATAAAATATTTACAACTTTGAAGAATATGTTAGTGTTCAAAAGAAGACTGAAAAAGTATCATCAAAATGACACTTGATAAATTTTACAATCATATTTCACAATATGAGAAAAAACATTATTTACTTCATCTCCATCTCAGAGGAACATTAAATAATATTACTAATAAATATAAATTATCCACTAATACGTCTGAATACATATTCCCATATGAAACTGCCGAAGTTATATCTTTCGAGAGTAATCCAACAGGTGGATTCATGATACTCATAAATGGAAAGCATATCAAGAAGGATCAGTTATCATTACTGAAAAAAGGAGATAAAATATCATTCCAAAACATCAGACTATCAAGAGATACTGATGAGTTTTTCGCCGAGTTCATTTTGAAATTGAACCTACTCTAAAATGGTAGTAATAAAACGAGATATTGTTAATGAGCTACATAGTCCTGTGAGAATTAATTTCCCTAGGAGGCGTGTAATAGTTAAAGGACTCTCAGATCTTTTTCAAGCAGATTTAGTTGAAGTTATACCATATGCAAGATTTAATAAGGGTTTCAAGTATATACTGATTGTGATAAATGTGTTCTCGAAATATGTTTGGGCAATTCCGTTGAAGAATAAAAGTGCAAAAGATGTAACAATTGCAATGAATGGAATTTTGGGAGAATTGGAGAATCCGCCTAAAAATCTACAAACTGATTTTGGTAAAGAATTTTACAATAAAAATTTTAAGGAATTGATGGAAAAATATAACATAAATCATTATAGTTCATACTCAAATTTGAAAAGTAGTGTTGTGGAAAGAGTTAATAGGACAATCAAATCGATTATGTGGAAAGAATTCAGCGTTCGTGGAAATTATAAGTGGATAGATATACTGAACGATATAGTACATCAATATAATTCAACAAAGCACTCAACTACAGGTTATAAGCCGATTGATGTTAACAGTGAAAATGAAGAAAAAATTCTGAATTCGGCTTATTCCCATCTCAAGGTAATAGACCCAAAAAAGAGTAAATATAAAGTTGGAGATTATGTTCGAGTGAGTAAAACTAGACAAGTTTTCGCAAAAGGTTACACACCCAATTGGTCAAATGAAATTTTCACAATTCGGAAGATACAATCAACATATCCAAGAACTTACTTATTACGTGATTCTTCAAATGAAGATTGCAAGGGTGGTTTCTACGAATTCGAACGAAAGTAAAACATCCAGATATTTATTTGGTAGAAAAAGTTCTGAGAAAAAAAGGAAACAAACTGTATGTGAAGTTTTTAGGTATGGGGAAGGAGCATAATTCCTGGATCAAGAAAAATGATTTACAATAAATAAATTCTGAAATACTCTTTATTATGTAAAGATATTGAGAAATAAATAATTTTTTTTCACAATTTTGTCTTAAGTTTACAAAGTGAGATTACAGCTGAGAAAATCTACTATAAAAAATATTATTTCTATGCTCCATATCTAAAATAGGAGCTAGAATGTATTCACAGTTTCTTATTCTACTATTGAATCTTATTCTATCAAGGACAAACATCTTCCAGTAATATTTTCGAGATTCTCGATATGCAAAAGTCCAAACACACATATGATGAATAGTATCTATATGGTTAAATGTAACTTTCTTCATATCAATATGCTATCTGATTCACTTCATTCATTATAGTATATGGATCAAATTTTATTAATTCTTTGAAAATCAGTGAATTAAATGAATATTTATATGACTTATCTAATAAATCGTTTATATTCACTAAGAAATCACCACTCATTTTTGACACGGACCGGATAACCATTCTGTAGAACTCTGGAAATCCATGATATTCTGGGAACTCAATATAACCACTTATTAATTTATGTAGTGAAAATAATTCACACATAGTGTCTCGACCAATATACACTTGACAATTGTCATTTTTCAATCCAAGAATAGACTTATTATTGATATTTATGAAGAATAACGTACAGTTATTCAATTCCTTGAATTCTGCTGATGATGATTTCTCCAAATTCCTATGGATAAACTCTTCACAGTTGACTAATTCACGAAACTCTTCAGCAGTGAAATCAATGTGATGACCCCTCAGAGATGGTCCACTGATTCTTATAACTTCTTTCAGAAGGTGCGACAGTCCAACAGATACATACTTAGTTTTCGATTTGTTGAGAAAAAATACTTTTGGGCACAAAATATATGGTTCGAATACACTCACTGTTTCTGCACTCATGTTTATTGATTCACTCTCAAACTTTGGAACTGTCGAAATAACTTGGCTCCTGCCTTTAAGTACTGTGGTTTGTCCTTGAAAAACTGTACGGGCGGGGTAACTTAGTTATGGTGTGTGTACCATACACAATAACCTTGAATTTATAAGTAGGTGGGGGTAAATACTTGATTATGCTGGAACCAATATTCTTCGTTACTGAATTACTGTACTGTACTGTATCCTCACCTTGAAAACATAAGTAGGTGGGGGTTCGTCAATACTTGATTGCACCGAAAGCAATTTGCTTGACTCACAGGTGGGCCATCTATATGCGTATTTTCATCAGGTCGATTACGATGTATGAAGCAGGGTAAATGGGTCTGTAATTTGAATGTTTCGATCAATGGTCTAGAAAGCCTATGATAAATGTTGAGAAGCTCATAGCAATTCAGTTTCTTAACTAAGTAGTCAACAGGAAAAAATTTCAAATCTTCTTCACTAAAGTCTTCAATTTTTTTACTAATATATGCATGCTCCAACACAACTAGCTTCGACTTTGGAAATAAGTTAAACATAATTTTTTCTGATAATGATATATTATTGAAGATCCATTTTTTCAACTCTTCACTTAAACGTGCTAAATCTTCACAGCAAACACTCACGGAAATTTTATCACTAAGAAATGCATCACAAATACTTTTCGCATCATTTACCGTATCCCTATCAGTTAATTCGAAATCCATACTAGGATAATGATTTTCATTTTTTCCATCCATCTTTTCAATATGATATTCCAACTGATATTTCAGTGAATTTATTTTCCAGACAATCTCAGTATGCTCCATGATTATACAGGTTTCATACTATAGCCAGTGCAGTCTCTTGGATCTATTTCAGTTACACGCATAAATTGCTTTTCACACTTAGCACACTCTTGTCCATAAAGCTTGATATAATGGACTAAAGTTTCTTTGTCAACTATGGTGTCGATATTATGCGAACTCACAATTGTTTCTTCATCGATTATACATTTAGCTTTCTTTGCTTCAAAATATGGAGCACACAAAACTTTATGCGAAACAAATCTGATGAACTCATCAGAACCAATATTATAATGACCTAACTGATTTTGGTACGTTATTTCGGTAAAAATTATACCACCAGAACTTTGAAATCTGAAATACATCGCGCTAACTACATTTGAATTCACTGAAAGCAAAATATATACTGAGAAAAAATGGGTAGGGATGAAAAATGTCAAGGCCACTATTGACCAATTGAAATCAAACTTGAGCCTCCTGGTACATTCAAGGTTAATTCTCTCAAGGTCTGGTCTATTTTCGAGGTCAATCAATCGAAAAATAAGCTATCCCCACTCCTGATAAATATTCAAGGTCATTATGCTCAAGTTCTGTTCTATTTTCAAGGTAAACCAATCGAAAATAAACTATCCACACTCCTGATGAATATTCAAGGTCAACGTCTGTTCTATTTTCAAGGTAAACCAATCGAAAAATAAACTATCCCCACTCCTGATAAATATCAAGGTCATTGTGTATGGTGTACGCCCCTCAACTAAGTTACCCCCACTCCTAAATATCGACTCAAGGTTAACCGCCTTTTCAAGGTCAAGGTCATTGTGTATTGTGCACACCCATTCTTTATCTACTCAATCAGTTGAGATCCGTTCGAAAACTGAGTCGTTGGAAACGGAGTCGTTGTGCAATGGATCTGTTGAGCAGCGGAGTTGTTTTGAGCGGAGCCGTTTGGGGTGGAATAGTTGCACGTTGAAGTATTGAAGCCAGTTGCTTATCCTCTATTCGTTCAAGATGTTCAGTTATTGGAGAAAATATTCGTTGAATCGTTTTATCTTCCTCATCCCGTCCCATCTTGAAGGCAGCATATTTTTTCCTTACATCTCTAACCAGCTGTTGAATTTTTAGTTTACGTTAGTGCTCCTTCCACATGTTCTTGGAAGTCATGATGAAAGAGAACTGAGCGTTAGCCTATTATGATTTTACTTTTATGAATTCATCAAAACCCAATTGATAACGTCCCTTGTTCAAGTTGAAATCCTTCACTATAACTATAAATCCGTATTCATCTGCATTCAAACACAGAGAGCATAATTCCTTGAATTCCTCATACGTCATATCTGGGCTAACATGTTCATCATAAAAGTGACGTAGGCCAATATCATTCTGTTTTTAAAGGACTATTATGTTTCCGTTATCACGTGTTAGATGTTTCTTCATAGAAACGTATGTTTGCCATAGAAATGCTACATCAATAGACTTATGCCTACCCATAGAATAATAATCCTTAACTTTATTCTGCTTGTCACCCATTATATCATCGAAAATGAAGATTGAATTCTCTTGTGCTTCATAAGGGTCAATGATCTCATCACTTTCTTTGTATGGATAATATCCAATAGCGGGTATACTCTTGAGAACTTGCTCCAAAAGCGATATTTGGGCTGATCAAGACTTTTCGAGAAAATATGAACGTTTTCAAATCTAAGTCCGTTCGGATTGAAAAGTAAACTCAGTAAGGCATTGGACTTTCCTGACCCAATAGGACCAGCTATAAATAATCTACAGCTGTTTGGGAATAAATCACCATGTCTTTTAGCAATCTGATCTTCGAAAATATCCTAATTCTCAATCGGTAGCTTAGTTGTTTGTTGTATGACAGACATCTTGATACTAGTTTGAATGAAGAAAAATCTCTATATAAGTATATATTAACTTTTATGTTTCTTTAAATATTGATAAATAACACATTCACATCTACAAGGTCCAAAGGATTCACATTTTGAGCAAGCTATTCCATCAACAGAATACTATTTGATAGAGAGGTAATAAATAAAACAATAATTCTTCACAGTTTTTTTATGAAACATCTTCTAGATTAACATTTCAGCTTACTGAATCTGTTTTTATTATGGAAAACGTCAACCTAAGGATCCAAGGACATCCGTTTGAAGGAGTCAAACATCTTTTTCATAGCCTCATACGAAGCAATTTTCTTCTTCAATATTTTTATATTTTCAATATGTTGATCTATAGCAGACATGTCTGTATGTTGTTCAATTTCGGTATGAAATTCCAAACCCATTCAAACAAATCTTTGGAATTTGTCATACTGCACATGCGCTCTCCACTACCATGATGCATGCACACAGGACGTTTCAATTCAAAGTTTGGTGGAATCCAGCCATAATTTTCTATATTTATCACTTGAAGTGACAGTCCAATACAATTCAATTTCTTCAATAGAAAATCATATTTTTGTTTTCCCTTTACATATTCGATATCTACATCGGTTAGTAGATTTTTGAGAATAGTATTTATTTCTACGTATGATACATCCCCTCTGAATACCTCAGACCATGATGATATCGTTTCAAGTATCTGATTTGTTTCTTATCTTCTATAGTAAGTGTGGAATATCCTCTTCGAGGTTTGAATATGGAATGGGCAACCTGATTTCCATTATTTCTCTTTCGGACAAAATTCTCCAGCAATGACGAATCCTTGGATATCAACGTTACAACCTTCATCTTCAAAGTATTTTCTTGAACTGATTAGAAAGATGTCACCTTCTTTACAGTTTCACTTAGGGGGAGATATTCGATCACGCAATCCTGTATTATTATACAGTATGCTCTTGTAGATGCTGTATATCCATTTCTAGCGTGAATTTCTAATTCAACATCCATGGTAGAAGTTTTGAAGCTTTCGTCGCCTCTAGAGGAATCGATTACAAATATGGCTCGTGACTTGAATTGTACATAATCAAGTGGAGCGGCCTTCTTCTCATTCATATAACTTGATGAAAATTCCGAATAGTTATGATGAGCTTCGGCGAAATCGTTCCTTTCGTAATCGAAATTCAGGTTTTTTTCGGGTATACAGGGTGATTCATTAAGGGTGGCGACCGGTCGTATCTCGGAAACCGTATGTCCTAGAATTTGGGGAAAAAATTTTTATATGAAAATCTGCCTCAAAAAAATGATTAAAAATGGTTTTGAGTCCATATTTTTCCGCTAGGTGGCGCAATCTACCACATATAAAATATAATTGGATTTTTTACGAAATATTCCCCAATTTAGGCTGGTGAAAAATATCAACTTTAGAAACTACAATCCTAATTCTACAACTTTTGTTGAAGTCATTTTTCTGTATTACCTATTCTGAAATGGTGGGGGAAGTTCTCTTTCTTTGACATAAAAAAACACTGTAACTCCATAACGCATGAACCGATTTTCGAAAACGTAGACTCTATGCACAGAGTATTGAATGCAGATTTCAGTAACAAATAACAAAAACACATTTAATTTTCCAATCGGCAACTAGAGGGCGTAATGTAACACCTAGCTCTATTTATGATTTTTTTTGAGAAATTTCAAATGCAATGCTATAAATCTAACTAGCTAACAAAAAGCCAAATTTGATGACTTATTGACCTGTCAAAACCGTGAACTGATATCTTTTTTCATTCCAAAGATATTTGCATTTTTTGATGAGTGTTGGCGATTGTTGGCTCGCCCTGTAAGGTGGAAGAGAAATTATGTTGCTAAAATTGTTTTGACTCTTTTGACACAAAAAATATTTATTAACATTACATAATGAAACGAAACTAAGGGCGCTACTCATAACAGAAATTTACAAAACGCTCCCACTATTATTATTTCAAATACTCAAAATGCTTGCCAGTATTTGCTTTGAACTATTTCGGATAAAAATTTTCCGGTAAAAATTCAATCCCAAATCTCTCAAACGGTCTCTTATAGTTTCATGTTCATGGACAAGCAGCAATATTACGAATGATGTTAAACTGTTGAGAGATAGATGTTTCAAAAGTCAGCAAGTTACCTATAGAAATGACTCTAATGTTTTATGACTGCTTATTTTTAAGTTTTTATTGCTGTCAAATTTATTCTGACTGTTTGCAAAATAACTCTTTAATAATGCCTTTTTATTCAAATGAAAAAGCATATGATATGCTCAGTGTATATTTTGAAAGTCTACAAAATGAAGTAATTGCTGAAAGGAAGTATGCGATACGATATCCTGAAAGACGGTGTCTTCTCGGAAATTATTGAAAAGATTGGCACAAATATTGCGAGAAACCGGCAATGTTCAACCTGTCGCATTAAGAAATAGGATACGTAGAAGTCGCAATGAAGAAAATGTTATTAACGTATTGGCGTTAGTTAAGTCTGAACCCCATTTGAGTATTCGAAAAATTGCAAGAGATCTAGGATTGAATTATTCTTTGGTGCAAGGAATATTTAAGGATTATAAAATGCACCCTTATCATATTATTTCACAACAGCATGAAATTAGCCCAGACAAAAATTGTAGACCAGATAATTATCTATAAAAAATTTCAAAATACTTTTTTATCTAAGAGTCGCCGTTTTTGAGAGATAACGATTCAAAAAGTTGAAAGAGTTGTAATCGTCATAATATGCACGTTTCAACGCCACCTTTGAGGTAGTGTTTTTTTGCATTTCTTTAAACTTTCTGAATCTCAAAAACGGTGGCTCTGAGGAAAAAATTTATTCAAACGCTTTTTATAGATAATTAGGTGATCTACAATCTTTTCTAGACTAATTCCATGATAAAACTTACTGCTTTGCTGAAAATAGCAATAAACCCGGTTTTGTGACATTCGACCCCGAGTGAATTTTTTTGCACGTATCAGATCGATGAGAACTTCTTAGATTTCATTTGATGGTGTTTCGTACAATCCTACCAATTTTCAGCTGGGTGCGAATTTTTGTAACTTCACTCCTATTTTTTGGTCTGAAAAGATATATCAGTTCGCGATTTTGACAGGTCAATAAGTCATCAAATTTGGCCTTTTGTAAGCTAGTTAGATTTATAGCATTGCATTTGAAATTTCTCAAAAAAAATCATAAATAGAGCTAGGTGTTACATAACGCCGTCTAGTTGCCGATTGGAATATTGAAAGTGTTTTTTTTATTCGTTACTGAAATCTACATTCAATACTCTTTGCATAGAGACTACGTTTTCGAAAATCGGTTCATGCATTATGGAGTTACAGTCTTTTTTATTTCAAAGAAAGAGAACTTCCCCTACCATTTCAGAATAGGTAATACAGAAAAATGACTTCAACAAAAGTTGTAGAATTGGGACAGTAGTTTCTAAAGTTGATATTTTTTACCAGCCTAAATTGGGGAATAGTTCGTAAAAAATCCAATTATATTTTATAAGGTGTAGATTGCGCCACCTAGCGGAAAAATATGGACTCAAAAACATTTTTAATCATTTTTTTAAGGCAAATTTTCATATAAAAATTTTTTTCCCCAAATTCTAGGACATACGGTTTCCGAGATACGACCGGTCGCCACCCTTAATGAATCACCCTGTATATTCACCGTTCAAAAGTAGTCTCACATCTGATACGTCAATGTTACCTAGATAATTTGGATCTTTAATATCATTGTCTTTTCTATTTTTATGGAAGCAACAAATTATGTATCGGGGACATTCTAAAATTGATGCAGTTTTCACGTTCCATACTTCCTTAGTGGAACCTTGTGTAAGAATAGGTAGTTCATGCAACTCCCAACGTCTGAAGGGCATTAAAACGGGTCTATCTCTATCCGTTTTGATTGATAGAAGAAGTTCTAATTTGAGAGTATCTGATGGATAAATATGTTTAACTCTTAATTCCATACTCTGAATAGAAATTTTTGCTTTGGTAACTCCAGCACTCACCAGCATTGCATTCTTGTCATTGCGAGCTCGAACGAAACGAATCAGCTGTTTTCCACAAATAGCCATTCGATAATCGTTGAATATATTCAGGAGATGACTCAGTGGTATTCGTAAATTAACGCTTCCATCTTGATTTGTAATGCCTTGCTGCTCTAATTGCCTTAATGGGTGACTTTTTCAGATTTCTTTCAATACCTTCTCTTTCCAACATTTTGGCAACAGGGTCAATAATGCTCATTTTTAACGACTTTTTGAGACCCATTCCTAGTTTACGTTTAGCTTTCATAATTCTAGTAACCATTAGAGGGTTTGATTTCTCTTTGAATTTAGCATTCTTTGACTCGAATCGTTCCCAAGCTTTATCTTCGAGAATTTGATGAGCTTTATGTCTAACAGATAGATCTTTGCTTTTCGAGTAGAAAATGTCGTGTTCTTTACAAGCTTCGTCGAGTTTATCAATCCCCGGATCACCTACCAGGCGAACTATACGAATAACCAGGTATATGTAACTCAATCGGCAATTTATTTATTAGTGTGTTGACAAGTCCGTCACCTACGAAAGTTAACATGATAATGAAATGACATCATTCAATTCGAACCATATATGTAATCCGACATTTGAATTAAAAAAAATTAATTCTGGTACACCCCTGTACATTGTTAAATTATTCAATACAGAAATGATAGAAACAATATTGGCTGACACGTACATTCTTCATAAATTATTCATAACAGGAAATTTGAGAGATTGTCGCAATAATTATGCGAGAAACATGACTCTTAAAATATATCCTTACTAGTGTTACAGATTTCAAACGAATTCATGAAATCAACCCTATATTCGAAAAGACTCACATTCCAAGAAATGTTTCTTGCATGATTTCGCTTATAATATTCACCGAACTCTTATCACTCTGATAAAATCCCCTACATCGATGATATCATATTGTAAGTTCTCTTTAGCCCTTAAAATTGAAATGAGATGTAATCATTATAATAGCGAACGGATTTTTCAATTTGAATTTTTTTTAAAACTTGGTAGAGTTTGGTGGACTTTAAATATATATATATATATATATATATATATATATATATATATATATATATATATATATATATATATATATATATATATATATATATATATATATATATATATATATACTGGATTCAATTCTAAATGCGGATTTGTTCAATATGAATTTTTTTAAGCTTGATAGTGTTGGACTCCTAATATAGAGGTTTGATTTCTGCACTCGAATTTTTAAGCTGAAATTTTTGTTTAAACGTGATAGAGCCGTGGACTCCAAATATAGATATACTGGGTTCAATTCTACATGCGGATTTCTTTAGTATGAATTTTTTTTTAAAGCTCGATAGTGTTAGACTCCTAATATAGAGGTTTAATTCTCGCGCTGGATTTTTCAATTTGAATTTGTTTTTCAAAGCTTGGTAGAGCAGTGAACATAGTGTATAAGTTTCAATCCCCAAGCTCGATTTCTTCAATTTTAATTTTTTTTAAAAATCAACTTGGTACGTGAACATCATCTATAAGCATGGACATCTGTGGAATTTGTCAAACGTGACCTGTAATATTAGATTTGAAAGAGAAAGGACCATACATCCGCCATCTTTGATTTAAACCATAGATATGTCATACGTCAAATGCTGAATACGATTGCCCCCTGTTGAGAAGGTTCCAAATGAGTAGGGATTCCTGAACCGTGACCTGTAAGTCAGCTAACGAAAAGTAAAGTTAAATACCGTTGAAATTCGTATGAGACTCTCAAGGGCACCCATGAAAACTCCATATATCCCTATATATCGAACAATTTCAGTCGTCTGAGCCTGCCTGAAGACTCCTGGAGGCCACCATTTACAATTTCAGTCCTCTATACCCCTCATGAAAACTCCCGAGTGGCCCCATGCTTATTCTCATAGCCTCACGCATCCACCATCTTGGATTTCAAACAAAGATCTTTAGTACGTCATACATTTGTCATTCGAAACTGTCAAATATCATTTTGAATCATACAAATCTTGGAGCAAAGATCTGTCAATCGTCATACATCCCATCTGTCATTCATAACTGCCAAATGTCATCTTGAATCATAGATATCTTAGAGCATAGAACTGCCATAGGTCAATCATTCAAATTTTGAATATCATTGCAACACCTTCTGTTGGCCAGGTTCTGAATGATGATAATACAGTGATCTGTAAGAACGCCATCTGGTGGTCAGGTTCTTAGTGATGATAATACCATGAACCGCCATCTTAAAACGCCCTCTGTTGATCAGGTTCTGAATTACGATAATACCGTGTTCCGCCATCTTGGAACGCCCTCTGTTTGCCAGCTTCTGAATTACGGGAATATAGTGATCTGTCACCTTGGAACGCCCTCTGTTGGCCAGGTTCTGAATTAGGATAATACCGTGTTTCGCCATCTTGGAACGCCCTCTGTTGGCCAGGTTCTGAATTACTAGAATCTGTGTTCCGCCACTTTGGAACGACATCTGTTGGCCAGGTTCTGAATTACGAGATACCGTGGTCTGCCATCTTGGAACACCATCTGTTGATCAAGTTCCAAATTACGATAATACCGTGGTCCGCCATCTTGGAAAATGGCCGACATCCGCTTAGAAACGTCATCCTCGGCTGTTTGAATTTCCCGCCACAAAATGGCCGACTTCCGGTGCAGAACATACATAGCTTATCTACTCATGCAGATAATAAAAAACGGTTAATTGAACTTAAATTATTGATAAAATCTGAGAAAATTTTTCAACGGGGATTTATTCTGAAGCCTTTCAAGAATAGTTTCAACAAAGGAGAAAATCTTGAATTCATAGTTCAATAATTATCAAATTTGAAATGTTTATGTTCAAGCAGCAAGAAGTTGCTAATTGTCTACTGCATAACTAATTGAAAAATCGCGATAAATTTTGTTTACCGCGGATTATTTTTCGGTCACCTATCCAGTAAGTGCCTGAATTTTTTCTCATATTCAATATGGTTGAAGAATATTTATTGTTAAAAGGTCTCAAATGGACGTGACTTGCGCAAGCCAGAGTACGCGTTTTCGGCCTTATTTTCACCCCCCTGGGAAAATTATGGAAATTGATCCCACGGGTATAGAGACTTTCTTCTAGGAAATTTCCTCGGCTTTTCGAACCTTTTTTCGGATTTTGAAAATCTCAGTTAGTTATTGAGACATTCACAAAAAACCGAAACCTCCCGTTTTTTTCAGTAGATTGTTTATAACTTTTACAATTTTTACGGGCAGAACTTTGTTCTACCAATTTGAACTATAACAATTTGTATACCTACATAATTCAATAGATATCCAATAAGTTATATTTAATTAAAATGAGGATAATATACCGAGAATAATTCTCATTATTGCTGTCTCATTTACATCACACAATATTGTCCACAGACAACTTATAGTAAGCATGGACGAATCTAAAAAGAAATGTACACAGTAAAATGTTGATTATTTGAAGTTTGGCTTCATTCAAGAACACTTACAGGCCTTACAGCTGAACTTCAGAAGAGACACTTGTTCGCTTCTACTTCATAAAGCGATGATGATGGTTTTTGCGGGCGTCTTTAAATGTCTCGCTACTTATTAAAAAATCCGAAAAAACTCATATTGTCTGAGAAAAGTTAATTTTGCCAGCCGTTTAAGAGGCTTTAAGAATTGTTTTATACAAACCTCTATCTGATATCATTAAAATAATTCCTTTCAGCAGCAATACAGTGCAAAGATGTATTGATGAAATGAGTTATGATATTGAAAGAATCATATTGTAATCATTTGCAAACGACCTATTTTTCTATACAGCTGGAAGAGTCAACTTCATCTGGTAAGGAAGCATATGTTCGTTTTATGGATCAAGAAATCCATGTCCAATTTGGACACTTCATTTGATTATCTTTAGTCAACTTAACGTTTGCAAGATAGATTTTTTAAAACAATATTTGAATCCTGTACGCCTATCCTTAATACTTGCGGAATTACCTCTCGCAGTTGAGCATCGATAACAAATCCAATTTTAGAGATTGACACTGCATGATTGCACATTTCTGTATGCGATGGACCAAATACCATTAGATCTCAAATTGATGCTAGTTGCTGCCGTCAATATTGCTAGCCATATTAAACGTGTACAAGTCAAACAATAGCGGCCCCAGTATTGAGTCTATTGGTACTACCACTGATTTTATTTGCAGAATAATAATTTATTACGTCTTCATTAGCATTGGTATTTACATTTGTATCGATTCAATAAAATGTTTATTGATTAGATCTGAATCGTCATAGTTTTCAGAGCAAATTGTTGGACCTATTATACACGTTAAGTTTCAATTTGTTCCCTAACTTTCTATTATCACCAGTACGGCTAACATGTTTCAAATACACTTTTCCTCCGGTCATTCTTATTCTTCGAACATTTATACTTTGTTAGGAGTTTAACCATTTAATCATGGCGTTTATGCAGATCGTGAAAATCGTAGAGATTGAGAAGTTTTTTGTTCAAACTTTTTCATCAATATTATCTGTAGCATATAAGTCATGCCATTCTTGTTTAGTCATTTGGAAAACTGCGAATAATAATATCCCTGGAATTTATTAATGTTCTAATTTTAGTTCGAGTTTTATCGCAAAGATCAGTGGTGATTAGTTATATCATGCATATGACTTTATAAAGAAATAAAAAACTAACTTTTCACAGGTTGAAATGAAAATCTTTTGAGTAAACGCGTTTCGTCATAACATGGACTTCATCTCGTACAGTATAAGATGAAGTCAATATTATGACGAAACGCGTTTACTCAATAGATTTTTATTTCAACCTGTGAAAAGTTAGATTTTTATTTCTTTATAAAGTTATGAATATGAACTTTCACCAAGTAAATGCCAATTGAATTCAATTAGTTACTACGATAGCATTAAGAAGATTCTTTTTTCTAGTAGACGCTGTTACCAGTTGTTTCATGTTATAGCTTTCAAATGTACCAACTAGTAATTCAGTAGCATTATTTTGATGCAACAAATTCTCATTATCCCAAGATCACCCAGGAGAACAAGTTCATCATAAGTTGATATGACCTCTGATAGAAGTGAGTCAATAGCATTAATACATGCATGAAGGTTATTGGTGTTCGGAGGTCTATATAAACACAGAACTCTGACATTCATATTAGCCATATTCAATGATAAGCAATTGCTTTCAACTGGCCCTACTACCTGCAAAATCACAGGAATAGTAGCCTTAAGGTCTTGAAGGACGTGCATTCCCCTCCCTACCACTGTCAATTCTAAAGAAATCATGCCCATCTATCTGTACCAACTCGTTCGAGATCCTACTTGACATCCATGTCTCAGTTATGCTTAAAATTCCAATATGCCCAATTTCCAACACATACTTAATCTCATTTACCTTAGGAGTAAGAGAACACACAGTAAGATGTGCTATTCTGATGTTTTTGAACGTCATTTCGACTCATAATAACTATACCAACACACAACACAGGAAAGGAATTAAAAACACAGAGTAACCTGTTACTTCGATTTCAAAGCCTCAACATCAGACGTTGTATTGATCCTCACTGCAGCAAATCCATCCTTCAACCGTGCATAGACTTGGCCATTTTTACACCATATATACTCATATCCACTAGTTATATATATATATATATATATATATATATATATATTTATATTTATATATATATATATATATATATATATATATATATATATATATATATATATATATATATATATATATATAGTATATATATATATATATATATATATATATATATTGTTTGTTTCCTGACCACACCATCGGTTGTTTTATCATTTCTTTTGTATGTTTTGTTTAAATCTATCAAGGGTGTACACTCCACATTGGTGGTTTAATATTTTCCAGCCTGGGTTCGTCTGTTTCACTTTGGTTGCATAGTAGCCGAAGTATGCAGTGGGATGTTTTCATTTTATATAACTGTAGTTCTATAAAGCAGATTTTGTCTAGACTACAAGTAAATCTGTCTTTTCAATTTGCAACGCTACCTCCCGGACTATATATATATATATATATATATATATATATATATATATATAGTGTGTGCCGTAAATAACACGCCAGAGTGACACTGGAGGTAGATTGGCTTTAGGTCAATCAGATAACATCAACATGACCTTAGTAAAAGTTTTCTGGTTTTTGAGATATTGCCACTTTTATGTTTTTTCAAAAAATCTATAGGTACTTTCATTAAAATCTAGCTCGCCGACCTTAAAAAAAATTAAGTTGTTTCAATTTTATTCAAATCCGAAAACCTTAACTAAAGTTTGATTATTTACTGTGAAAAAACATCGTACTAGACTGAGTCAGCAAATGATCTTAAAAACTAGCCTATTTGATGCTCTTTCGAAAACGGTATAACATTTGTGGTTTTTTTCTTTCAAAAGTCTAAATATTCCAATGTTTGTCATTGAAGTCGTGCTACTTCAAATAAAAAATAATACTCCATAAAAGGTAAGGGCGTATTTTGTTGGCAAATCACAACGTGGTAGTTGTTGTAGAAAATATCTGAAACCACTATTCATTATTCTTTTTTATTCATTGTTATAGGTAGGCGTCCAAATAATGAACAGAACATAAGGTCGTATTAATTATTTCAATAGATTTTCGCATCGTTAAAAGCAAATAAAGAATTTTGATCTGAAATAAGAATTACGTCAAGTGTCTATTGAAAACCTGTATCTTCTCAAAAATTGTCCAAACGCCTTGAACTCAAATCATTTATTTATTAAGAAGAAGGATGTGGTTGCAAAATAATGGGTGCCCTGCGCACTATGCTCGTGCAGTAAGGGCGCATCTTGATCATACATTCCCATGAAGATGGATTGGCCGGCTAGAACCAATTGTGTGGCCCCTGCGCTCCCCATACCTCAATCCTCTCGATTTTGTTTTATTTGGGATTTTTGAAAGATAAGGTCTATGCAAAACTAATTGAATCGGCAAATGAATTGCGTCAACAAATCAATCAAGCAGCACGTGAAATATCTGATTTGAGTTTAAGGCGTTTGAAAGGACAATTTTAGAGAAGATGCAGGTTGTGTTTAAGAGTGGTAAACATTTAGAAAATCTATTGTGAAAATAAGATTCAAATTTCAGACCAAAATTCCTTATTTGTATTCAACGATTTAACAATCTATTCAAATAATTAATAGGTACGTTAATTATTTGGACGCCTACCTATAACAATGAATAAAAAAAGAGTAATGAATAGCGGCTTCAGATATTTTCTACAACAACTACCACGTTGTAATTGGCCGAGAAAATACGCCTGCACCTTTTATTAAGTATAATTTTTTATTTGAAGTAATTCAATGATAAAAATTGGAATATTTAGCCTTTTGAAAAAAAAACCACAAATGTTGTACTGTTTTCGAAAGAACATTGAAAAGGCTAGTTTCAAAGATCATTTGCTGATTCAGTCCGGTACAATATTTTTTCACAGTAAATAGTCAAACTTTAGTTAAGGTTTTCGGATTTAAATTAAATTGAAAAAACTGAATTTTTTTTAGAGGTTAGCAAGCTAGTTTTTAATGAAATGATGGGTCGATTATTTCAACCAACTATTGATGATAGCACACGAAAATAAAACCATAAGTTAGAAGTTATTTATATTCAGAACAGGCGAGAAATGACCAAGAAGAATGGATTTATAATAGAAACATAAGAGTGGCAATATCTCGAAAACCAGAAAATTTATACTAAGGTCATGTTGATGTTATCTGATATTGAACTGAAGCCAATCTACCTCCATTGTCACTCTGGCGTGTTATTTACGGGACACCCTGTATATATATATATATATATATATATATATATATATATATATATGTATATATATATATATATATATATATATATAAATATATATATATATATATATAAATATATATATATATATATATATATATATATATATATATATATATATATATATATATATATATATATATATATATATATATATATATATATATATATATATATATATATATATATATATATATATATATATATATATATATATATATATATATATATATATATATATATATATATGTCTTTTTGAAGACAAATACAACAATCAAATATTTCAAACCTATTTTGTACATTACGTGGATGAAGGTTTCTGTGGTTCCCTTTCCATCTAATATCAACAGAGCTGACTGTTGATATTGGACTAAATAGCACGTAATTAATAACTGAGGACGGCCACAGCCGTAATAAAAAATAAAAAAAAAAGATAAATAGTACCTATTCTTTGACTTTTCAAACCAAAATAATTTGGACCTATTTCGAACATTACGTGGGTACAGGTTTCTGTGGTTTCCCTTACCATCTAATAATAACAGATTGAATGTTAATATTGGACTGAATAGCACGTGATAAATAACAGAGAACGGCCACAGCCAAAAAATTTTTGATGAAACATAGTAGTCTTTTTTAACTATCCAAATTTTTTCAAATCGATGAATGTTAAAGAAATTTCAATATTTCAAAAGTTCTGAAAGAACCACGAATGTCGTGGCGAAACGTCAATTTTTTAATGAAACCGAGTTTTTTTTGAGATTCACCAAGCCTGTTATTGCAAAAATACAATAAAATATAAAATCTTCATTAACGCATATAGCAGTTACAGATAAAACATTCAAATGTAAAAATTGTATCAATATTACAGACATATTATCTGAATAAAATTGTTAGGAAGAAAACAGAAGATTTTCATCTTACATCTACAATTGCTAATAATTATCAAAAAGTTATATATATATATATATATATATATATATATATATATATATTATATATATATATATATATTTTATATATATATATATATATATATATATATATATATATATATATATATATATATATATATATATATATTTATATATATATATTTATATATATATATATATATATATATATATATTATATATATATATATATATAAGAATAGAAAATCGACCGTATTATACGTTGAAAGGAAATGGTATCAGGAAGCGGTCTTGTGACAAAGAAAACTTATTCGTTCATAATCTCAATATTTTGTCAATTTTTTATTGACCTCCCCAGGAGAAAATCTACAAATGTGATATACAAACAGTTGAAAAAACAGACGACAAAAACACCAATCTACTTACAAATACACAAAGTCAGTCAGTAAATAAATTATCACGAACGTTCAACATGTTCGGAACGAGACTAATCATACGAAACAAATAAAGAATAATAAGAATTTAAAAACAAAACAACAGAGTGATAAATATTTGAATGAGTTTTCAAATGTTACAATATATGTTACTTAACTGCCCTACATCTGATCTAAAATTGATAGCATTTTTATTTTTCTTGATGTGGCACATCTCGAGGAACAATCTGCTTTTATAATTTCAATCTATTTGTAATGTTTTCACGTTGTCATAATCAAAGCAATGGCCAGTGTTTTTATGGTGTTCTACTACTGCACATGGGTTTTTACCTATGCGGCAATCACTCCTGTGTTGTGTCAATCTTTGTTTTATCCACTGTGATGTCTGTCCAACATAGAAACCACAACACACCCCGCATGGGATTTCATAAAATACCATAGCAATGTTGCTATGGTATTGTAAGTGTGTTTTATCTTAATCATAGAGAACAAATCCAAAGTTTTAACTATGTTGTATTTTGCTATTTCTATTTGTGGAAAATCTTTGAGATAACTAAGCAAATATATATATATATATATATATATATATATATATATATATATATATATATATATATATATATATATATATATATATATATATATATATATATATATATATATATATATATATATATATATATATAGGGTGTCCCACCATGAAAGAACGCGGTCTGTATATGGAAAACTACAAATAGGAAACTTTTGAAAATTTGACAGTATACTAATGTCGATAGGGGCAACTGGACTAAAATATTTTCAAGATGGTTTCGCTTTCGGTTATACCGAAAGTAGGTACCAACTTGCTTATTTAAAAAAGGACACCCTGTATGTTAATATATACATATATAGTTTTTTGATTCTACTCAATATTCTAGGCAGATTTTATGTATTATGTCCTATACCTAAGTCTAAGCGTTTTTGACATATTTAGGATTTTATGTCGAAAATGACGATTGCAAGACCTAATATAATTATCAATTGTTCCTATAGGGAAGCCCTTCTCACTCACTTTGAGTTGAATTCCTTGTTGAAAAGGACCTACTTTAATAGATTTTCTATACTATTATCACTCAGGGTGTTCGAAAATTAAAATCTGAAATGAGATTGAGAAAACTGTCAAAAATCAATTTTTTCAAATGGAAACCTCCAATTTTTCTTATTTTGTAGTATTTAGCATCAAAAATTAAGGTAACTTTGTATGAGGTTATCTATACCTAAAAATTTTAGTTTTCGAAATATTGCCAATTTAATATTTTTATATGACGATTATGCCACGACCAAGATACTCTTAGTTGGCTCTGACGTTGACATCATGAAATAATCAAACTCTTAATAAATTTGTGAGCTGTCACTGTCACACAATACTTGAAAATTATTAATAATCATGCGGAGGCGCTTAAATTATACGTACGATGATTATTTAAACTTATTTATTATCTATGAACAATGTGATAAAGTGTTGTCAAGAATATGTGAACAATTTGCCATCCGATATCCGCAAAAACAAAAGCCATCGAGAATGGCTGTAAAGCAAATTATAGAAAATTTCAAGAACTTTGGACTGAGAAAAGTCCAGTCGAACAATAAAAACCATGACTATTGATCAAGACTTCTTAGTTTCCGCATATTGTGAAACTGATCCTAAGACACTACTTTGGAGACCTAAGATAGCTAGCAAGGAACCGGACCACTGAGTCAGAGGGTGATGTAAGAAGGTGATGCAATGGTGGCTCATGGTATGACGAACAAGTAGAAGTTCAGTTCCTTACAGACCACGAGTGTGTACGCGAGTGCGCTTATTGTTATTCTGAAATAATGTTTTAAGTGTTGAAAGTTTGGTATTGTGTTCAGCCAAACGGGAGTGCATTTATATATATATATATATATATATACATATATATATATATATATATATGTATATATATATATATATATATACAATATAGTGATATAAATTATACTTTGTGTTTGATTAAAAATCAGGATAGCACAATTGGCGACGAGAAGGGGCAATCACACCCACAGGAAGTTGATTTCTAGACAAGGTGAGTCAGATATTGGCTTCTCATATGTATATATTCCAAACGAATAAGTGATTTCAATTTTCGTTACTGACTGTTACCCTATCTCAGGGCAGTCGAAAAATACCATTTATTGTGAACTGTTACCTGTTTCCACAGGCAGTGTCCATAAGAAACTGTTACCCTAGTAATAGGGCAGTTCGAAATAAGAAGAAACTGTTAACCTAGTAATAGGGCAGTTCGAAATAAGAAGAAACTGTTACCCTAGTAATAGGGCAGTTCGAAATAAGAAGAAACTGTTACCCTGGTAATAGGGCAGTTCGAAATAAGAAGAAACTGTTACCCTAGTAATAAAACAGCTCGAAATAAGAAGAAACTGTTACCCTAGTAATAGGGCAGTTCGAAATAAGAAGAAACTGTTACCCTAGTAATAGGGCAGTTCGAAATAAGAAGAAACTGTTACCCTAGGAATAGGACAGTTCGAAATAAGAAGAAACTGTTACCCTAGTAATAGGGCAGTTCGAAATAAGAAGAAACTGTTATCCTAGTAATAGGCCAGTTGGAAATAAGAAGAAACTGTTACCCTAGTAATAGGGCAGTTTGAAATAAGAAGAAACTGTTACCCTGGTGACAGGGCAGTTCGAAATAAAACTGTTAATTAAACTGTTACCCCGGATAGAGGGCATTAAAAAAAAACAGAGTTAATTAAACTGTTACCCCAGATAGAGGGCAGTTAAAAAAAAACAGAGTTAATCAAACTGTTACCCTGGTGACAGAGCAGTTCGAAATTAGAAGTAGAGTTAATCAAACTGTTACCCTGGTGACAGGGCAGTTCGAAATAAAAAGGTGAAGTTAATTATACTGTTACCCTGTTTCAGGGCAGTCCAAGACAACAAAAAAAGTTCTGTGTCTGACCATCCTCGTTGTCTAACGTGAAAAAGGTAAAGGTTGAGAGTTCTGTGTCTGAACATCCACGTCGTCGAACGTGAATGGAAAAAATTTTATTTTATGTTTCAGAGACTTCATATAAGGGGCAATATGACAGATTCAAACGCGGGAATCAAACCATTTCTTTGCGACTCGATCGACAAAGCGCTACTGCGTAATGAGTGGGAAAGATGGCTCAGGGCATTGAAACTATATTTGGAGTCTGAGAACATTGTAGACGGAGTACGAAAGAAAAATAAATTACTTCATTTAGGTGGACTACAACTACAAAAGGTCGCTTTCAATTTATCAGGGGCAATCGAAGTTTCCGATCTTGAAAGAAATAACGATGTTTTTCAGATATTAGTCGATAAGTTGACCGGATATTTTTCACCGCAAAGCAACTTTACGCTTGAAATACACCTATTTCGTAACATGAAGCCGCTGGAAGGTGAAGGGTTGAACACAAATTCATACTGCGTGTTCGGCAACAAGCTACCAAATGTACTTTTGGCGGGACAGTCCAAAAAGCATTAGAAATTAACCTCAAGGATAAACTCATCGATTTGGGTAAATTCTGAACTCAAAAAAAAGCGTCTGCTGGAAAAAGAATATACATTAGATGAATAAATTGAAATATGCCGAATACATGAACAAATAATACGCCAGTCACAAGAAATGCAACGAACAGAACCATCGATTTCAGGGATGTATTCATCTGGAAATCGAGTTATTCGAATCGAAAGTCGACAAAAACGTACCACCGTTTGGTGTACTCGATGTGGTCGAAAAAATCATCAACCTGACGACGAACGGTGTCCAGCGAGAAAGGTGAAATGTCATTAAAGTAGTTACTACTAAGCGGATACTAACTCAAGATGGCGGCCATCGAGGTGGGGGGACCTTTCCGTCTACGTCAAATCGATATTCAAGATGGATGCTATGACGTCATGGGGCCTGAGGGCTCCTTCTCCTCGATCCTGACCTGGGGGCCCTGGTCGGAGACTAGGGCTCTGGACTCTGTCTCATGGGGGCCTATCCTCAGACCTAGGGGTCCCCTAGCTGAAATATTAATGAATGAAAATGGCCGTGTCGGGATTCGAACCCGGAATTACTCCGCCAGAGTCTAGTACTCAGACCGTTCGTCCGTCAACCCACTGCGATGTTTAGTAGGAAGCGAGTGATATAAAGATATTGTTCATAAGTTCCGACAGAGGACTCCGTATCATAGGTCTTTTTCAAATTGAAGAAATTCTAATGGAGGATCGAACCATCTTTATATATATATATATATATATATATATATATATATATATATATATATATATATATATATATATATATATATATATATATATATATATAAATATATATGGGGGCCCAGAGACCCTCAAGGATTCTTCATGGGGGCACTGGGGCTCCAGGAGTCTTCATATGAGTTCAGGAGATTGAAATCATATGATATATAGGAATGAAGCCTTCGGGAGTCTTCATGGAGGCTGAAATTTGTATGGGCCCCTTCATGTGTGTTCAAGAGATTGAAATTATATGATATATAGGTCCACCGGGGAACTGAAATTTTTTTGGTATATAGGAGGCCGTCATCGTAGATTTGGATATCAGATTACATACATAGTTAAGATTTTTCAATTAACACTTACTAGAAAAAATATGATTTTCAATACTAGAATAATATTGAATAAATCAAACATGAGAAACTATGTATTTATATATATATATATATACATATATATATATATATATATATATATATATATATATATATATATATATATATATATATATATATATATATATATATATATATATATATATATATATATATATATATATATATATATATATATATATATATATATATATATATATATATATATATATATATATATATATATATATATATATATATATATATATATATATAGGTTCGAAATCAAATTATTCATAAAATAATACGTTATAACTATTATATATCACAATTTTGAAATTTTATTCGTTGGAAATCTCCGTAAGTAAATGAATTAATTAGGTATTCCGTTCGAATGAAGAATCTCAGTGTAAGCGTTTTATGAATCATGTTATATTTCTAAAGGGGTCCATACATAGTCAATCTCGATCGCGTTCCAGATTTCAAAATATTTTGAGATCAGATCAGTCAATCTAACTCGTACATTATCAATCTTGATCACCGATCTCGATCGAGATTGACTGTGTACGATCTCCCTTGAAAACAACAAAGGAATTTCATAAACGTTATCTACATGCTTATTCAACATTTTCTAACCGTTAGCCGTTTGCAAAATCCCTCCTCCACTAAAAACTTCCCTCTGATAATTGTTGAAATTTTTCTTATTAATTTCATTCCAACTTCATTTGAAGCAGCATCATTAAACTTTCGATCTAACCGTTTGGGTGTGTCTTCCTGTCTTTCCAACTTCAACTTCATTTGAAGCATCATCGTTAAACTTTCGATCTAACCGTTTGGGTGTGTCTTCCTGTCTTAGTGAAAATCAAGTAAGTTTTTTTTTGAGTTATACCTCAGAACGTTATTTAATATTTTTTCATTGTATTTTAGAGATGGTTTTATTAGGAAAATTGAACAAAGTTTCTCTTCTAGAGAGGAAACCAAAGAAGAAGTTATCCAATCTAATTATCGAGGAGCCCTACAGAATATATGAAGCAAAAATAATTACATCTCAGTTCGGAGAGTCAGTACTTCTAGACTTAGGTGACTACAATGTCTTTTTACCGAAGAGGGTAACGGAGGAATACAGACCTTATATAGAGGAGATTACAACAGGAGAATATACCATCGTATCCAAGGGAACATTTGAAACCGGAAAAACCCTTTCAACTACAATATTTAAACTTATTAAAAAGTAGGTAAATATTATTTAATTTCCTTTAATATTTTTTTTCTCTCTGTGTGGATTAATGAATTTCACTGGTAAATTAACGAAAAAAGATCAAACCCTGAAATTAATTCAAGAAACATATCAAAAAAAAATGGAAAAAATCGATTTTCTCACATATTCGTACTTGTTATAGATCTGAAGACCACGTAGTATTTTTACCTAAGAGGATGACTGAGAAATACAAGCCTCATATAGAAGAAATAACATCAGGAGAATATTCACTGGTATCGAAGGGAACCTTGGAAACAGGAAAATCTAATTCAGCTTCAATCTTTACTCTCATTAAAATATAGTTCAATATTATGTAATATTTCATGTATATTATGAATATATATATATATATATATATATATATATATATATATATATATATATATATATATATATATATATATATATATATATATATATATATATATATATATATATATATATATATATATATATATATATATATATATATATATATCTATATATACACACACATGAAATTTCAGAAAAAAAATAAACAGACTGTTCTTATACAATTCTGTCAGTCTTCTTTGGAAAATCCTATGAAAATATTTATATGGAGGAAATATGAAGTGTTTGAGAGACCGTACTAACTAGTAGTCGGGGCAAACTAAATTTGAGCACGGAAAAATAGAAACCAGAACTAGCCCAACGGAAAATGGTTAGGGGGGTTACTAACATAAAAAAAAATAAATGCAGTTACTGACCTTGGGGACTAACTTAAGGGGGGGAGTAAAGTGAAAAAAATTCAAAGTCAATAGTTTGGATGCGTATTACGAGAAAATTTGACGTCGGAGATGAAAAAATGTTCAACAGCAAAGTTGTAGGTAATAAAAAGATCTTTTATTTTTGTTAAGGGTACTTTTCATCATAACCTCAAAATTATCGAGAAATTTGAAAATTTTCCAAAAAATAATAAAATTTTCGTTTTTATATTATAACTTTTATAAAACTTGATGAATTGTTATGAAACTTGGTGAAAAGATACCTTTATATATTATAAATAACCAAAAAAATTTTCAAAAGAAAATAATAGAAAATTTTTGATTTTGAATTAAAAAAAAAAGTCCTTTATTCAGACGAAAATTGTATGGTGAAAAATCATCGTAAATAGATTTTTTAAAGCTCATTTTGTTTGTTTTTTCGTCTACTTTTTGATAAATCAGAGACACAATATAGCTTCTATTTGAGAATATGCTAAAAAATGCAAAAAACGAAAAAAGTCAATTTTGAAAAAAAAAAATTTCAGTAATTGTTGATAGTTTTGTTTCAATTTCAAAAAAATGTTGAAATTTTGCACCAATCGATTCTACGTGAAGAAATATTTAAGAAACTGTATTTTGTTGTTGAAAATTACTCCAATATTTAGGGGTGGTAAAGGGTTGCTTCTGGAGGGTGAATAAAGTATTGATCGTTCTCATGCAATTTTCGGCTAAAATAGACGTTAAACAAAAAATTAATAATCAATAAAAGTTGTAGATTTTGAAAACTTCTTCAAGTTTTGTACCATAACCTCATTTTCACCATAACCTCAAAATTAAAAAAAAATGCAAAAAATGTATTTTTTAAAATTTTTTACTTTCTTAAACTTTCTTATTATTTCTTTTCTTCTTATTTTTGTGTACTTAGTAGACAAAATGTGTGGTTGAATAAAAGTATTATAGTAATGATATTAGAAAACTTTAAAAATTAGAAAAAATATACGGAAAGATTAACGCGCATGATCAGAACTACAGACAGTACACCTATCTCTCAATCATAGAGGCTCTATGGGTATTTGTTATACACGAGGCTTTTATTTTCCGCCATACCATTGCTACGCAGATCTCTGCAGGAGTTGTCAAGTTTCTGGTAATTGTTGCAATATACAACAAGTTTCAGAAGATGTAAGCGATGGTGAAGACGAAGAGCCAAGTCCTCAAAATAATATAAACAATTAGGAAGTCGAAGATGATTTTGAAGAAGAGATGGAGTGTAAAGATTCGCAGTTTAGCGAAGAATCGGAGGGTGAAGAAGAAGAACTGATTCATGTAAATAAAAGAAAAAGATTAGTGTAGTTTGCAATGTGTATTTTTAAGATTTAATCAGTTTGTTTATAATAAAAAGTTCTTTCTTTTAAGTTTTCATCATATTCTAAAAAATAAATACATTTTTTCCTCATGAACTTCCTATGAGTTTCCTCAAAATCTTGAACATTTTTTTCCAAATTAAAGTTACAACTATAATACTTTTATTCAACCACACATTTTGTCTACTGAGTACACAAAAATAAGAAGAAAAGAAATAATAAGAAAGTTTAAAAAAGTAAAAAATGTAAAAAATAAATTTTTTGCATTTTTTTTAATTTTGAGGTTATGGTAAAAATGACCTCTACAAAACTTGAAGAATTTTTCAAAATCTACAACTTTGATTGATTACTAATTTTTTGTTTAACGTCTATATTAGCCGAAAATTGCATGAGAACGATCATTACTTTATTCACCCTCCAGAAGCAACCCTTTACCACCCCTAAATATTGGAGCAATTTTTAACAACAAAATACAGTTTCTTAAACATTTCTTCACGTAGAATCGATTGGTGAAATTAATTTTAACATTTTTTTGAAATTGAAACAAAATTATCAACAATTACTGAAATTTTTTTTTCAAAATTAACTTTTTTCGTTTTTTGCATTTTTTAGCATATTCTTAAATAGAAGCTATATTGTGTCTCTGATTTATCAAAAAGTAGACGAAAAAACAAACAAAATGAGTTTTGAAAAATCTATTTACCATGATTTTCCACCATACAATTTTCGTCTGAAAAAAGGACTTTTAAAAAAAAAAAAAATTCAAACTCAAAAATTTTCCATTATTTTCTTTTGAAAATTTTTTTGGTTATTTATTATATATAAAGGTATCTTTTCACCAAGTTTCATAACAATTCATTAATTTTTATGAAAGTTTAATATAAAAACGAAAATTTTGTTATTTTTTGGAAAATTTTTAAATTTCTCGATAACTTTGAGGTTATGATGAAAAGTACCTTTAACAAAAATGAAAGATCTTTTTATTACCTACAACTTTGCTGTTGAACATTTTCATCTTCGACGTCAAATTTTCTCGTAATACGCATCCAAACTATTGACTTTGAATTTTTTCACTTTACTTCCCCCCTTAAGTTAGTCCCCAAGGTCAGTAACTGCATTTATTTTTTTTTTCAGGTTAGTAGTAACCCCCCCAACCATTTCCCGTTGGGCTAGTTCTGGTTTCTATTTTTCCGTATTCTGATAAAAATTATGTTAGTTTGCGTATTCTTTTATGAATAATTTGACCCCTACATAAAGGTTTTTCATGATTAATAAACGAATAATTTATTTGACCGAATAGATCTATATATATATATATATATATATATATATATATATATATATATATATATATATATATATATATATATATATATATATATATATATATATATATATATATATATATATATATATATATATATATATATATTATATACTTAATTCATGAGAGGTGTACACTATGATAATTTTTTCAAGAGAGAGAGAGAGAGATTGAGTGAAATAAACATCAATTTCATATACATTTTTATTATACAAAATTTTCCACGTCTACATCATTTAATATTTTATTCTTGTTATACAACAAACATTCTAATATAGTGTAACTGTTCACTGAAGAACTAATTTTACAGAATTCAGTTATGAGTTCTTCAATATACCAAATAATAATAATAATAATAATAATAATAATAATTACTTTATTAATCCTTTTAGACATTACAGAGCATGTATAGGACAAGTCGAGAGAAAGACAAAAAAAAAATTAAAAGTTACAATGTATCTTGAAAATAATCTTTAACGCTATAATAAGACTTATACAATAGTATTTCCTTAACTAACTTCTTATATTTACTTGAATTTGCCGATTTAACATGACTAGGAAGATGATTGTATAATTTAATAGATTGATAAATGGGAGACAGTTCGAATTTAGCAGTTTTATGCTTTGGGAACGCTAGTCTTTCATCATTTCTAGTTCTATAGTCATGAAAACTAGATAATTTCAACAAATTATTTTTGTTCTCTTTCGCATAAAGCAAACCTCTGAAAATAAAGATAGAGGCAAGTGTCAAGATCCCATGTTCGCGAAATATGGGCCTTCAAGAAGACCGGGGAGCAATATTGAAAATCATGCGCACAATCCTCTTTTGCAGAATGAAAACTCTACCTGCATACGAGGAGTTTCCCCACAACAAAATATTATATGATAGGTGGCTGAAGACCAAACTATAATAGATGTTCAACAATGAATCCAGAGGAAGAGTTCTTTTAACTCTACTAATTGCGTAGTATGACCTGTTAAGTTGTTTACAAACAGCATCGACATGGGTAATCCACTTCAAGTTGCGGTCTATATGAACTCCAAGAAATTTTGCACTATCCTTAGATGTAATGATGTTATCTGAATAGTGAACGGTCAACCTTCTACTAATAACGTTACTCATTGAAAAATGAACACATTCTGTCTTACCGATGTTAATTATCAGAGCATTTTCTTGACACCACTGAATAAAGCTCCGTACCAGAATCATGCACAACTCTTGAAGCTCCTCAAAGCTTTGCGCCTTTATCGCAACTGAGGTATCATCAGCAAACAACGTTATCAAACATTTACCCATAGATACAGAACGAAGTTGGGGCACATTATCCACCTTCGCTATCAAATTCGAGGGGAGATCGTTGATAAACAGTAAAAACAGGAGCGGACCGAGAACGGAACCTTGAGGCACACCTAAATTGACATTATGCTCAGTAGAAAAAGAATTTTGGATTCTGACGGACATTGTTCTATCCTGAAGATAACTCAAGAGCCAGTCCAAGAATACTCCCCTGAAACCCAGGTTATAACATTTATTTATAATAAATTTGAATGACAGACTGTCAAATGCTCGCTATAGATCGAAGAAGACTCCTGCAACAAAAAAGCCGTCATCCAGACTCTCGTAGACATACTCAATGAAATGTATAGCTCCAGTAGAAGTTGAGCGACCCGACCTGAACCCATGTTGGGCCCCAGCAAGTATTTGAAACTTGTCTAAATATTTCATAATTCTATCGAACACAATCCTTTCGAAAACCTTTGAAAAAATGCTAAGGATGGAAATAGGTCTGTAGTTAGCAATATCTTCAACGTCATTTTTTTTGTGAATAGGGATTACAATAGACTTTTTGAGAACATGGGGAAATACTCCCGTGCTTATTGACTGATTGATTAAGTGAGCGAAATGTGGACTAATATCGATACATATCATCTTCAATATTTTTGCTGAAATGCAATCACTACCTGCGCATTTTTTATTGTTGAGTGCCTTTACGACCTCGACCACCTCGAACTTTGAGACTGGATAGAAGAAAAAATTCGAATTCAACATGCAAGATGTAGTGCATATGCTAGACAATGAGTTATTATAATAGCTGTTAATGCCAGTTTCAGCCACAGTGGAAAAATAATCAGCAAAAATCTCTGATAGCTCACTAGTCTCGCTATAAGAAACATCATCGACAACAAGCTTCATAGACTGCTGCTTTCCGCCTTTCTGACCAGTAAATTCTCTTACCAGCCACCAAACTATTTTGTTTTTATTTTCCGATTGATTAATAAGTTCGCGGTGAAAATTGAATCTACTAATTCTAATTAAGGAATTGTACGAAATTTTGGCTTTCTTATATAAGTCAAAGGTATGTTGACATTTCAAATTGACATACAACCAATACAAATTCTTCAGGTCATGTTTTGCCCTGATGATTTCAGGGGTTACCCACTTTTTTTTCTGGTCAGTGCTATTAGTAATCTTTTTTAATGGACAACAAGCTACGAATGTATTATGAATTATGTCAACGAATGATTTGAAATATTCATCAACATGTTTATGCCTATAGATTTCTCTAAAATCACAATTTTTAATTTCGAAAATAAAGTCACTTACATTATTCTGGCTGAGATTCCTGATTACTTTTGGAATGCAACGGGGGTAGACATTGTAACCAATAGAGAACTCAACTGATAGTGCTCGATGGTCACTAATGTGAGCTTCATAAACATCAGAGTTACAATTTGTTGCGTGTGCACTGGTCAGAATGTAATCTACCTTTGATATGGATGTATGACCATTGATATTAGTAAACACCCTAGTGGGTGTATACGAGGAGAGTATCAGATTGAAGCACTCCAGAAAATCTATAAATAGCTTACGATCATTACAACTAATATCCAAAAAATCAACATTGAGGTCGCCACATACAAATATGGTGTCAACAGCATCAACAAAGCACTGCAAAGTATGTGAAATAATACCTAAAAAGTTCACGAAGCTACCCGAGCAGGGTCTGTAAAAAAATATATATATATATATATATATATATATATATATATATATATATATATATATATATATACCAAATATATATATATATAGATAAGAAATTTTTTCATGATTGAAATCTGCGAACGTGAGTCATGTTCCAAGAGTGAGGATATTGTTGAACTTATACGAAATTTAAGGAGAAAATAGAACAGTTACTCCCTTGTCACTACAGGGTGAAATATCAAAGCGTTTGACTTATATGAAATTTTAGAAAAAAGAAAGAGACACTTGTATTTGTTACACAGAAAAAATAACAGAGGTCCTCCTACCTCATATATATATATATATATATATATATATATAAATATATATATATATATATATATATATATATATATATATATATATATATATATATATATATATATATATATATATATATATATATATATATATATATATATATATATATATATATATATATATATATATATAGATACAATAAGGCTTAAGCGGGGAATAATCAAGATATTAGGCAATTTTAAGGTCATAAACCCGCATACGGAAGCAGCTGTTTACACGTGTTTCGGACTTTTTGGTCCTCATCAGAACAGCGTAGCCAAGCAAATGTGCGATGATCTTTTACAACGAAGGATTTCGATTGTTTTGTTTCTCTATCTCCAAGATTGTCCAACCATAACTTGGCAACGCTGTTCTGATGAGGACCAAAAAGTCCGAAACACGTGTAAACAGCTGCTTCCGTATGCGGGTTTATGACCTTAAAACTGCCTAATATATATATATATATATATATATATATATATATATATATATATATATATATATATATATATATATATATATCGGTTTCGTTGAGGTTGGAGGGGCTGAACGTCCCGAATAAAGTTTCAAGTGTGTGATTATATAGTTATTACGTATTTTTCAACGAATAATTTATACGGTTGATGTACAGAGTGTGCCTCCAGAATATATTTAAAATTCAAATGTCAGATAGATAGGTATTACGTAATGTTTATCGAATAAATGTTGTTAGGTATAGAAACATCAGATTTTATTTCTCACTGAATTCAAATTATTTTAAAGCTTTCATTACCGTCGGTTTGTCACTTGTCAATCGTGATAAACAAACATTAGGAAAGGATACAAAAACTCATAATTTTAGTTAAATATTTCTTAAATTTTTCATTCTTATTCCATACCTAGTTTACATCTTAAACAATTGAACTGACTGGTAGGAGATCCATCGAAGTGAACAAAACATGGTAAATGTGTTTGTAAAGAGGGTAAAAAACTGAAACTTTCCATAGACAGATTAATTGATTCCGATGACGAAAACAAAGATATTGATTTACATATAGGCTAGAGAGAGAGAGAGAGATATGTGGAAAATTTAATAATATTTTTTTGTATGTCTTGATGAGTGAAATTATGTTGTTTTATCTATACTGTATTAATGCTTTGCTTATATATCAAATATATACTATGGTTGAATAAAGTGATTGTAAATTATTTCGTTCTTTATTTCTTATATGATTCTATACTTCAACAAAAAAAGAAAGGTAATTTATGCAACCAACAATACACCATGACTTTAGAATAGTAGACAGATTCATAATGTGTGTGTGTGTATAATTATATATATATATATATATATATATATATATATATATATATATATATATATATATATATATATATATATATATATATATAGGTAGGAGAACCTCTGTTATTTTTCTGTGTAACAAGTGTCTCTTTATATTCTCTAAAATTTCATATAAGTCAAACGCTTTGATATTTCCCCCTGTAGTGACAAGGGAGTAACTGTTTAATTTTTTTCCTTAAATTTCGTATAAGTTCAACGATATCCTCACTCTTGGAACATGACGACTCACGTTCGCAGATTTCAAACTGAAAAAATTTCTTATATATATATATATATATATATATATATATATATATATATATATATATATATATATATATATATATATATATATATATATATATATATATATATATTAAATGACTTGAATCATTGGTGCAGATGTGACGACATAACTTCCAATTGCAGCCTCTATAAACTGAAGACTTCCTCCTTCACTCTGTATGTCAACCATTTTCCAAGATGGCGGATCACTGCATTATCGTAATTAGAAACCTGACCGAAAGGGAGGCGTTTCAAGATGGCGGAACACGGCATTATTGTAATTCGGAACCTGACCAGCAGAGGGCGTTCTGACAGATCACAGTATCTCGTAATTCAGAATCAAACCAACAGAGGGTATTCCAAGATGGGTTAACAGGTCCAACGGTTCCGTTAACGGGTTCATCGGGTCCAACGTCCGTTCACGGAACCATTGGACCCGATAAACCCGTTGAACCGGTTCTCCTACCTATATATATATATATATATATATATATATATATGTATATATATATATATATATATATATATATATATATATATATATATATATATATATATATATATATATATATATATATATATATATATATATATATATACATATTATGAATCTGTCTACTATTCTAAAGTCATGTTGTATTGTTGGTTGTATAAATTACCTTTCCTTTTTTATTGAAGTATAGAATCATATAAGAAATAAAGAACGGAATAATTTACAATCACTTTATTCAACCATAGTATATATTTGATATATAAACAAAGCATTAATACAGTATAGATAAAACAATATAATTTTACTCATCAAGACATACAAAAAAATATTATTAAATTTTCCACATATCTCTCTCTAGCCTATATGTAAATCAATATCACTGTTTTCGTCATCGGAATAAATTAATCTGTCTATGGAAAGTTTCAGTTTTTTACCCTCTTTACAAACACATTTACCATGTTTTGTTCACTTCGATGGATCTCCTACCAGTCAGTTCAATTGTTTAAGATGTAAACTAGGTATGGAATAAGAATGAAAAATTGAAGAAATATTTAACTAAAATTATGAGTTTTTGTATCCTTTCCTAATGTTTGTTTATCACGATTGACAAGTGACAAACCGACGGTAATGAAAGCTTTAAAATAATTTGAATTCAGTGAGAAATAAAATCTGATGTTTCTATACCTAACAATATTTATTCGATAAACATTACGTAATACCAATCTATCTGACATTTGAATTTCTAAATATATTCTGGATGCACACTCTGTACATTAACTATAAATTATTCGTTGAAAAATACGTAATAACTATATAATCACACACTTGAAACTTTATTCGGGACGTTCAGCCCCTCCAACCTCAACGAAACCGATATATATATATATATATATATATATATATATATATATATATATATATATATATACACACACACATATATATATATATATATATATATATATATATATATATATATATATATATATATATATATATAATTATATATATATAAAGATATATATAAATATCTATTTATATATATATATATCATCTATCATATATATATATATATGTCATCTTCTGATGCACGGCGAGTAAACACGTATCCGAGACGGGCTCCGCTTAACTGCAAAATTATAGTTGAAATATTGCGAAGAAGTTATCAAATTTGTGACTCCTGTGTGTGCTATAAGGGAAAATATCTTAATCATTATGGCCCCTACAAGAAGCCAGCAAGAAAAGTCTGAATTAAAGCAATTGATCAAGGAATCCATCATTGAGATATTCAATGACAAAGACTTCGTTTCAAGTATGTTTAAAACAATTAGTGATAAAGTTGACCTTCACGAGCGTAAATCCAATGAAATCATGAATGGTCTTATAATCAGAATTGACTCAATTGAACAAAAACTTGATAATATCCAACAAGCTGATAAGGTAAACAACATATGTATACATGGAATTCCCGAAGAAAAAGTTGAAAACATCGTGAATAAGACAGCTGATCTCTTGAAGTATGCTATACCAGATATTTCCACTAAAAATATAAATGTTTATCGTATTGGGAAAGAAATTAGACCAGGAAAATCACGGCCTGTAATCGTTAAGTTTAATAACTTCATGGATAAGAGGACTGTCCTTAAAAACGTCAAAAAATTCAAAATGGCAAAACTGTTTATTTGTGAAGATCTCACTAAAGTTCGTGTTGAGTTGCTGAATGAGGCGAGGGTTTTGTTTGGGAAAACTAATGCTTGGTCGTTTGATGGTTGTATATTTGCTAGCATTGATGGGAGTACGGTGAAAATCAAAAGCAAATTACAACTTCTAGAATACAAAAAAAAAATAAAAAATGGTAAAATGAATTTCTAGAATATCGGAGTAAAATGATTTGAGTTTTGTAGAACACATATTTTTCGATTAATAAAGTAACTGTATACGCGGAGTTATCGTTTCACTGGATTGGATACATTAAGCTTATACCTAACTTTGATTGTATTCGTTTATTTAGTTTTACTGTTTTTCTTTATTTTGAAATTACTGTAGAACAAGTATTCAGTTTAATTCTGATTTCGTTGATGCTGATGGAGTCGAGACCAGGGAGTACGAGACCATAGCATCGTTACACACAGACAATTTATTGGATGAACATTCGTTAAATATCATACAGCTTAATATTAGAAGTATAAATCATAATTTTGATGAATTTTTGATTTACCTACTTAGAGGAGCTCGGGGCCAAAAATATAGATATAATCGTTCTATCCGAAACATGGGGTTTAAAAGAGGTGAGTGAGTTTTATATTCCACGTTTTAATATTATCTACAATAATTCCAGATTTAATCAAAACGACGGTGTTATAGTTTACGTAAGGGATTCTATTATATATGAAGAACATATCATCGACCTCACTGAGACTAAGCTACTCAGAGTCACGTTTGTTGCGAACGATACAACGTTCGGTATAACCGCGTCATATAGACCAAAAATTTGTACATAAATGAATTGTCGGACTATTTATCGGGCGTTCATGCCCATAGGAAACGGGTGGAGCTTTTTATTGGAGATATTAACATTGATCTTTTGGAGGGATGCAATGTAAGTGAAATTAGTAGCATGAATGAGTATTTGGGAGTATTGGGGGAGTTCGGTTTTCTGTCTTATATAAACACAGCTACAAGGGTAAACGAATATCAAAAAAGATCCATCATTGATCATGCATTTATCAGAAATGAATCCAAAGATGTTAACGTTGTTCCAGCTGTTGTGAAGACTTCCTTAACTGATCACTATATGCTTTTTTTGAATTTTAACTTCTCCAAAAAACTAAAACGGGAAGAAAATGCCTTCTTTAAATTAGATTTAATAGATTTCGAGAATTTGAATGAAACATTAGCAAAAGAGAGCTGGAATAGTGTTGTCAGTATGTCGAGTCCAGAGCTATGTTACGATCGATTCTTGAGTATATTCAATACAATCGTTAAACAAAATTCCTCATCCAAAAATATATCTAACAAAGACCGAAAACTGAAGCCATGGATCACACGGGGATTGATAGTTTCAATACGACATCGTGATTTGTTGAAAAAGCAAATGGTTAGAGTAAACAGTATTGAAAAAAAAATTGAGTACAAAAAATATAGAAATTATCTAAATATTTTAATAAGGAATACAAAAAACAATTTTTATGCAGACAAATTCAGAAAAGCGCAAAATAATACCAAAAAAATCTGGCAAACAATCGAAGAGGTTACAAACAGCAAAAGGCTCAGTAAAGTAACCAAAATTGTACTGGAAACCGATCAGGGAGAAGTATTAAAAGCGGAAAAACACATCGCAAATCATTTTAATAACTTTTTCAGTAATATTGGTACAAAAATGGCTAGCAAAATAGGAAAACCGAAAAAAAATACGGAAAATAATAATAAAGATAATAAAGGTGGTGGCTCGTTCTTCCTCAAACCGGTTTCAGAAAATGAACTCATTGATATTATTAGTAATTTGAAATCAAACTGTTCTAATGGTCCTGATAATATATCCGCACGATTAATAAAAAGGTGTCATGTACATATATTGAAACCACTTACTCACATAATGAATTTATGTTTTTCGAAAGGTTCTACGCCAAAACAGTTCAAGGAATCGTTTACAATTCCTGTTTTCAAATCGGGGAATAGGAGAAATCCAACCAACTACAGACCTATCACAGTTATAAATAATTTTGCGAAAATATACGAACACTGCTTAAAGTCTCGATTATTGGCATTTCTTACTAAATACGGAATCTTGAGCAGAAGTCAGTTCGGTTTTCAGAGAAATAAAAGTACTGAAGATGCTATTTTTGAATTAATTAAATTTGTTGTCCACGCGAACAGTTATAACAAAAAGTGTCTTGCTATTTTTTTAGATTTAGCAAAAGCTTTCGACACAGTTAATTTCGAGAAATTGTTGGAAAGATTAGAAGCTATTGGTATTCGTGGAAATGCATTGAATATATTCAGTACATATTTGAAGGACCGAATACAGGTAGTGAAAATTGGGGAGGAGAGGAGTGATCCTGTTACTGTTACCATGGGAGTACCTCAGGGTACGATATTGGGGCCAATTTTATTCTTGATTTATATAAATCAACTTGGAAGCTTGAACCTAGATGGAGAAATAATATCTTACGCTGATGACACTGTAGCTATTTTTGAAGGAAATACATGGAAAGAAACATTAAGGAGAGCTGAACTGGCTATGCAGAAAATTTACAACTTCTTGAATCAGAGCCTTCTCAGCTTAAATATGCTAAAATCAAAGTTTGTAACTTTCTCAGCAACGATGGCGGATCATCCGGGCCTCGATATTCTGAGGGTTCATGATGCAGCTTGCAAGAGCTTTGCTGATTGTTCATGTGGCTACATCCAGAAGACCGATACTATACGATATCTCGGGGTGGAACTTGATCAGCACTTGAAGTGGGATAAACATGTAAATGGCTTGGCAAAGAGACTCAGAGTACTAGTATACAAATTTTATAGATTGAGGGACATTTTGACAAAAAAGTATTTACTCGGGGTTTATAATGCTCTTGTCGAGTCAATTTTGAGATATTGTATTGTTATTTGGGGTGGGTGCTATAAAAATGCTTTAGATCCTGTAGTAAAAGCACAGAATAGTATCCTCAGGGTGGTTCTGAAAAAAAACCGTTTACACTCTACCTCTGCGTTGTATGATGAGGCAAATGTCCTAACTGTTAGGAAAATGTACATGTATCAGTCAATATTATGGATTAGGAAACGAAACGTTAACAAAAGGTGTTGCTATGAAACTAGGCAAGCTGATTACCTCGAAATCCCTTCATTTACGAAGAATTTTACTCAAAAAACTATATTGTATTATGCTCCGAAGTTTTATAACGCATTGCCCAGGGTGACGATTCAGTTGACTTCTCAGAGACTATTTAAAATTGACGTCAGAAAATATATCAATACAAAGGGTGATGATTTTTTGAAATTTTTTTGAATGTGTAGTAGTGAATGTTTGTGGGTATCTGTGTGGTCCATTGGTCTCGATTCCCTTCTGCATTGGGATTAAGTTTCAGTTCAATGGTGATAATAATTATTGTATAGTTTTTAATTATTTAGTTTTGTTGAGCATTATATATTCAGGTATCAGCTAGTGCTAACGCCATATTACATGAGCTGTTTTAATCTGGGAAGTTTGTTCACACACAAACTTCTAGTTTAGGTGACAAACTGTATATTGATATATTGATTGCAAAATTGTTCAGAAGATCATTTTCCTAGATTTAGGATAGATTAAGAAATAGATTTTGTTTCAAATACTAGTACCTTTGTTTTTTGTGACAGGGGTATTTTGGGTTTACTCATGTAATTTGAATATTTGTTTTGAATAAATTTTGATTTGATTTTTGATTTGATTTTATATATATATATATATATATGAGGTAGGAGGACCTCTGTTATTTTTTCTGTGTAACAAATACAAGTGTCTCTTTATTTTTTCTAAAATTTCATATAAGTCAAACGCTTTGATATTTCACCCTGTAGTGACAAGGGAGTAACTGTTCTATTTTTTCCTTAAATTTCGTATAAGTTCAACGATATCCTCACTCTTGGAACATGACTCACGTTCGCAGATTTCAACCATGAAAAAATTTCTTATTTATATATATATATATATATATATATATATATATATATATATATATATATATATATATATATATATATATATATATATATATATATATATATATATATATATATATATATATATATATATATATATATATATATATATATATATATATATATATTTATATATTTGGTATATTGAAGAACTCATAACTGAATTCTGTGAAATTAGTTCTTCAGTGAACAGTTACACTATATTAGAATGTTTGTTGTATAATAAAAATGTATATGAAATTGATGTTTATTTCATTCAATCTCTCTCTCTTGATAAAATTATCATAGTGTACACCTCTCATGAATTAAGTTTATAATATATATATATATATATATATATATATATATATATATATATATATATATATATATATATATATATATATAAATATATATATATATATATATATATATATATATATATATATATATATATATATATATATATATATATATATATATATATATATATATGTATATATTTGATAAAATGAATTATTCATTTATTAATCATGAAAAACATTTATGTAGGGGTCAAATTATTCATAAAAGAATAAACTATCTGTTCAACTTTCGATATTTTCATTCGGTGAACACTCCTGTACATTTGATAAATAAATTATTCATTTATGAATCAAGAATAACAATATTATTGGGTAGGTACGTAGGATAAATATACCAGGAAATTGAGGAGATTGTTGTAATAATTATGAGTGAAACATTTTTTGAATCGAATAATCATAAATCCCCTAAATATAACTATATTCATACATCTTTCGAATATTAGAGTAATTCAATGTTATAATAATTTCAATATCTATTCATCTTCGAAAACGTGAAATAGGAAGTACTCTGATAACCCATTAAATTTCATATAAGTCAAACGATATTCTCTGTAAAGACTTCATCGTTATATTTATGAGTTTTGAGTCGTATTTTTTCTATTAATTGATACCCACCCTAGTTATGACTCTGAAAAATCTATAGGTATTTCACTCATATAAATATTTATTTTCATAGGATCTATCACCCTGTTATTTTTTCTGAGAATTTTTGTACAATAACGATATATTTATGAGTTTTCAATAGTATTTTTCTATTAGATAATACCCACCCTAGTTTGGTCTCTGAAAAAATCTATACTCGATATTTCTCTCATATGACTATTAATTTTCAAAGGATAATTTAACATGTTATATTTTTTAAAAGTTAGAGTTTTTGTTTAACAAATACAAGTGACTGTTTATTTTTTCCCCAATTTCATATAAGTCAAATGATATCCAAATCCTCCTGGAACATAGAGTTAGGAGCATAGATCAGCCACCTTGGATTTTTATCATAGTTCAGCCCCATCATAAGTTTTTGTATTTTTCTATAAATTGTTACCCACCCTAGTTAGTACGGTCTCTCAAATACTTGATATTTCCTCCATATAAATATTGTCATAGGATTTTTCAAAGAAGACTAACAGAATTTTTGTATAAGAACAGTCTGTATTTTTTTTTCTATAAATTGTTACCCACCCTAGTTAGTACGGTCTCTCAAATACTTGATATTTCCTCCATATAATTATTTTCATAGGATTTTTCAAAGAAGACTGACAGAATTTTTGTATAAGAACAGTCTGTTTATTTATTTATTTTTTTCTTCTGAAATTTCATGTGTGTATATATATATATATATAATATATATACATACGATAAATATTACATAATATTGAACTAGTTTTTAATGAGAGTAAAGATTGAAGCTGGATTAGATTTTCCTGTTGCCAAGATTCCCTTCGATACCAGTGAATATTCTCCTGATGTTATTTCTTTTATATGAGGCTTGTATTCCTCAGTCACCCTCTTAAGTAAAAATACTACGTGGTCTTCTAGTCGATTAACACAGATCTATAACAAGTACGAATATGTGAGAAAATCAATTTTTTGCATTTTTTTTTTTGATAATTTTCTTGAATTAATTTCAGAGTTTGATCTATTTTCGTTAATTCAAAAATATAATAGGAAATTAAATAATATTTACCTAGTTTTTTATAAGTTTAAATATTGTAGTTGGATGGGTTTTTCCGGTTTCCAATGTTCCCTTGGATACGATGGAATATTCGCCTGTTGTAATCTCCTCTATATAAGGTCTGTATTCTTCAGTCACTCTCTTCGGTAAAAAGACATTGTATTCACCCAAGTTCAGAAGTACTGAATCTCCGAACGCAGATGTAATTATTTTTGCCTCATATATTCTGTAGGGCTCCTCGATAATCAGATCGGATAACTTCTTCTTTGGTTTCCTCTCTAGGATAGAAACTTTGTTCAATTTTCCTAATAAATCCATCTCTAAAACAAATTAAAACAATATTAAATAACGTTCTGAAGTATAACTCAAAAAGAAAAACTTACTTTATTTTCACTAAGACAGGAAGACACCCAAACGGTTAGATCGAAAGTTTAACGATGCTGCTTCAAATGAAGTTGAAGTTGGAAAGACAGAAAGACACACCCAAATGGTTAGATCGAAAGTTTAACGATGCTGCTTCAAATGAAGTTGGAATGAAATTAATAAGAAAAATTTCAACAATTATTAGAAGGAAGTTTTTAGTGGAGGAGGGATTTTGGACACGGCTAACGGTTAGAAAATGTTGAATAAGCATGTAGAAATTCCTTTGTTGATTTTTAAGGGAGATCGTACACAGTCAATCTCGATCGAGATCGGTGATCCATATTGATAATGTACGAGTTAGATTAGCGGATCTGGTATCAAAATGATGAAATCCTGATCGGGATCGAGATTGACTATGTATGGACCCCTCAAGAAATATAACATGATTCATAAAACGCTAACGCTGAAGTTATTCATTCGAACGAAATAAATGACCTTGTATCTAATTAACTCATTTACTTACGGAGATTTCGACCGAATAAAATTTCAAAATTGTGATATATAATAGTTATAACGTATTCTTTTATGAATAATTTAATTCCGAGCCTATATATATGTATATATATATATATATATATATATATATATATATATATGTATATATATATATATATATATATATATATATATATTATATATATATATATATATATATATATTATATATATATTATATATTATATATATATATATATATATATATATATATATATAATATATATATATATATATATATATATATATATATATATATATATATATATATATATATATATATATATATATATATATGACAGAAAAAATTACAAGATGAAATATCAAAGATTTTTCAATTAACACTTATCAGAAAAACTACAAATTTCAATGCTAGAATATATAATATCATTTTATTATATGAAAATTTATCTCCAGCCTTAATGTAACATTTTTGGGAAATCCGAACGTTTGCGATGTTCTCTGTATCCTCTTTCACTCATATGTAATTGGTAGGAAGTTAAAACTAAACGCGGAGAGACAATAATTTATAACTTTTTTTCTCCTGCTGGCTTCTTTTGGTAAATTTACCTGTAGACCTGTTAATTTCCCTGTTTTACTATTACCCCAGTAAACGTGCTGCAACATATTATTAAATACGAGACAACAGCTATTCTGCAGATTCGCCGACAACTTCGTCCACATCGTAGCAATCGGTATACCGGTGCGTTTTGGAAATATAGTTTACTTTTGTCCAGTTAGTTAGGCAATCTTCTAAGGGATCGTAACCTCGTGCTTGGCAATCACCAATAGAATAATTATATATTGTGGCTTCCAATCCATGCTGTTTAGCTAAAGTGTTGGAAAATCTCTTATCTGGAAAGTTAAGAAAATCTATAATGCGGTTCCCAATGCTCTTATTAACATCTGGACTCGCACACATTAAAAACTTCGATAGATGTTATGTTCTACGATCTTCCAAGGACTAAACTAGGTTATATTTTAGACGCTTTCATTTATAACAATCATAGAAAGGGGGTTCTTCGATAATTTTCGGAGATTGCAGGTAAGCATGGGGGGTGTGTGGAAACTTGATCGTAGAAAGCAATGTGATTTTCTTACCGATATAACGAGATTTTTCTTTTATGCAACCCACATTACATCATCTTGCATCTATGGAAGCAGAAATTCACCTCTTCGTGCTCCTGATATCCTGATACATACGCTCCTTCCAGAAAGCATTTACGGCACTAATTACACCCATTTTTCTTCTTCTTCTTTCTCATACACGTCACTTCTTTCATACGAAGACTTTTGTACTACCTCTTCTGGTCATTGACCTTTTAGCTCTTCAGCTTTAGACTTGGGTTTTATACAAGGAGTCATTTCCACTCCGGGCCCAGTGCGCATGTCCAAAAGTGAACCATTTTCGGTACTTTGGACCTTGGATTTCCTTATGAGGATTTACAAGTAAAAACGACCCAAAGTGGGTTGGAACCGGCTTAGCTTATCTACTTTCGTCTGTCCAAATGATATTGCCCAAAAAAAAGGGTTTCCTTGCACCCAAGTTAAGATAAATTCACACAATGCCACTCGTCTTGGAAAATCAGTTTGTTTTAGCTGTTGGACTTTAGAAAATGAGTATGGTTTAAATTTGTGTTTGCGTAATATTCTATGAACTGTTGACTTGGATAACCGTGACTCTAATGCAGCTTGTCTTACGGAAAATGTTGGATATGCGGTGAAATATCCCAAGATGGCAATTTCAATATCCTCATCATCAAGGAGAGGTTTATTTCTTTGCACTACTGTCTTGACGGATACAAAGTTCTTGAAATTTTCTATAATTTGCTTCACAGCCTTTCTCGATGGCTTTTGTTTTTGCGGATATCGGATGGCAAATTTTTCACATGTTCTTGACAGCACTTTACCACATTGTCTTCTTCAAGTGTAACCTTACTGTGATGACTTCACCACGTAAATTGAGCAATTTACCATCCTGATCTACCAATTTAACAGTCAGCTCATCGATTTGCTTGGTATTTATTGGTAGATAAATAACATTTCGGGGTTTTCGATAATTTTGTAACCTGGTGGGGCATTTGGAAAAAATTCATGTAGCATATGAACAGACTTTTCATTTCGATAAGATCCCGAAACTATATTGCACTCTATTCCGATAGAATTCACCCTGTTTATGCTCACGGGGTAATCGATAATATGCCTTATATTT